>CM076572.1:947536776-947946049 GCA_034641835.2 Pinus albicaulis | reverse complement strand
TATCCTATCTTGTCCAATGAGGAAATCAAGGAAAACTCTTAAGGCTACTATAAATATGCCTGTGTCCCTGGGCCATTCGTGCTGGAGCCTTCCCAGATGTCCATGAGAGCCACTTTTCCTAACCCAACCCAGTAACCCCAACTGGTTCAATGAGATTTTCATGGGTAGCATGCCATCTAGATCCTGAACCTGGGTCATCATCAGTTATCCGGCTTGCTGCTAGATCACAGCCCCACCGTGGACATTAATCATGGCCTGTGGGAGAATACATGTAGTGAGGATGGCATTAAATCAGATTCAAAACTTAGAAATGTGAATAATAAACAATCTGAATCAACAAGCGATAATGTTAGACAAAGCTGCAACAATAATTTTGTTAATTCTGTAATTGGAGAGAAGCAAGATCTTGGAAATGTTCTCCATCCTGAGCATGGGACTGTTGTGGTTTCTGATTCCCCATGTGAGTTGTCAAGTTCACCTGATGTTGACATAAAAAAAGAGCTGACTTATTTTTCCAACTCTATCATTGGAAAAGAAAAAGCTAGTTTGCATGCTGGGGAGAGCAAAATCAATGGAATGCATGAGAGTAGGTTGGCATCTCAAATGGCTACACATGACAATGTCACAGTGGCTGTTGATCAAAATCTGTTCAAAGAGAAAAAGGGTGAAGTGTTATTTGTATCTGAGCAGTCAACAACAGATACAGGCAAGGTGTCTGAATGGGAATTACAATCAGAAGCTACAGCAGTGCTCCCTAAAGCTGATATGGCTATTTTGGAGGAAAAACCAGGTTTTCTGTCTAGTAACAAAGTTGTTTACTGCAAAAAATCTTCTGGATATAGAAACAAAGGTAGGGTTAACTATGATAGTGCTAAATTACTTGGGGAAGGTTCAGCTGCCAATGTGAAGGCAGTTGACGCATAAGATAAGGGTCAAGTATCCACCACTAATAGTGATATTTGTGAAACGTCTGCTCAACTTCAGGTGCCATCTTTTCCTGTTGAAAGTGAAGGAAAGAAGGATTTAGTAGCTAGATTGACAGAAAAGGAGAATAGAAGTTCTTCCAATGTTTCTGCAAAGAATAACGTTGCAAATATTGGTGATGCTGCCAAGGTAGTAGTTGTCAACAAGAAGAATAAAAAGAAGGATTTTTCAGTAAGGCAAATGCTGCAACTCCCACAGGGATTTATATAATGCTTATAAGGTTCAAGAGGAGGAGGAATATACGAACCTTCCAGAACCATCCAAAATAGTAACCAATGTTGTCAAGAGTAAGAATTCTTCAAAAGAGCCTGAGAAGTAAGTCCTGAAAGAAGTGGATGACTGGGAAGATGCAGATGAGCTTTCAACTCCTATGAATCAAGTAGCTATTTTAGTTACTAAATGTTCAAGAGACTGAAAGTACTCCAGAGATTTTTTGTTGGCAATCAAGTATCAGTGCAAAGATCTACCAGATCATTTTGAAATTTGTCCAGACACTATTGAATTACTTGGAAATTCCCAAGCACTTGCAAGTCATGTAGGAAAGGCTGATGCATTAGCAAGTACTGCAAAAGGACTTGATAGGCAGGTGAGTGGGAATTATCTACTTGAATGTCGTGGGAGAAATATGGCTAGTTTGGATGATGATAGATGGGCCAAGCCAGTGGATGCTTTTTCTGATGGCTGTGATATGCAGATGGATGCGGATCTTAGTGGTTCCTCTGCTGTGTTTCGACCTAGCCAAGGTTATAATGCTGGCTTTTCAAGAAATACCTGTGCAACACAAATGAGTATGAATGCCATCCTTCCTGGAGGGCCTTATGTGCAAGCACCACTTCCACATGTTGAACTAGTGAGAAATAATTCTGATGCTGATAGGTGGCAGCGTGATTCTGGTTCGCAAAAGGCTTTGATTCCTCCTCCACAGCCTTCTCTGCCCACAATTCATATATCAGAGAACCGATATGAAGTGGGCAAGGTTTCTAATGAGGATCAATTGAAACAAAGACAGATTAAATCCATCCTTAATAAATTAACGCCCCAAAACTTTGAGAAATTTTTTGAACAGGTCAAAGAAGTGAACATGGAATCTGCATCATGTCTTCATGGTATAATATCTAAAATATTTGACAAAGCCTTGCTGGAGCCGACTTTTTGTGAAATGTATGCAAAATACTGTTTTCAGCTTGCTACAGAATACTAGAATTTTATGAAGAAAATGAGAAGGTTTTTTTCAAGCGAGTTCTTTTCAACAAATGTCAGGAAGAATTTGAAAAAGATAAAAGAGAAGAGGCTGAGGCTGAGAAGGCAGAAGAGCATGGTGAAAAAATCCTTTCAGCAGAAGAAAGACGGGAGAAGAAGGTTGCAGCACGACAACGAATGCTAGGAAATATAAGGTTTATTAGTAAGTTTTATAAAGAAAGTATGTTGATCGAAAGGATTATGCATGCATGCATCAAGAAATTAATTGGTGAATTTCAACATCTAGAGGAGGAAAATGTTGAAGCTTTGTGCAAACTGATGAGCACTATTGGTCATATGATTGTCCATTCAAAGGCCAAGGAACATATTGATGCTTACTTCGATAGGATGACAAAAATGTCCAATAAACAAGGGCTTCCCTCTAGGCTGAGGTTCATGTTGAAGGATTTGATTGATTTGAGGAGGAATGGATGGAAACAAAGGAGGAAAGTTGAGGGCCCCAAGAAAATAGAGGAAGTGCATCGAGATGCTGTGCAAGAACTACATGGACAGGGAGGCCTCTCTCGAGGTACCAATATGAGACATTCAGGTCGGAGACTTGTGACACCACTTGATCATGGTGTGAGAGGACCTGCAATGCCACCTTACATGGTAGGTGCATAGATGGGTTCGCTTCCACATATGGGTGGGATTAAAGGGCCACAACCCCATATGGGACCACGTGACTGTAGATTCACTAGTCAAGATGCTCGAATTGTGGATAGGGCTCAATTTTAAAATCAGTCTATGCCAAGCCCTTCAACACATAGAGCTTCTGATGATGGCCACTTGACTCTTGGTCCTAAGGGAGGTCTTGGCAAGGGAATAGGATGGAGGGCTCAAATTTTTCCATATGCTAAGAGTGCTCTAGCAGATATTCCACCATTCAAATATCTGAGTAATAAACGAACAGGTGCAGGTCTGATTTCGGGTTGCAGTTATGACTAGATGCCAGTTGGTATGAGAGATGAAATTTTGACAAGGACTTATGCTGCAGAAAAGCATTTATTTGCAAAATCATGTGTCCAGGAAATAAATGTTTTGGATAATGACGTAAGACAGTTTAAGAATTCATACTCATCAGGTGACAGAGGTGGGAAGACTGCAAATGTTGAATTTCAACTGTAAGAACATTCTTCTCAAAGAACTTTGAGTTCACAACTCATTGAGGTTCAACTTAGTAAAAAGGTTGAAATGGAAATTAAAGAATATTATAGGTGCATTCCTTTACAAAGCTTCCATGCATTTTCACTATGTCTTTTAGAGAAGTCGACATGTTTCCCTGACTTTTTCTTAATTGTGCATGACATACCATCTAGTGTGAGAGATTTGAAAGAGGAAACTTTTTGTGTAGATGACCTTAAAGTACCATTGTTCCATTCAACTATGGTTTTGCTTTGGATATTAGATTCTTTTGCCAGGAAAGATGTTGAAATTGATCTTTTGGGGAATCTACTTACACATTTATGCAAGTCTGAGCCTTTCTTGCTAAATCAAGGACAACTTACTGAAGGGTAGTATGAAATTTTGTGTTTGTTCTTATTCAAGTTTGAATTTATTTAAGGACTGCTACAGTCTATGGTCATTTGCAATTATGAATTATAACTATATATATTTTTGATGTTTCTAGGTTGGAGGCTGTCCTATTTTCATTGGAGGATGCTATTGTTGATGCGCCCAAGGCTCTTGAGTTCCTTGGTAGGATTCTCACAAAACTGGTTGTTGAAGGGATATTATTTATTGAAGATATAGCAAGGGAAGTCAAGGATGGGGGTACAAAGCCAGGAAGCTTATTAGAAAATGGTCATGCAATAGAAGTTCTTGGAACTGTTTTGGAAGATATTAAGAGATTGAAGGGGGAGCCTGTATTATTTGCTTTGTACAAAAAATCAGGAGTTCATTTAGAAAGCTTCATGCCCAAGAATTGAGGGGATTTTGAGGGATTTCTCAAGAAGAAAAACATTCAATGTTTGTATCCAGTCAGCATTAGTAGACATATGTAATTAAGAAAATTTCAACGTAGTCCACTCACAATTTTGCCTGATCAACTTTGTGGTTTATCTGTGCTCTCTCCTGTTGACAAGTGAATGGTTGGTTAGTTTTTAGCTCGTGATCTGACTAAATATGCATAAAAATCTCAACGTCAACTGTTTTCCTGCACACGTTTGTTTTTCCATCCTTTACATGAGTTTTGATGGAATAAAAAAATCTCTTCCATTAGATAGCTAGTAATACATTATTGGCCTTAAAGGAGCTTCTTGTAGAGATATACATGAAGTAAACAAAAGGCTTTGAAATATTATTGTTACACAACCTATTAGCTTTGTAACCTATACTATTTTATATGCTCGAACAACCCTGCCCTGTGTCGGGCATTGTTAAGCTTTGCACTGATTGATAGGAACCTACTTTTGTCATATATGGGTCTTATTTGCTTTTTTCTTGCAAGATAATGTGTTTTTAGGACTGAAGTAAATCAGTTGTGTAGTGCCTTGAAGCAATTTTTTTTTTTAAGGATTGAAAAATGGTCATATAGATTAGTTTGTATGTTGTATAGGGGTTGAATAAATTAACACAAGTGACAAGGCTGTGTTAGTCATGGAAAAAATAGAGTGGTTGAAATAAGGGTCAAACCCTGCTGCCAATAGGAAAAGGGAACTATGCGAAGAAGGGGTGGCCGACTTTCCGGTTGGTAGAAAAGGATCTACCAACATCACCTTGAAGAAGCACATAGCTTTTAGTGTAGTTTTCCAGGAGAGGTGGGAAGGTATGGTCGACAGTCGTTGGTGGAAGAACTGTGGCCCGCACACAAGCCCACACTCGACAAAAAAAAAACCACAAGAAGCATAAGGTGGAAATCACTAAGAAGGAAGCAACACGGGCTAGACTAGTCGACACCACTTAATTGTTTAGAAATCGCCAGGGAAAAGACACACAATTGAACGATAGAAGGGAAACTGTCAGCGTAATTAGTTTGTGGATGGAGTGTTATCAGAGCTAGCTAGACTTGTGTCAGTGCAGGTTTAATAACCACCACACATGTGGTCGAGTAGCCTAGTTGAAGCCGTAGTGACGGTCTGTCAGCCACAATATGATCGAGAATTAGAGCAACTGCAGTTGACAAGTGGGGAAGCACATAGATCATAGTAATAGGTGTGTAGGTGGGCTATCGGGTCAGGTGCAAGAGCTTGCGTCAAACTTCCCTCGCCTACATCCAAAATAGCTTTGCCTTCAAAATTGTGCAAGTTCTCAAATATAGTTGTTTAATAAGCATACATCCTCATGTGCCACATTTGGGAAAAGAGTTGTAGGGAATCTCCACAATTCCGTCACTGCTCATGTCTTTCCTTGTACCAAATCACTAAAATTCGTGCATAGCCTTTACTAAATAGCAAATATTTTCTCTCTTCAACATCTCATAATCATAATGAACAATTGCCTCAAGATGTTGTTTATCAATGAAATTTGCCTCATGAGAAGGTGTCTCATCTCGAGGAGAAATTTTCTCATCAACAGACCATTTTGAGGGAATTTATAAAGAGGATGATAGAATAAATTTAAGAGAGATAGTTGAAGATGACTTCATATTTCCCCTGTTTTGTAGGTGAGGTGGGTAATGAGGCATTGATGGATCGAATATCAAAGGAAGAATTACAAGCAATTTTGCATTGTTTCCAAAAGTATAAGAACCCTCAACCACTTCGCAGGACAATAGAATTCTTCTAGGGGTTCTATGACTTCATTCAAACAAACCAACTAAGAATTGCTGACAAATTAAAATACACAGGCAAGATTTGGGAGCTTTCAATTTAACATTTCAGAATTTAATCCCAAAAAATTAGATAAGGATGAGATGATTTCTGACCCATATCACTATGTAATTGAACCTAAAAAATCATTGCAAAAATTAGCGCATTTAGGGTCAAAATCCACTAAGCTGATTCCATGTCATTAGAACAATTTTGCATCCTTCCTGGGAAAGGAATCCATTACGGAATAAGAGTAGCCCAAGAAGGAATTTATAACATCAAACCAAAAAATTACAAGCAGTTAGTGAGTTTGTGTTTCCAAGGCATATGATAGAGAAAATTGGCTTTATTTAGGGCTACTCATCCATATAGGGTTCAATGTGCAATTGGTTAACTAGATAATGAATTGTCTTTCCTCAATATCTTTGCAATTCTAATTAATGGCTCAGCCTATTCTTCTATCATGCCTACAAGAGACCATGGGTAGGTATGACTAATGGCTCCTCTGCTATTTTTTTATTGTAGAGTAGGTGGTCTCAACAGAGTTATAACAGAGTAAAAAAGAATTATAAGCTTGACAACTATACAAATAGGAATTGCCCTAAACTTGACATATTTACTCTTTATTGATTATGTTTTGCTTTTAGGTGATAGGACCAAGGAAAATGCAATTATGCTGAAGGACCCCACCCTTGAAGAACTGAAATTTCTACCTTAAAAACTACCAACAACTGAGGAGCTACAAGAATCAACACCATCTTTGATTTGAACCTAAATAGTCTTATTATCTTCGAGTATTTCCCTAATCACAATGACTAGTATATTCTTCTCATGGATTATTTCTCTCATTCTATTTATAATTGTTATCATTTAAATTATCCATATCTCTTGGAGCCCAAAAATCCATTTGCTTTGGATAAGCTTTATCTATAACTTCAAAAGCAACCCTATTATAAACTAAGGACCATTATGTCCTCTTGAGTCTTGACAAAGTATGATGGAATGAAATTGGGTGAAGACCAGATCTAGGTTTACCATGTTAGAACCTAGGTTAATTGAGATGACAACCTTGGTTTGAAGATATCCACCATACAAACTAGGACCACCCATACTTATCGTTGCCATCTCTCTTTCATCATCAAGATTAACATACTGAGGACCTATAACCCGTGGAGGCCCATGGTAGTCATTGCAATGTAATTTATTAAAATACAAGCCATTTCTTATTATGAGATTTACCACATCCAAAAATGGCATCATTCACATCATTTTGAAGAAGTCTACAAATTAGGTCAACATAATTTTTTTCACATTTACGACTTCTCTAACATTTGTTCGGTCCTGAAGCTCGAGCACTTTCATAACAAAAATAGGTAAAGTCAAACAAAAAAAATGGTCCACCCTCTTTTCATTTTCTAATATTATAATGATGTTTTATTAGAGACATTGTTTGTTTGTTTGTTTTGGTTAGAAAAGGGTTTGCTCTTGGTTTTATGTGACTTTCAATTTATCATATGTAGCATGTTGAGAAATGAGAAAGAATAATGTGTGACATTTATCTTGCAGAAATTGATGTTGAATGAAAAGATACATAGTTTAACCAAGCTACAATTCACTTTGGTAAAGGCGGAGGAACATTTTAAAAAACTGCTTAAGAATACACCATATACAACGTTTGACCATAAGTAATATACGTATTTTTATTTTGCAAATATGTTTTTTTTTCTACCCAAGATATCACAACAAGAAAAATATTGATATTATAGAAATTTTTTGAGGACCTCATTGAAGTTTATTTTTATGATGTCCTACTTGATTGATACTTTCTCATATGTCAGGAAGACTTTAAATATGAATTAATATGTTTATGAAACAAATCCGATTCAAATTGTATAGATATAAAAGATAAAAATAAATCTTAATGTCTTTGTTTAATTGCTACTTGTCTCTGTTGTGGACAGCTTACAGGAAATGTGATTGGAAAAAGGATGGGGAGGCAATGCATATCACGTCTTGGATATGGTTCATTTGCTATTAGAGATCACTTAGACACCTGAGCCATTGACTTTCGAAATGTTTCTAGTAGGAATTCCTTTGGTTTTTAATGTTGTGATTATTTCACCTCATGGCTATTTTGGGCAAGAAAATGTTTTAGGAATGCCAGACACGACATCGATGGATAGGTAAACAAATTTTTTATAATTGCAATTTCCATTCCATAATATCCACTCTTGATTGTTTCATTGTATTTTGGACGTTTCTTTTGATTTTGTTTTGTATTTTAACTATGAAATTGAAAATACTTAGTATCATGTTCATTTAAACAACAACCAAAGTTTGAAGATAAAATTAGTATTACACTATATTGATTGGAATCCTTATTGCTATTTTGTGTTAAAATATTTTCATGACTATCAGAAAAAGTTACTTTCATGTTGTTATTTGAGTACATGTTTATATACTTGACTAATTTCATGCGTTAGAAAATGAAATGTTGTTGTCAATAAAACAACAAGGATTAAACATCACACCTCAGATTATTTGTTTTCACAAGTCATCTACAACTTGAGCTTTTTAGCATATAACTCAGTTGACATGATTGTTCCTAAGCTTTCCTTGAAAGTTGAATACTAAGTTACTAAGGTGTTCTTTTCTATATATGGTGACATTTTATTTGCTTTGTTTATACAGGTTATCTGGCCACATTATAGTGACCATTATCGCCCCAATGAAGAATTTTTTTCGAGTTTCTTACTTGTATGGGGAAAAATGGCTTTGACATTGTTGATGTTGAGGTATATGTCGTATAAACTATTTATAGTCTAATTTATTTTATATTCTAGTGTTCATTGTCTTTCATATTTTATAATCTGCATTGTATCTTCTTTTGTTTTCAGAAAATGAACTCAATATTGATGGTAAGAAGCATGAATTGAAAAAAGAGAGGAGCAATAACATTTGAGCGACAAATGCAAAAAGAGGGAGAGGAGAACTGGTCTGGTGATACCCTTGGAGCCAATATCTCGCATAAGACACATACAAACACTGATGGTCAAGTCTTTAGAGTTGGTGAATTCACCTACAATGCCTTGAAAACACAATGATAATTTTTTGAAGTGCTGAAACACCATTTCATGTGTAAATTGTAGTCCAACCAATATTAAGTTGGAAACTCATATTGTAATACTTCAACATTTCATATAATATAATTTATGTAGTTGAAATTATTTATAGTTGCACTTCGTATTGTTTAGTATTGTAATTAAAATATGCAACTTTGTGTTTTCCTATTAGATGAACGTGTACATTGTATGAAATTTTTTAAATCATACAAATTAATTTATGTTGATTAATAATGAACACAAAATCAATTTAAAACTACTAAATTAGTAGTTTATATTGATTAATGATGAACACAAATAAAATGAATATACGACTAAATTAGTCATTTATAATGACTATTAATGAAACTAATGAAATGAATATAAACTATTGAATTAGTCGTTTATATAATGAATATGAAACTACCAAAAAAAGATAAATGACTACTGCAAATGATAAATTTGTGATTACAAATGACAACTAAATCTTGCATATATATGACTATTAGTAGCTAATTTACAGTATCTTATAACACGATCAAAGTTTAGTCATATTTCTTCGATCATTAATTGGCTTCAAAAGATGACTAAAATTTGCATATATATGACTATTAGTAGCTAATTTATAGTATCTTATAACACGACCAACATTTTGGTCATATTTCTTTGGTCATTAATTGGTTTTCTCAGGTGATTGTATAGTAATATATTTTGTTGTATATTTGGTCATTAATTGTGACGATTAATGACCAAATCAAAGATTAAATAAATGACTAAATTAATGATCAAATCAGTGACTAAATTAATAATCAAATCAATGACTAAATTAATGACCAAATCAAAGACTAAATTAATGACCAAATTAATGACCAAATCAGTGACTAAATTAATGACCAAATATACTACTAAACAACAAAATTGAGATAACCAATTAACGACTAAGCTAAAAACGACCAAAAGTTGGTCGCGTTATAAGATACTGTAAATTAGCTACTATTGGTCACCGACCGAAAAATAGTCGTTTATATGAAAAATTTAGTCATTTTTTTAGTAACTAATTAGCTATTTTGTACTAGTGAGGGGAGCCTACTCCTTGAGGCTTATCACAACGGGCCAAAGATGTCCCCTCATGGGATTTGAAACTTGGTGTAGGAGATAAAATCTTATTGTGCCAACCACTCGATCATCCCATGAAGATACTGGATGCTCTATTAGTTTTTAACAAGGACGTTCTCCCTCCATCAGAGTCAAAATATATATATATAGCGAGAGTATTGGAACCCTAGTAGCGATTTCCTTCATAACAAGAAGCTTTTGTTGCTTATATTTGTGATCTCTCTTCTCCACTTTTGTTTTTCTCTTCTATAATTTTTTCCCTCTTTCATTATGCTTTTTTTTGCAAATCCACTTACCATGTCGAATTATGGCTTGGGGAGTTAAGGGAGAGGTGTCAGGGTTTTTAACCCTAGCTACTCTTACCCTAATTCGTGCCTCCACTATTATTCTATCATCATAACCAGATTTTCCTTTATTGGTCTATCTTTGGGTTTGTGGTTCTAGTTTTTTCCTGGTTCACCATCGATTAGTTGAGGGGATGGAGGTGTGTGTCGTTGTTTGGTGGCAATGATCTCTATCTCAAGCCTTTTCTCACTTGGATATTGTTGAGGCCTCAAAATTCACTGCAACAACATGAGGGATGACCACCTGGTCCAGACCTTAAAGCAGTTCTTTTTCCGTTTGGAATGGTGGGGACTGGTTTAACTAGGTCCAGTTACCTTCTCTCAATCTCCATTGGATTAAAATATGACTTTTGTGTACCAATGGGAAAGAGACATCAGATCACTTCTCTTGTTGATCGGAAAAAAAAGTGATCCTTAAGCTAATTTGAGCTTAGCCAGGCCACAACTAAAGTTTTCCCTCTTTGGGAAAAGGACTTTTTAAGGATGTAAAATCTAATCTAATTGCAATATTATTCTAAGATGCAAGCAAAAGAAACTATTTTAATCTTATCCCAATTAGGCAGATATAGATCTATCCCAACTAAGAGAAAGATGTTTTAAATAATTGAGATTTAAATATGTTTGTTTTAAATGAATATCAAGCTAACGAAGTAGTTCAATTAACTGATATTGTGAATACCAAACACATTCTATCTAGAGACCTCTTAACTGAAATAATTAATCAACAACACTTAGGAAGTAGTTCTCAAAATGATATTGATCATTTAATCCGTAACTTGAATAATTAAACAATAACATGCGGAAATTAGTTCACAACATATTAATATTCGATAAATCAGTTTTATAAGACAAATTTCTGAGTAAATAGTTACTCAGAAATCATAATTCAACCCATAAGAGTAGAGACAAATAATAACATAAATTGAAGCAAATTACTCATACCGACATAAGTGCACAAGTATGCGAGTAAATTGACACATTCCTGTTATCAAAAAAATGAAACCAGCATTTAAAATAATAGTATTAAAAATATCAATTTATTAAGTCCATTTCTCCAGCTCCGGTCTCTGACAGTCTTTTACAATACCTGAACTTCTGCTTTCAAAATCAGAGCTACAGTAGTGCGGGACTCAGTTCATTATACATAACTCAGAATGTAAAATAAGAACCTCAATAATCTCCAGATCTGAGATTCCTCTCCTCTCACCCTACACCTCTAAATCCTTTAGACAATAGTACCATCAAGAATTCTAGAATTGCAAAGGAGAGAAGCCTCTATTACATTTTGATATGTGCTATTTATAAAATTTACAAAAGGATTTCTTCATAGGAAAGTTTGTTTGAAGAGTGGTTTTTCTCCATCAATTTTAATTGGTTCAAAATCATATTTTTAAATTGTTGGAGTCTTCTCATTTATTGAGATCTTCTTCTTCTCACCTCCTCAACTGTTTTCCTGCAAAACAAATCAAAAACAAAATTAAAATTCAAAAATAAAATCAAAATGTTAAATCTAGAAATTAAAATAAATCCAATTAAAACTTAATTAAATAAATGATTGAAATGAAATATAAGCTTTCTTTTGATGTCTGTGCTGATCTAATTGGCCAAAAAGAACATAGACGAATGGATATGCACTCATAAGAAGTTGTGGCAAATTAAAATGCAAAAAATAAAACTCAGAAAATTAGTTTTGTTGAAAAATTCGTAGCTTGATCTTTTGCTGAATTTTAAACCCAATAAATGATCAAATATGGAAATGAAACCTCTTCAGGAATAATCTCCATCATTTTATCTTTCCAATGAGCTGTCTCGGGCCTCATTTGGCCGAGTACAACTTTATTTATGAGCTTCTAAAGTTGGTATATTAAAATTGTCAAAAATCTGGAATTTTGTTGCTTGGGCTAAAAAGATCAAAATTTTAAATTAATTTCTAATCCTAAATTATATTATGATAATTAATTAATTAATTCTAATTAATTGCAATTATATTATTAATCTAATTTAGTTATAATCTAATTCTAAATTAAGTTATAATTATCTATTAATTAATTATAATTACAAAACTAATTTAAAATAAAATAAACTAATTAAAAAAAATGAGTTATTGATTAACTAGCATTTGCACGACGGTGCAAAGGGAACGCCGGAGGCGCACGGAAGCTGACAGAAATCAAGTTGACAAGCTGACAGAGTTGACAAGTTGACAGAGATGACAAATTTCAAATTTCTATTGGTTGGAGGGACAAACACATGTCAAAATCTCATTGGTAGGAAGGGCGATATTCAAGCTCTCTTATTGGCTGGGGTGAACAGTGTTCGCCCACCCAAAGCCAACAAAGAGAACGCCTCTGGCGTAATTAAAATATTTAAAATATTATATTAATATTATAATTCAAATTATATTAAAATTATAAAAAATATTATAATTAAAATATAATATTAATTTATAATATTATATAATAAAGTTTATTTTAATTAATAATTCACAAAATATAAAAAATGCACACCACGTGAGAGAGAGAGGAGGAGTAGAGGGATAAGACGGAAGATCGCGGAGGGATGGAAGTAAAAGTAAGTGACGTGGCAGGTAGGGGTCAATCGCAAATCGCAGAGTTAAAGGCTTACCGCAAATCACAGCGAGAAACAATTTGCGATAAATGTTTTCGCAATAAAATAGTAAGATATGAGATGCGCGATGGGAGTGATGTGACGGTAGGCAGGTAAGGGTCCCACACGATATCACATCGGAATTTCGGAAGGATAGCACATGAATGTGTTGAAGATTTATGCGATGACCAATATGCGAAAAGGTAAGGGGTCCTACCAATAGGTTTTAAGCTGCGGTTTGTAAAGTATAATGTGGTAAGGTTAATGTTATGTAACATGACTGTTTAGTGGGTGGGCAGAGCTATAATCATTAAAATGAATAAGTTAACTAAAAAATAAAAAGTTTGGATATTGGGGAAAAATGTGAAAATAGTAAAAACAAACTAAAAGTTTAATATTTACAATGAATGACTATTTTAACTATGAGATTTGAAATATTGGTACATTTATACATTTATAACCCAAGCGAGAAAATAATCAAAACTTCAAAGGAGTGTCATTTACAAACTGTTTGACCAAATGAAGTGAAACAAGTATCGTTGGAAAGCTTATGAAAAACCAGATTCAATGAAACAATCAAAATAGAAATCCGATAAAAATAAAAAATTACAAAATTACAAAATAATTAACTTAATCAAAATCCTAAAAGGTGTTTAGCCAAGAATTTTGTAGAAAGGGTCCCCATTATTTGAAGTACATAAGTTTAAAATGGGGGGGGATTGTGTTTTACCACAACAATGGCAACATGCGGGAGAAGAACCAGTTATCTTTGATTAAAGATAAAGAACTCAAATTTACCCAAAGGTTAAAAATAATGGAAATCACGAAATCATCTAACAATAAGGCATTTCCATAGGTCCCACATAAATAGATTAAGCAATATGAGTTTGTAAAGATAAATACTTAAAACAGACTTTAGTAAAAGTGATGAATCCAAATTTGGGAAAATTTATTTTTAATTTATTTTTAATTTTCCTCATGTGAAAAATAGAAGAAGGTAGAGATAGGAGTTTTTGATAAAGCATATATCCATTTTGTGATTATCTCTGACATTGCTTCACTGCCAGCAAGCCTGAACAGTACCCCGGCGAAATTGTCTTTTATACTATACAAGCCTAGTTTCACTGCCAGCGAGCGTCCATAGCCCCGACGGGCTTACTTGTATTTCCCATGCTTCCTTTTTTTTATCACTCTTTTGATAAGCGCATTTGCAAAATTTTATTTATGATGTATTTGAGTGAAAGAGGTGTGATGGTAATAGAGATTTTATGTTTAATGGACATAGTGCTTTCATAATGTTTGCTCCAAATTCTTTCCCTGAAACTACCAACCAGAGGATTTTTAAGTGGAAGGGTGGGAGAGATTCATTGAATTAAACTCAAATCAGTTATTTCCTTGAAAAAGTAAACTCAGTCACTTAGAAAGGATGTGTGTTCCTCCATGAAGAATATTTAAAGCAAGATGGCTTTATGGTTCCATAAATATATGCCTTTAATGATAAATGAAATTCACTTAAATGGATAGAGTAAAAGATTTCCCATGAATGTCAACAACTGTAATGTAAGAAAAATTTATTTCACATAAATCACGACAAAGTCACCAAAATCAAATCAAAACTGAAAACAAAAGAAAAATAATTCCTAAACTAAAGTAAGAAAAGAAATCAACAAATAAAAATGAAGAAAGAAAAAATTGAAAGAAAAACAAATTTTAAAAGGTAACTCTAACAAGATCGCTTATATGAATTTCTCAACAAAGATTTATAAAATAAAATAAGCATATGTACATTCATTCCTATGTTGAGATTTATTTTTTATTATTATTATTTTTTAATCTTGCAAAGTTACATAAAAATGAGGCTCTCAAAATGTAGAAGGTGAATAGCAGTTATGATAGATAATATGCTGAATGAGAAGTTTCTATTTGTTGCAAAATTTCTTTTTCTAGGAAAAACCTGCATAAAAGCATCTTAACTATTTTCTATTAAAATTAATGCTTTAAAGAAACAGATTAAAGGTTCAGAAACTCCCCAGTCTAGCTGATTCGATGAGGATCATTACTGCTTCTCTCAAGAATCTCAAAGAGCAAAAATATATATATATTTTTTAAACTGATCTGGTAGAGGTGCGAATGATTCACGAATACCTGTAGAAACAGAGTTCAAGATCAGCAAAGACTATAACAAAAATGAAGAAATGTGAATAAATGAAAGTGGGCATATGAAACTTACCATTGAAGAACTACATTTAATCTTACCTGAGAAAGATGTTTTTCTCCAATGCAAGTTAACTTCTTTCTTTAATTAGAATTAAAAGCATGAAGAAGTTTTATTGACAAAAAATCATTATTTATTAAATCTAAAGTAAAACAAACAATAAAGTAAAATAAAACAATGTTTCATGTTCAAGGAATCAGAAATAAATCGAATCCATCAGAAATGAGGGTGAATATGTGCTTCTTTATGAATTGAAATGATGAATGTTCTTTCTTATTCTTCCATTCTGAATTTATATCAACCCCAAAGTATTTAAAGTTGATTCAAAATCTTGAATAATGTAATAGTATATAAAAGGATTTGAATTTCTACATGACAAGTATGGAGAAAAATTCAGAATAAAAGAAAATTAGAAAATTGAATTAATCATCGGTGCATTACTTTGCTAAATTTTTCGCATCGCGAGATTCTTTTCCATGCATAACTTAAAATTTATGACTTCCACTTTTGCTAATATGTGATTGAGAATTTTATATATATAACAAAATAAAATGGTGGAAAGACAAATATTAAAGTTTATCACATCAAAAGATCTTGAAGACAAAGCTTCATTTGAGTTTAGTAATGTGATATAATTATTGTGATGACAATGTCGCGAGATGAGCATGTGTGATGGGAAACTGCGAAGGGATGAATGCAATATTGGAGAATAATCATATCGGAAGATTAAAGCTTGTAAATGAAATGCCGATATAATTCTTGTGATAATGAAAATGCGGTAGATGACTGATGCAACGTGACTGCAAATATCCGAATATATGTGTGGAACATTGGTTTTATAACCCATACAAACGGTGACCAATCACACATATTTTCACTTCGCACCTTTTATAATTTACGCTCTCGCAGATTTCAAAACTTAATACTTTTGTCAATTTACGATTTTGCGATTTCGCAATTCACAACGAAATCCACATCACTCATTGTAACTTTTATCGTTTAACATATTACTTATCTCATGTGATATGTGTATCATCGCATCACAATCTCCTTACCTTGTCATTTATCGCATTGCAATTAATATAACTTACCGAGTGAGGTTTTTAACAATAACTGCTAAAATTGCTGATATGCGAAATGTAATTTCGTTGATGCGCCGATGTGCGATGAAGAACGGACCCGATATTTTTATTATATGAATTTTAATTTCATATCGGATTTGGGACATCGAGACTTTTAAATATGTACCTCTACCAAATTTGCGATTTATAAATGGACGCGATATATGTATATAAAGAGGATTTAAATGTAATATCGGGTCTGAGTTATTTGAACATCGTAATTTTGGTGAAATATTTTATCGGAAAATTAGCGAGTATTGAAATTGATTCAGAAGATACGCATCGAAGGTTTCCTATTGGTAATTGTTAAGAGTTTCCTCTGATCAAATGTTGTAATACAGATAGTTGTGATATGGATGATGTGATATCAGACAGAAGAATCATCGGAAATCAGAGAGAATGAAAATATCGGAAGATCAAAGATATTTGGTGTATGTTTATTTCAAAGCCTTCGATATGAAAATTGCGATATATGGTGAGCCATATGCGGGGTCGATGATTTCTTTAAAGTATTCAATTCAAAAAGAAAGTGAGTGATTTAACTTTACTTTATAATAAATAATCCTTTAATAATTTAATTATATGTCGAAATTTTTTATTGGAAATTAATTTTATCATAACTTTCTTATAAAGAGAGTTGTGAAATAAAATGATCTGATATGATTCTTCCGATAATTTATTAAGTCTTATAAGGATTTCAATAAATATAAGCAAAATTAGATACCCTTCAAATTTCAGACAAAATCATAAATACTTCCCTGAACATGTTGCGGATTTTGGAAACAAGGGTTGACTGCTTGCTTATCTCAGATCTGCATAATCCAGTTAATGAAGATCTGCAAACAAAACAAAATAGAAATAAGAAACAACCTTTGAAAGAAAAATAAACAATAGATGATGATGAACTTGTAAACACATACTTGGAAGAATTTTGATTGTATATTTTACCTCTTTGAAGCTTCAAGTTCTCTCAAAATTTGCATAAGTTCAGTATCACCTTCTTATTTTTATCTAAAATGCTAAGTAATGAATTTTCTGAAATTGCATCCTTTCCAAAATTACATTAGAAGACAAGAGTGGTAAAAATGAGTTCTTATAATTACTTGTAAATAAAAAATTGCAAAGTGGTACAAAAATTCTTGGAATTTCTTCATGTATGATCAATGATTTGAATTGTGAAAAACAAGAAAATTGACGGCTTGACAAATAAGTATGATCAAATAATTCAAGAGCTTTCTAAAATTCTCTAGGTTGCTTTTCTGAAATTGGATGCTCAAAAGAAATCGGATTCATTACTTTTTTTATTGAAAATCTAAAATAATGAAATAAATGCAAACAAAAAAGAAAATTAATCTATTCCTATTTCTAACTTAATGAAGGAAACATGACTAGGTATAGTCATACTTCCAATGTAACCATGTAAGCATTTTAATTCCTGCATGTATTTACATGTCAAACATTAGTAAAAATGCAAATATATTTAAACTACAAAAACTAAATCTAAAAGTAGAATGTATCTTTATTGTTAGTAGATTATTCACCATTACCTTCTCTTGAAATGTCATTTCCAACTGAATTTCAATTGGATCATAGAAATCTGGATGAATTTCCATTATTGAGTGGGAGAGGTTTAAAAGAGAAGATGACAAGCCATGTTGTAGAAATGATCTTTCAACAACAATGGCCTATGTGATTTTGTTAGTGTTATGTTTAAGTGCTAAATTATTAACGATCTTCTGTGAAGGAAAACTTCCCAAATGTATTTCAAATTGATCAATGAAAAATGGATGGAAGTCCGATAAATCTAACGGAAGATTATTAATTGAATTAGATTGCTGGCCATAAAGTAAAAATATACTCTCTTGTTTGCACTGCTCTTGAGAAGTAAGAAATAATTGATAAATAATGAACATCAATTGAAATTGGAAGTTTAATAACTTTTGATGTTCACAATTATAATTTAAATCTTCATTTTTCCCTTGAGGTAATGTATCAATTGAGTGTTCAATATTGAGCTTCTTAGTATGCAAACACAAAGTATCTAAAAATCTGGGACTAAAAACAGAAAATAATATGAAGTTAAAAATAAATGTTGAAATAATAACAAAATTGAATCATAGTTTACACTAGTGTTACAATTATTGTTACAACACAATTGGAAGTAACTTAAAGTAATTTCCTCTTCACAAGAATTGGGCAGAATAATGCAATTAGAATGATTGTTGATACCCACTTGTGAATTAGATAGAAGAATATGACTCTGAATATGAATGCGAACTTGATCATCATATAAATCATAGATTGGAATGGTTTCTCGAATGCTGAAATCATAAGTATGATTATTTGTTTGAAAACGAGAACTATTTGGAACAATTTCTAAATTAGATTGTTCTTCATTTTCACATGTGAATAGACTTTGATCATGAGGATTCAATTGTAAGGAAGAAAAATCAATATCCTTAATGTCAAAGTAGTTATCATAAATGACTTCAAGACATTCATTAGAATTCTCTTCAATCTTATTCAATGTATCAAAACAAGAAGGAATATTAAGCTAATGTTCATTAATGCCAGAAGAATGATCCTTAATTAATTCTCTATCCTGATAAAAACTAATTGGAAATTCATTTAGATTAGACTCTCTGTTTTCTGAAATATCTTTAATGTGAAGAGAAGTTAAATTGCTATTAGAAAAATTGTCAGGATAAAGACAAAAATATGAATCTGAAACAATGTATTTGAAAATGTCTCTATTTGAAAACTCTTGTGCATTTTCTTCATTGCAAATTTCAGATTTAAGATCATTTACTTGGGTAATTATGCTTTCTTGAAAAACGTTACTTTGTTGATATGAATTTGGAATTTGTTCATCGTAAAAGAATTCAGAAATTTTTATAGCAGATTGCGTATTATTGAAAACTTTAATCGCTGCTGGTACTTGCTGAATTATGCTCTGATTTTCTGATTCTAACTCATACTTATTTTCAGATTTTAAAGTTGTATTTTCTTCAAGAGTGTTATTAATATCTTCTTGTGGTTGATTAGTGAAATTTTCCAAGCTTCGTGATTGAGTTTCATGGACATGTGAAGGTGCACCTTGATCTTTTTCAATATTGTAAGAAATGTGTAGAAATTGAAGGAATTGATTATACAAAATAGAGGCCATTTCATCATCATTTGTTTGTACCTCCGTATTGAAATTCTTAGTTATGTCAATGAAATTAGAAAGAGATTGATTAAAGCTTGAAATATTTTCACATGGATTATGAATGGAAGGAAGGTTGCAAATATGTTCAAACCAATATAGTAATTCTTTTTTCAAAGGTTTATCTTCAGTTTTAAATTTTAAACAAAACCTGATGGTAAAATCAATTAAAGGCTCGTCTTCAAACCTTCGTAGATCTTCAAAATCATCACATACTTGTTTGTAGATATATCCATCAAATTTACAAAAGAAGATTATAATAAATTGTTCCCAAATGTAGATTGAAGCAACTAGAAGTGATTTATACCAGTTTCTGGCTTTTGCCAAGAATGTAAGAGTAAAACTCTTGCATAAAATACCTTCATCAATTTCATGAAAAGTAGAATTTGAAAATTTTTGAATGAATTGTAAAACATGATTAAATGCAGAAGTATTCATCTTACCATTAAACTTTACCTGAAACAAGAGTCTTACTATTTCTGGTAGAGTATTGGAAGATGCTTGTCCAGAAATACAACTCCAAATTGGAAGTTTTAGAGGAACCATTGTAATAAAAATAAAATGTTAGAATACAAAGACTCCAAAGGAAAACAAGTCTCAGGCCCTCCTTCTAGCGCCAAAAATGTTAAGGCCTCGAAATTCGCTGCAACAACATGGGGGATGACCACCCGGTCCGAACCTTAAAGCAGTTCCTTTTCTGTTTGGAATGGTGGCTCCGACTGGTTTAACTAGGTCTAGTTACCTTCTCTCAATCTCCATTGGCTTAAAATATGACTTTTGTCTACCAATGGGAAAGAGACATCATATCACTTCTCTTGCTAATCGGCAAGAAAGTGATCCTTAAGCTAATTTGGGCTTAGCCAGGCCATAACTAAAGTTTTGCTTCTTTGTGAAGAGGACTTTTTAAGGATGTAGAATTTAATCTAAATGCAATATTATTCTAAGATGCAAGCAAAAGAAACTATTTTAATCCTATCTCAATTAGGCAGATATAGATCTATCCCAACTAAGAGCAAGATGTTTTAAATAATTGAGATTTAAATATTTTTGTTTTAAATGAATATCAAGCTAACGAAGTAGTTCAATTAACTGATATTGTGAATACCAAACACATTCTATCTAGAGACCTCTTAACTGAAATAATTAATCAACAACACTTAGGAAGTAGTTCTCAAAATGATATTGATCATTTAATCAGTAACTTGAATAATTAAACAATAACATGCGGAAATTAGTTCACAACATATCACTATTCGATAAATCAGTTTTATAAGACAAATTTCTGAGTAAATAGTTATTCAGAAATCAGAATTCAACCCATTAGAGTAGAGAAAAATAATAACATAAGTTGAAGCAAATTACTCATACCGACAGAAGTGCATAAGTATGCGAGTAAATTGACACATTCCTGTTATCAAAAAAATGAAACCAGCATTTAAAATAATAGTATTAAAAATACCAATTTATTGAGTCCATTTCTCCAGCTCCTGTCTCTGACAGTCTTTTACAATACCTGAACTTCTGCTTTCAAAATCAGAGCTACAGTAGTGCGAGACTTTGTTCATTATACATAACTCAAAATGTAAAAGAAAAACCTCAATAATCTCCATATATGAGATTCCTCTCCTCTCACCCTACACCTCTAAATCCTCTAGACAATAGTGCCATTAAGAATTCTAGAATTGCAAAGGAGAGAAGCCTCTATTACATTTTGATATCTGCTATTTATAAAATTTACAAAATGATTTTTTCATAGGAAAGTTTGTTTGAAAAGTGGTTTTGCTCCATCAATTTTAATTGGTTCAAAATCATATTTTTCAATTGTTGGAGCCTTCTCATTGATTGAGATCTTCTTCTTCTCATCTCCTCAACTTTTTTCCTGCAAAACAAATAAAAAACAAAATTAAAATGCAAAAATAAAATCAAAATTTTAAATCTAGAAATTAAAATAAATCCAATTAAAACTTAATTAAATAAAAGATTGAAAAGAAATATAAGCTTTCTTTTTATATCTGTGCTGATCTACTTGGCCAAAAATAACATAGACAAATGGATCTGCACTCATAAGAAGTTGTGGCAAATTAAAATGCAAAAAATAAACTCAGAAAATTAGTTTTGTTGAAAATTTCGTAGCTTGATCTTTTGCTAAATTTTAGACCCAATAAATGATCAAATCTGGAAATGAAACCTCTTCAGGAATAATCTCCATCATTTTATCTTTCCAATGAGCTATCCCGGGCCTCATTTGGCCAAGTACAACTCCATTTATGATCCTCTAAAGTCGGTATATTTAAATTGCCAAAAATCTGGAATTTTGTTGCTTGGGCTAAAAATATCAAAATTTTAAATTAAATTCTACTCCTAAATTAGATTATGATATTTAATTAATTAACTCTAATTAATTGCAATTATATTATTAATCTAATTTAGTTATAATCTAATTCTAAATTAAGTTATAATTATCTATTAATTAATTATAATTACAAAACTAATTTAAAATTATATAAACTAATTTTAAAAAAATGAGTTATTGATTAATTAAAATATTTAAAATATTATCTTAATATTATAATTATAATTATATTAAAATTATAAAAAATATTGTAATTAAAATTACATTAAAATTATAAAAAATATTATAATTAAAATATAGTATTAATTTATAATATTATATAATAAAGTTTATAAAAAATAATAATTCACAAAATATAAAAAATGCACACCACGTTAGAGAGAGAGAGGAGGAGTAGAGGGATAAGACGGAAGATCGCGGAGGGACGGAAGTAAAAGTAAGTGACGCGGCAGGTAGGGTCAATCGCAAATTGCAAAGTTAAAGGCTTATCGAAAATCGCAGTCAGAAACAATTAGCGATAAATGTTTTCGCAATAAAACAGTAAGATATGCAATGCGCGATGGGAGTGATGTGACAGTAGGCAGGTAAGGGTCCCACACGATATCGCATCAGCATTTTAGAAGGATAGCACATGAATGTGTTGAAGATTTCTGCGATGACCGATATGCGAATAGGTAAGGGGTCCTACCAATAGGTTTTAAGCGGCGGTTTGTAAAGTATAATGTGGTAAGGTTAATGTTATGGAACATGACTGTTCAGTGGGTGGTCGGAGCTATAATCATTAAAATGAATAAGTTAACTAAAAAATAAAAAGTTTGGATATTGGGGAAAAAAGTGAAAATAGTAAAAACGAACTAAAAGTTTATATTTACAATGAATGACTATTTTAACTATGAGAATTGAAATATTGGTACATTTATACATTTTTAACCCAAGCGAGAAAATAATCAAAACTTCAAAGGAGTGTTATTTACAAACCGTTTGACCAAATGAAGTGAAACAAGTATCGTTGGAAAGCTTATGAAAAACCAGATTCAATGAAACAATCAAAATAGAAATCCGATAAAAATGAAAAATTACCAAATTACAAAATAATTAACTTAATCAAAATCCTAAAGGTGTTCAGCCAAGAATTTTGTAGAAAGGGTCCCCATTATTTGAAGTACATAAGTTAAAAATGGGGGGGGGGCGGGCGGGGGGGGGGTTGTGTTTTACCACAACAGATACGATGGCGACTCATGGAGGGGGATTGTTGCAGTGGGCATTTGGTGGTCATATTCGCATGGTCTACGCTGTATTTCCAGTGACTACGTTTTTTATTGCCGCATTTCATATTACTATGGTTGCCTTTGCTTCATGTTGTTATGGTTTCGCTGCGGTTTTGTTAGGCTTCATGGACTAGCTCACTTTTTGTTGAGGCCATGTTTATACGGGTCTAATTTGCTCGTAGGGTTCGGTGCCCTGTTTCATTTTTGCTTATTTTTCTTTTGTTGGGTTCTCTGCCATGATTTGTTGGTTGGGTTCTTGCCTAGTCAAGGCTTTTTTGTTTGTGGAAGAGATGCGACTGACATTTTTTTTTTAAATGCTCCCTTTGAAGATCATTGAGGCTTGCGTGCCCTGGAATTTAGGTTTTGAAATTTATATTTTGGGTGGGCCTGTGTGCCTAGTTTTTGGTCCTCTCCGCTTTGTATCTGAATTTAGTTTCTCTTAAGGTTTTCACCCAAACTTCTTCCTTTACAGATGTAAGCTTTTTGTATCAGTCATGTACTTGCTTTGGTTGCATACACACATGGTGTGTCTACGTAATGCAATTTTTATTCTCGATTTTTACATAATAAAAATTATGGTTATTTTCTCTATATATATATATATATATATATCAGTCTTCCTTGGGATTCCAACCTTTCAAGATTGCTTTTATTATTGTATTTAATTTCTTGTTTCCCCTTCTGTGGGGCTGCAAATTTAGTCGTTTTCTCGGTCTATATATGGTTTTATTTACATGGTTTTTGGAATATAGAAATTTTGCTTTTATGCTTATGGTTTGGTTTTTGTTGTGGGAGGTTAAAAACATAAAGTGAAGATGAAAGGATGTAAATTTTAATTGAGCACTGAAACTTTATAACATTATATATATATATATATATATATATATATATATATATATATATATATATATATATATATGTTACTTTATTTAAAAAATTCAAAAATAATATTTTTTTGAATTAATAATAGCAATGTAATTTTTCCCCAGTGGGGGTGAGGAATGAAGAGGAGGATGTTCCCGTGGGAACGTGGGGACACCCATGATAAGAACATGCATACAGAAGGGTTGGCCTCACGACCCTCCCATATTACCTTGATTATGAAAGACAGTAAATATAGGTGTGGGAAACCTCAAGTCGCAATGGGTCTCGTGGAGGATGGTGAAATAATCAACATTATGGAGGGTGGCAGTGGTTTTTGATCGACATTATTCAAAAATAAGAGTTCTAGAGACTATGTGTGGAGTGTTGGGAGAAGAGGACGATGTTACAGAGGTTCTTCGGGCTGACCAAAGGGTCGGCATAGTCGTAGGAGTTTTTTCCCCTATTGTTTGGTGAGGGGAGATGTTATTTGGCGAATTGGGCATGGTAAGCGTGATTCTACAAGGAAAGCAGTATATGTGCGTCTGAAAGGGGTGGTATGTTGTTTCTTCAAGTTTTTTAGGTGTGGTTTCATTCCAGGTTGGATGCGAATTAGGCTTTGGTGGAGTGGGAGTATTTAATTGTACCTTTGTTGTCTCATTACAGGGTCTTGGGTTGCGAGGTGGTGCCCTTGGCGCGCCAGTCGCAATTTCTGTTGGGTCGTGGTGGGAAGTAGCTTTGAGATCTGTGGGTGTCTGACACCAAAGGGAGAGGAGATTCAACTAGAGCTAGTGGTATTTCCCTCTGCGTGGTTTATTCGGGAAATTCTGGACAAGTGGTATTCGTTATGCTATAGTGGTGTTGGGGTTTCAAGCATGATGTTGGTTCCTCACTTAGGGAGGTCCTCTACCTAGGTTTCGCCTAATTTAGGAAGGCCTGGAGTGGCTAAGTTCTGATCTCGGCTTGCGCTAGTGTCTGGAAATGGTAACGGGATTTTGGAAGGTCGGAATGCAAAGGGGTCGAGCTGAGGGGTTTCTAGAGGTAGAGGTGGAAACACTCATGGGGGAAGATGTGTGGGGCCAACGACTCATGGGGGTAGACGAGGGGGTTTATCTGGGAGTCAAGTTTGCCTCACTTCACTAGTTCTTCAGAGAGGGGGTTCGACTCGTCGAGGTATATCCAGGCATCGTGTGTCGATGCGTCAGGGTGGTCGCGGTCTGCAACAAAGCAGCTTCATGGAGCACTGCCAAGAGGTGATCTAGTCTATTATGGATCATCTTGAGAATTCAAAGTGGGTTCATGAGGAGGAGAACGTTGAATTGAAAAAAAATCTGAACAAAATGTAATACTTTCAATGCCATACCTTGGAGCGTGTTATGGTGGTCTGGCGCGCCCATAATTTGTTATTAGAAAAGGTCGATAAACTGGAGAGTTGGATGGCCCATTTTGAAGAGCATGTCCTCGTACAACTCCGGACAAACCAATTTCCATCACCTCTGATGAATAACATGGATACACGTGTTTTATATGTCATGTATGTTTACTGGGACCTATGGCCTTTGAAATTGTGGACCATGCCTCTCTTTGTTTTTATGTTTCATTTTCATATGCTTTCAGCAATAGTCAACAAATCTGGTCGGGGTGAGACTACCTGCATTTTTCCTCTGATGTATTTCCTTTTGAAACTATGAATAGAAATTTGACTTTAAAAAAAACAATGTAATTTTAAAATAAGCTCCTCGAGGCAGCTCAATTGGTGATAACCGTGAAAATGGAGTATTATGTTCCAAAAGGTTTCAGGTTCAAATCCCCCAAATTTACCTATGGGTTGTGTGTTGGGGGTGATATGGTTCACTTAGAGGTTATAGTGATAGTGGTTGGAATCAACCTCATATCACGCAAGTATGATACAAAATAAATTCCTTTATATACAAATTAAAAAATAAAATAAATAAGAAATAAGAAATAAACAAACAAAAAATATAATTTTAAAATCATATTTAAGTTATACATGGGGTCTTGGATATACAGTGATCGGGTGTTGAGAATGCAGCAAGATGATGGAGCTTAGTGAAATGAAGTCGCCTTCACTAAGTGGGCCCGCAGGCAAATTCTGGCGCAAAGTCTATTTTTAGACTATGTCTATTTTTAGACATACGGAGCATAATTTGGGAATTATACTTGGAGATTCTTGAAGTATGCGACATTTCGGTAAAAATAGATGAGACCCTTATTTTTAGGACCCGGGCTATTTTTAGACTGATCTCCTAAAAATATGGAAGTCAAATATTATTTACCCTTAATAATATTTTGACTATAAACAGCAGTTTACTCTCTTGGCGCACTTCAGTTTGAGTCATGGAGGTGACTCATGCAACTGACACAAGGAATCACGTGGTTCCTAGGGTTTGATGGCATCTTGCATGGTTGGCTTCAGTTAGACTTCAGTGGCAGGAGTTTTGGAGGAGTTAACGGGACAAGTAGTGGAGTTGTGTTCTGCTTGTTTTAGTTGAACTAGTTGGGATTAGTTAACTAACTAATCAACTAGATATGAGTGGAGTAAATTAAATAATATTTAATTTACTAAATATTAACTCATTAGTCAACTCAAGAACACTTCAGTTCACTACAGTGCATGATCAGTTCAGTGGAGACCAGTGGAAGAGGTAGATGAAAGGGTGAGTAAAGCTATCGGTTGGTAGATTTGTTTTGCATGAGATTTGCATTACACTTGGAGGAATTGTCCATGACAATTACGCAATCAAGGGAAGGGGATTCGAACCTTGAACCTCTTCATATACAGGCCATGATTGCACAATAGAGGCAAGGCAGTTAGTGGTGTGTTTTGAACCCGAGACTTGTTCAAAACCAAGCTAGATTGTGAGTAACTTCATGAGAGAGTACTGAGTACTTGTGAGGAGTATTGTACTTGGTTGGTTACTTGATTTCTCCATTATAATATACACAATAGCTGCGGGGTTTTCAGCTATAGGCTTTCCCCATACATACTGAGTTAATGTGTGATTGATTTGATGTGAGATTGTTTCTATTATTTCCGCATGTGACAATTAATTGTAGATGAGATTATGTGTTATGCATGCAATTCGAAATTGATGTGTAATCAGGTTAATCTCCATTGAATAAGTGATTTATTCAGCTAATTTCTACATGGTATCGGAGCAAGATTAATTGTCGAGATCTATTACGATGATTGCAAACTTATTTCCTCGGACAGAGTCTGCATACGGGCCAGGAAGCCTCCGGATTCATCTTTCTTCGGAAAGTGAAAGGTCTGGTAAAAGCCCCTTGCAGTCAATCTCCGATTTGGAAATAATTTGTTCTCAAGTGTAGATCGAAAGCAATAGAGCTTGGAGTTTGGAATTTCGAATTTTTGCAGCAGCTTTGTTTTCTTGGTGCCAGTGTTGAAAATGTCTTTCAACGGTTTGCGACTCGAATATGCTCTTGAAGGCAGTTCGAATTATGTTGCATGGAAGGATCGCATGGAAGCAGTATTAGAAGATAATGGTCTCAAGGAGTTCGTAGATACGGATGTCCAAAAGCCCACTGATCCTGCTGAAGTCGATGCATGGCAAAAGAAGATGGTGAAATGTCGAAGGATCCTGTTGGAGGGCGTCAAGGATCATATTGTATCTAGCCTGCATGGAAAGGCTTCTCCATATTTAATGTGGAAAGCTTGACGGATCTATTCCAGAGTAAGAGCGACCAAAGGAAGCTGGCACTCAAAGATAAGCTCAGGAACATCAAGATGGAGAAAGGCGACAGTATCGCCAAATACCTCACGAAGTTCACTCAATGCAGAGATGAGCTGGGAAGTGTGGGGGTGACTGCCGAAGACGAGGACATGGTCGACCTGGCTCTCCTTGGTCTTCCGAAGGCTTGGAACTCATATCAAGATAGTGTCAATGGTTGGGAGAAGCTGCCGGGATGGGAGCGCCTTTGGGCGGATCTCATGCAGGAGGAGATAAGGAGGACTACTCGAGATGGATCTTCATCAAAGGGAGCTGATGAAGAAAACCGCGCTTTGGTGTCCAAAGAAAAGAAGGGGAAGGGTAAGAAAACCTCTCATTCTGGTGCTAAGGGCAAGAAGCAGGATATGGCGAAAGTGAAGTGTTTTCACTGCCATGATCACGGACATTATGCTACCAATTGTCCAAAGAAGAAGAAGAACAAGCAAGCGGGAAGATCTGCAGATGGAGAAGCTTTGGCTTCACAGTTCGAGCTTGACTTTTCACTGATTGCATGCTTGGTTTCAAGTGTGATGGGATCGGTGTGGTTCTTGGACAGCGGTGCGTCATTTCATATGACGGGAGATCGGGAGTTGTTCTCAGATCTGGAGGACAAGTATTTGGGTATGCACATCGAGATGGGCGATGACGGTAGATACAGTGCGACTGGTATCGGTACCGTATCCTTTCAGAGGGAGTCTGGTAAACCCTTTGTCTTAAAGGATGTCATGCATGTACCTGGATTGAAGAAGAACCTCATTTCAGTAGCGATGTTGGAGGATAAGGGTTATGATGTGGTCTTCAGCGAAGGAAAAGCCTTCCTGCGCAGTAAGACTACTGGAGAGACCCGGAAGATAGGGGTTCGAACTCGGAACCTTTATCAGTTGCAGGTAGATGACTGCGCAGCTATGGCATGCAAGGCTGGAGATGTGGTGAGCCGGGATGATGAGGGCGAACTATGGCACAGGAGATTGGGCCATCTTCACCATGGAGCTTTGAAGATTCTGCAGCAGATTTCTACCGGACTTCCTAAGGGCACCCTTGCGCAGTCAGATCAGTGCAAGGGGTGTACTTTAGGGAAGTATGTGAAAGCCACCTTTCACGAGAAGGATAGTCGCGCCTCGACGATCCTTGAGAGAGTTCACACAGACGTGTGTGGTCCTTTCTCAGTTGCTTCGACAGCAAAGCACAAGTATTATGTGATCTTTGTTGATGATTTCTCTCGAAAGTGCTGGATCTTCTTCATGCAGAAGAAGAGCGATACATTCCCGAAGTTCTGTGAGTTTAAAGCACTGGTCGAGAAGGAGTTGGGGAAGAAGGTGATTGCTCTAAGGAGTGATAACGGTGGTGAATTCATCTCGGCTGAATTCAAGGAGTTCTGCAGCGCAGAAGGGATTCCGAGAGAGCTCATCGCACCCCATAACCCACAGCAGAACGGGGTGGCTGAGCGGAAGAACAGAACGATCGTGGGTGCTGCACGGGCGATGTTGCATGATCAGGGACTACCCCTTCACTTGTGGGCTGAGGCATGCAATACAGCAGTGTATGTGCAGAACCGTTGTCCTCACAAGGTTCTTGGCATGAGTACACCAGAGGAGGCTTATTCTCGCAAGAGGCCTGATATTTCCCATTTGCGGATTTTTGGTTCTCCTGTCTACATGCATGTGACGAAGGATGCGAGAAGGAAGCTGGATCCAACTGCTGAGGTTGGAATATTTGTGGGGTACACTGATACACCTCACAACTACCGAGTATATTTGTCAGACAGTCGAAAGACTGTTGTGCGACGGGATATAAAATTTCAGGAGGAGAAAGCCATGCAGTGTTCGCTTGAGAGGGAGCTACACTTGCATGCAGATGAGGAGCTGTTAGTTCCTAAGGAGGAGCTTCCGGATGTGGATCAGCCACAAGAGGAGGTTCAGGAGGTGGAAGAAACCACCCAGTCAGCGCCAACCATCAGAGGGCGCATGCGCACTACAGAAGCTGAGCGACTGGCTCGGGATGCAGAGAAGGTTGTAGGACCACCTACAGCACAGCGCAGACAGAGACAGTCACCGGATCGGTACACTAGATACATGGCTCTTGTGAGTCAATGTGTTGTGATGGAGCCATCCTCTTTTGAGGAAGTCGTGGAGGAACCCGCATGGGTTGATGCCATGATCGAAGAATATGATTCGATCATCAGGAACAGTGCATGGGAGATTGTCCCAAGACCGGTTGGGAAATCAGTTGTAGGTTCGCGATGGATCTACAAGGTGAAGCAGGCGGCCGACGGGAGTGTGGAGAAGTACAAGGCGAGATTTGTCGCCCGTGGCTTCTCACAGATCGAGGGGATTGACTATGAGGAGACTTTTTCACCTGTCGCAAGGTACTCTTCCATACGAACGATCCTTGCTCTCTCAGCGCAGATGGGGTGGCACATTCATCAGATGGATGTGAAGACTGCGTTCCTCAATGGAGTTATTGAGGAAGAGGTGTACATAGAGCAGCCTGAAGGTTTTGAGATCTTCAGCACTGAGTCGCATGTGTGCCGACTCAAGAGAGCACTGTACGGGCTGAAGCAAGCACCTCGTGCTTGGTACACTCGGATAGACAGCTACTTCACCGGGCTTGGATTCTCCAAGAGTGAGGCGGATCCAACCCTGTACCAGATTGTGGTGGAGGGGAAGCTGTTGATCATCGTACTATATGTAGATGATCTGATTTTGATCGGCGACGAGCGTTGATACCAACCAGCAAGGATGATTCACGAGAGAGCAGGATGAAGGACTCCGTATCCTTCTATTACTTCGGGATATCAGGTTTGGCAAAGACAGTTGAGGACCGTTGCTTTGTTTCTCAGGGCAAGTATGCCCGGGAGATTCGGGAGAGGTTCAACATGCAAGGCTGCAAGCCTGTTGATACCCCTCTTCCTGGAGGTTGGAGGAAGGGAGATGCTACTTCGGAGGAGGTAGTGGATGCCACTGTCTATCGACAGTTGGTGGGGTCGTTGATGTATCCGGTCAATACTCGACCCGATATATGCTATGCAGTTAACCAGCTTTCGCAAGCTATGGTTAAGCCTACCAAGCTCTTTTGGAAGGCGGGCAAGCATGTATTGCGCTATATCAGAGGCACATCGGGATATGGTCTATGGTACAGACAGGAGGATGGAGTGAAGCTTTCCGGCTTCACTGATGCAGATTGGGCAGGGAGTCCAACGGACCGGAAGAGCACTTCTGGAGGAGTTTTCAGCATTGGGTCGACAGCAGTTTCCTGGTACAGCAGGAAGCAGAGATCCGTGGCACTCAGTTCAGCAGAGGCCGAGTACATGGCAACAAGTTTGGCTGCATGCGAGGCTATTTGGATGAGGAAGATCCTCGCAGGTTTGTTCAGGTTGCATTTGGAGCCTACAGTGATCTACTGTGATAACCAGAGCTGCATCAAGCTCTCGGCTAATCCAGTATTTCATGATAGGTCCAAACATATCGACATCAGGTACCATCATATCAGAGATTGTGTTCAGCGGAGAATCATGATGCTTTCATATGTTCCCACGGAGGATCAGGATGCCGACATCCTGATGAAGGCGCCCATCAGGATTAAGTTCGAATTCCACAGAGGCAGGATAGGGGTTGCAGATAATCCATATCTTGCTGAGAGGGAGTGTTGAGAATGTAGCAAGATGATGGAGCTTAGTGAAATGAAGTTGCCTTCACTAAGTGGGCCCGCAGGCAAATTCTGGCGCAAAGTCTATTTTTAGACTATGTCTATTTTTAGACATACGAAGCATAATTTGGGAATTCTACTTGGAGATTCTTGAAGTATGCGACATGTCGGTAAAAATAGATGAGACCCTATTTTTTAGGACCCAGGCTATTTTTAGACTGATCTCCTTAAAATATGGAAGTCAAATATTATTTACCCTTAATAATATTTTGACTATAAACAGCAGTTTACTCTCTTGGCGCACTTCAGTTTGAGTCATGGAGGTGACTCATGAAACTGACACAAGGAATCACGTGGTTCCTAGGGTTTGATGGCATCTTGCATGGTTGGCTTCAGTTAGACTTCAGTGGCAGGAGTTTTGGAGGAGTTAACGGGACAGATAGTGGAGTTGTGTTCTGTTTGTTTTAGTTGAAATAGTTGGGATTAGTTAACTAACTAATCAACTAGATATGAGTGGAGTAAATTAAATAATATTTAATTCACTAAATATTAACTCATTAGTCAACTCAAGAACACTTCAGTTCACTACAGTGCATGATCAGTTCAGTGGAGACCAGTGGAAGAGGTAGATGAAAGGGTGAGTAAAGCTATCAGTTGGAGGATTAGTTTTGCATGGGATTTTGCATTACACTTGGAGGAATTTTCCATGACAATTGCGCAGTCAAGCCAAGGGGATTCGAACCTTGGATCTCTTCATATACAGGCCATGATTGCGCAATAGAGGCAAGGCAGTCAGCAGTGAGTTTTGAACCCGAGACTTGTTCAAAATTGAGTTAGATTGTGTGTGACTTTATGAGAAAGTACTGAGTACTTGTGAGGAGTATTGTACTTGGCCATTATAATATACACAATAGCTGCGGGGTTTTCAGCTATAGGCTTTCCCCATACATACTGAGTTAATGTGTGATTGATTTGATGTGAGATTGCTTCTGTTATTTCCGCATGTGACAATTAATTGTAGATGAGATTATGTGTTATGCATGCAATTCGAAATTGATGTGTAATCGGGTTAATCTCCATTGAATAAGTGATTTATTCAGCTAATTTCTACATCGGGTGTGTTGTTAAGCACTCCTAGATGTTAAGTCATTGGTTCAATTCCTCGCACTATTCGAATGTTATTCTTGGACATGAACATGGTGTACCCTCACCAATGTGGAACTAAAAAAAACAAACAAACAAACAAAACATATTTAAAAAAAACAAAAAAACACCATTTTATATAGATTTAGAATTAAAAAAAAAACGAAACAAAACAAAACACATTTAAATTAATATATAAAAACAAAATAAAACAAAACACCATTTTATATAGATTTAGATTTTCTCTTCTTGCCCATTCTGCTAATTTTTCATCTACATATTCCTCTTTTATGGAGAAATGCCCCTTGCAATAGGAGAAATAGTTCCTATATTGCCTTCTCGTTAATTTTTACAAGTCATAATTTATTCATTCACTTTGTCTCATATGTTTATTTGTTAGAGATTTTACATAACCCCTCATTGTTTTTTTCATTAAACCTTATTCATATGCCTCAAACCTTTTGACATTTGAACTTAGGCCCTTGTGATTAAAATTTTAATCATAAGAGTCTCTTTTTTCTTTTGTCCCCTTTTTTATCACCAAGATTTTTGACCAAGTTGATGTCGACTTCACCTCAAAATACGTTGATAACCAATATATAAACTGAAGTTGTAACATGATTTATAACCATTTCTCATATATTTACGGAAATTTTGCACTTAAATACCCTATTATAGTCAGATATAAGCTTAACATGTCATCGATTCCTATTCCTAGTACTTGAATGACAACAGATAATGTTGTTGTTTCTAATAACTACAACATTTTTCTACATATATCTATTTTAGGCTTAGTACATATTCGACTAGTACTATGCCATTACCATTATGTTTCCATTTTTTCATATCATTATGTCCATTGGTTTGTACATTCCTAGTACCTCACAATATTCCAGTAACTATTATAATTGGAGATATACAATTGTTTGGGATTAAAGTCTAGTTCCCAACTTTTTTACTAATATTTCCAGTATTATAATTAGCCAATCCACTTACATATTTGAATTTTTATATTAAATATGTTTAGTCTTTACTTTTAGGGTTCCTATTCCAATGGTGTATTCATGCTATATACAATTATTTCCATGTTTTATACATATCATTTTTATATTTAGGGTAAAGATTTATTTCCCGTTTGCCTTCACACTTCACTTTTCCAAAGCATACACTCAAACATTCTTTCAACTTTATGCTTACCAAAAATCCACTTTTCACTACTCCATTCTCGTTAATAATATATTCTAATTGTTAAAATAATACACACCGGTAGTTTCAGTTTCATCTCTCTCTCTCTCTCTCTCTCTCTCTCTATATATATATATATATATATATATATATATATATATATGGATTTTCACACACACCTCGTTGGGAATTGATCAGGTGGACTAACCGCCACTCTCAGATCCACCCTCGGACCACTCAAAAAGGGTAATGATAATGGTTTGGAAGTTTACTAATGCCTTCGGGTTTTGGTGTAATGGAAAACCTCAACACACAAACACACACACACATATCACACAACAATATATTGTATTAGTTGACATGTACCATATTTTACTAGATTATTCCATGAAATATATTAGCAACAATTAGCAAACTTTGTCCACTGATATACATTCATCCATGTATCCATATGTAATTAAATTTTTTTTCGTTATCCAGTAAACTATTAAAGGTTTTATTTCAATCTTCCTTACTTTAAGGTTTGTCCTTCTCTTTTTCAGTATTATCATATGCAACATTTTTCTTTAAGGATCCTTCTCTGCTCTCCTCTACTTTTGTATCTAGTTTTTGTGGGGCAACTTTTCAATCAACCTTTTTAACGAGCCTTTTCCTACTATGCACTTGCATTTAGAAAATGCTTATTTTTGGCCCTGGTACTAGCCAACTCACGTCTTATGTATTTCAATGTTTCCAAAAATTGGGTTGTTGGAGTTGACATTTCATCTCCCAACTGAACCCAAATCTATTTTCCTCTACCTGGAGATCCAAGAGAAGGTTTTTCCATACTCCATACTACATTTTCTTTTTGCTTACTTATCTACATCATTACAACAAAACCAAATTAACTTTTCACAACACAACATCTTTTGCCAAACACTTTTTTATGTATGGTTTGACCCTTATGCCCCAAATTTGAACCTACAGCTCTAATACCATATGTAACATACCTCCTTACACACTCTAAGTTTTTTCCTATTGCTATAAATAGAAATTGTAGCTATTTGTTTAATACTTTATACATACACTTATTTTACCTTCTCGAGTGAATGATAATTTATGGTTTCTATTGCTTCCTTTATCACTTAAATCGTAGTAGAGTTACTTATAACTCATCTGGAAATGGATTTGCACCTATTTCCATGATACTGTGAGTTAGAACTCTCGCTGTAACATAAGGGGTCTCATTGTTGTTTTAAATCCAGCTCTCATAATTCTAACTCATTCAAAGTGAATTATTATCTTTAATTTAGAATGATATTATTTATGCATAGATAAATTGATTAATATTATATATCCAATCCAATACTTTCCTTATCACTTCATTTGAGTCCACTACTATACATTGGCTTATAAATAAATCGATTATTAACCCATACCTATTTAAAATCATTTGATATTCATATATCACTTAAACATTAATTCTATTTCCATACATATATTGATATTCATATGGCATTCATGTTATACCTTATAACTATGGTATATACATACATATGAGAGTTTTCTACCCCTTTTTTCATGTAACATATGAATCATGTTCCAAGGTACCTAATCCTTCCACATGGTACCACATTCAATTAGCCACGTATGACCCCATATGTAACTGCCAGAATGCACTCACATGTTTTGACAACTAGGTGCAAAGTTGATGAATACGATTTAATGTTTTAATCCAGTGACAGTGATTTATCCAAAGTTCTCAAAAGGGTGAAGAACCATAATCTTGTTGTTCCTTTTGTTCATTAACATATCTAAGGTGGTCAATGCCAATTTTCTCTAGTTCTCCACCTGTGAAATTCCTCTTTCTAGGGCTTGATGGAATCACATGAAGAGGAGATGCTTGTTAGTTTTTGAGATAGAATGGCAATGCTTTTTTTCTACAAGTTCGAACTAATTCTTCACACTATAAATTTTTTTCTTTTGTTGGTATACTATTTTATTGATCTTTTGTGTGGCTTTGATGTGTATTGAAGGAATTGAAACTTGTTGGTGGAAAAGGTCGAGACCTGCAAACATTCTTATAACAATACCCACTAGCACTTCCATTTCGGTAAGTTTTCTTTGGTCTAATGTTTTCTCAGGTTTCTAAGAGATTTTCACATGAGGCTATAAGGTTTTGAAATCTTTCTCCCTTGTAGTTTTTCTTGCACGATCGGGATGTGGAAAACACATTCATGAAGCATTTTGGTTTATGGCTCCTTCATACATTAGTAAGTGTTTCTTTTAATTTTAAGACCTATCCTTGTTCATTCAATTCTAGGGTTGTATCAAAATTTCGATCTCAGGTTATTGTATCTTAAGATATTTTAGGGTATATCCATTAGGCCAATTTTTCTAGAATCACTTTTGATTTGTTAATATAGGGTTTATAAGTTAAATCCCTATATTCCTCAATGATAGAGATTTACTTATTTTCTAGCCACGTTTAGTCATGGCAAGGGTATGAAATTTAATTTCATAATATCTTGTAGATGGGTTCACATTTTCTATGAGTATCATTTATTTGTCTTTTTCTTAAATGATATACTAACTATGAAAACTTATTGAATTTGTAGCTAGCTAGATTTAAGCTGTCTCACTACCATAGTTAGGTATATACTCATTCTTAACCTTAATTTGTTGGTATTGACCTTTTCTTTTACAATTTTTTTTTCACTAATTTATGGTCTCACATTGTGTAGGTATTTGTTCATAAGGTTCATTTCTACCATCGCAATTCACTTCTGCATGTACCTATGCCATCTAAGGTTGACATCACCCATTTTATATCCAGGTTGGTTGTAATTTCCTATTAACTGCATGTCTCCATTATGACTGAGGGGTCTTAGTTTGCATATCCTCAGCAAAGACCCGAGGCCAACATTTCTTTTCTGGTTTATGGCATTTATAAATAGAATTTGGTCACTCCTTTTGAATATTTATGTCTGATGGCCAATAAGTATTTTAGTGATGTAAATGTATAACATGGTCATGTTCCTCTGTGTACATAGGATCTTGAAGTCATCGCATCGTCGTAATATTTTTTTTTTTTTTCAATTCATGTATACTTACTTTTACATAATATATATATATATAGAATTCATTTGTTCAATCTACTCAATGTATTGGAACTACATTGCTTCATGTTCTTATAGTTTACTTCCAAAATTCTTATTTCCTATTTCACTTATTAGCCCATATGGTTTTTGTATAAATTTCATATATGGATAAATGATTTTCAATACCTTTGGTTGATACGAGCTAGTATCATATAATGTATAAAGTTAATTTACCAATTATTGTAGAAATTATACAATAAGCATGTATATCTTGGATTCACCTGATCTAACAATGTGCTAAAGTTAGATACTGAATTTCTTCTACAAATATTTTGCAGAAGTAAAAACACAATCGCTAATCACATGAAAATGAAGAAAGATCAATCACACACAACACAGATAAGTTCCCGGGGAAAGATTACAGCTAAAAACCCCACTATCTTTTATTGTATATTATGTCATGGATCATGAAATAATTACATACAAAACTCTTCTCACAAGATCCCTCAGTACATCAACTAATTGTCTCACACTATCATACAAAAATTGGCAAATTCCTTAGCTAATTTACTACCTCCAGATATCCTGCCTTCACTACGCAATCCTTGCTGAATGCAATCCCTTAATTGATGCAATCCTGCCTACCTTCACTGCGCAAGTATCATGGGCACTCCAATGAGTGTTTGCTTGCATGTGTGCAAGTGGATAATGTCACAACTGATAGTCCACTTCCCTTTCACCTAGAACTCAACTGGGTTCCACTGGATCTAACATGCATGCAACTAATAATAGTAAATCCTCAGTTGCATGTGAGATCACTGATTGTGAATTAATTAATATTTAATTCACTAGATCTCTCACTAGTGTATCTTCAGTTACAACTAGCACAACTGAGTTTAACTCACTTAACTGAGTTAAATTGATTTACAACTTGCACCAACTCATACACCATTGCACTTCGAACTCTGTTACAACTAGAATTTCTATGCATGTCCCACCAACCAACCTCTAACTCGAAATTCACTAGCTAACTGATTTTTCCACTTCAGTTAACTATTTCAAGTCCACAATTGAGAATAGATTACAGTTTAATGTCCATCTAAATTAAGGGATAATTAAACTAGACATGCACCCAAAAATAGCCATGTGGCCCCCACCCTAGTGTAGGTGCTTAATGAAACCAAGTGCTTAATGCAACTAGGTGCTTAATGCACTAGTGTGGGTGTTGAATCTTCTTATTGAATCTCAACACTCCCTCTCGACACAAAAGGGTTTATCCTTCACCCCGATCCTGTCTTTATGGTATTCAAATTTTCTCCTCGTGAGCGCCTTCGTCAGAATATCTGCATCTCGGTCTTCCATGGGAATGTACTGAAGCAACATGATCCTCCTCTGCACACAATATCTGAGATGATGGTACCAGATATCTATATGCTTGGACCTATCATGAAACACATGATTAATTGAGATTTTAATGCAACTCTGATTATCACAATGAATCATTGTCGGATCCATCTGAGAGCCAAACAAACCAACCAAGATCTTTCTCATCCAGATAGCCTCACATGCAGCTTGGCTTGCTGCCATGTATTCCACTTCCGCTAAATTGAGTGCCACAGATCGTTGTTTCCTGTTGTGCCAGGAAACTTTTGTCCATCCAATGCTAAAGATCCCCCCCCCTGATGTGCTCTTTCTGTCCGATGGACTTCCAACCCAATCTGCATCCGTGAAGCCATGCAACTTCACTCCATCCATTCTTCTGTACCATAGACCATACTCTGATGTGCCCCTTAGGTATCTCAGGACATGCTTCCTCGCCTTCCAAAATAGCTTGGTAGGCTTAACCTTAACTTGACTTAGTTGGTTAACTGCGTAGCAAATGTCCGGTCTCGTGCTCACTAGATATATTAGTGAACCCACTAACTGTCGATAGACAGTAGCATCCACTACCTCTCCAGAAGTAGCATCCTCTCTCCTCCATTTTCTTGGAAGAGGAGTATCCATGGGCTTGCAGCTTTCCATGTTAAACTTACCCAATATCTCCTTTGCATACTTTCCTTGAGACATAAAAATTTCACCATCTCGCTGCTATATTTCCATCCAAGGAAATAATGAAAGAGGCCCATATCCTTCATTTTGAACTCCCTTGCATGAGTGTATCAGCTGCTCATCACCAGTCAAAATTAGATCATTAAAATAAAGAACAATGATCAATAGATTACCCTCAACTATGATCTGTTATAGGTTTTCATTTGCTTCACTTTTGATGAAGCCCAGACTGGTGAAATAACTGTCTATCCGAGTGTACCAAGCACGGGGTGCTTGCTTCAGCCCATACATCACTCTTTTGAGTCTGCACACATGCGACTCACTATTTAATATCTTTAAACCTTCAGGCTGCTTTATGTACACCTCTTCCTCAATGATCCCATTGAGAAACGTAGTTTTCACATCCATCTGATGAATGTGCCAGCCCATTTGCGTTGAGAGTGCAAGGATGGATCTTATGGAAGAGTACCTTACGACACGCGCAAAAGTCTCATCATAATTTATCCCCTCGATCTGTATGAAGCTCCGGGCCACAAATATGGCCTTATATTCTCCACACTCCCATCAACAACTTGCTTTACCTTGTAGATCCATCTCGAACCTACCACTGATTTGTCAACCGGTCTTGGGACAAGTTCCCATGCAATGTTTTTACAATGGAGTCATACTCCTCCACCATTGCATCAAACCTAGTAGTTTGTTGCACTGCTTCCTGAAAGGAAGATGGTTCAGTCACAATACATTTGCTCATAAGAGCCATGTATCTAGTCAATCGGTCAGGAGACTGTCTCTGCCTGCACTGTGAAGTAGGGGCTCCTACATTCTATGCAACATCAAGTCTCAGCTTATCAGCTTTCGTGGTGCGCCTTCTGCCATTTATGATGGATGGCTTTGCTTGAGTGATTTCCTCCACTCCATGAACCTCCTCATGTGGCTGATCCACATATTGAGACTCATCTTTGGGAACCAGCAGTTCCTCCTCTGCATGCAAGTCCAGCTCCCTCTCAAGGGACAACCGCATGGCTTTCCCCTCATCAAATTTTATATCCCGTCGCACTAAAGTCATTCTGTTGTTTTGAAAATACACATGATAATTATGGGGTGTTTCTGTGTACCCCACAAAAATCCCAACTTCAGCAGTGGGTTCCAGCTTCTTCTTGGTGTCCTTGGTCACATGCACATAAACAGATAAGCCAAAAATCTTAAAGTGTGAAACATCAGGATTCTTACCAGTGAAAGCCTCTTAAGGTGTACTCATGCCAAGTACTCTATGAGGACAACGGTTTTGCACATAAACCGCAGTTGCATGTTTCCGCCCACAAATGCATTGGTAGGCCCTGATCATGCAACATCGCTCGTGTTGCATCCATGATCGTTCTGTTATTCCTCTCCATGACCCCATTATGTTGTGGGTTATGAGGCGCTATGAGTTCTCTTCGAATTCCTTCTTTTCCGCAGAAGTTCTTGAATTCGTTAGAGATGTATTCTCGACCATTATCGCTCATAAGAGCCTTCACTTGCTTCCCCGACTCTTTCTCCACTAATGCCTTAAACTCACAGAACTTAGAGAATGTTTGATCTTTATCTACATGAAGAAGATCCAACGTTTACAAGAAAATTCATCAACAAATATTACATAGTACTTATGTTTTGATGTTGAAGCAACCGAGAATGGTCCACACTCGTCTGTGCGAACTCGCTCAAGGATCCCTGAAGCATGGTTCTCCTTCTCATGAAAGGTGGAATTTACATACTTCCCCATGGTGCAACCCTTGCACTGATCTAATTAAGCAAGTGTTCCCATTGGAAGTCCAGTAGAAATTTGCTACATGACTTTCAAGGCTCCATGATGAAGATGGCACAATCGTCTATGCCATAATTCGCCCTCATCCCGGCTCACCACTTTCTCTGCCTTACCCATCATGGCAGTGCAACCATCTACCTCCATCTTGTAGAGATTTTTAACTCGAATCCTTATCCTCTTGGCTTGAACCGTTGTTTTATGTTGCAGGAAAGCTTTTCCATCACTAAAAACAACGTCATAGCCTCTATCCTCCAACATTGTGATTGAGACCAAATTTTTCTTCAGACCTGGTACATGCATTACATATTTTAATTAAAATGGTTTACCTGACTCCCTCTACCAATCCCGATAGCACTGTACCGTCCGTCGTCGCCCATCTCAATATGCATTTGGAGATCATTCTCCTCCAAGTCACTGAAAATTTCTTTATCTCCTGTCATGTGAAAAGAAGTGCCACTATCCAAATACCACATCGATCCCAATGCACTTGAAACCATGCATGCGATCAATGAGAAGTGAAGCTCAAATTGCGAGGCAAGGGCCTCACCAGCTGCAGATCCAACAACCTTCTTGTTCTTCTTCTTTTGTGGACAGTTAGTAGCAAAATGCCCATGTTCATGACAGTGAAAACACTTCACCTTGGACATGTCCTGCTTCTTTCCTTTGGACTCAGATGTTGAGGGAAATTTATTCCATTTCCCCTTCCTTGCCTTGGAAGCCAAATCACAATCCTATTCATCCTCATTCTTAGATGAAGATCAATCTTTGGTGTTCCGTCTGAACTCCTCCTGCACCAGATTCGACCACAGTCGTTCCCAATCTGGCAATTTTTCCCATCCGTCGACAGAGTATTGATAACTGTGCCAACTCTTAGGAAGTCTTAGAAGAGCCAAGCTCACCAAATCCTCATCAATGACTGTTATTCCCACACTACCCAGTTCATCCCGACATTGGACAAACTTTGTGAGATATTTTGGAATGGTTTCACCCTTTCCCATCTTGATCTTCCTGAGTTTATCTTTGAGCGCCAATTTCGTATGGTCTTTGCTGCTTTGAAATAGATCTGTCAAAGCCTTCCACATAGCATATGGTGTGGCTTTCCCATGGAGGCTTGAGACAATGTGCTCTCATACTCCCTCTAATAGGATCCTCCTCGCCTTTTCCACTTTCTGTTTCCATGCATCAAGATTGGCAACATCTGCAGTATCTGGCTTAGGAACATCTTTGTCAATGAATTCCTTCAAGCCATTGTCTTCGAGTACTACCTCCATCCTGTCCTTCCAAGCAATGTAGTTCGAGTTTCCCTCGAGTGCATACTCTAACCTCAAGACATTGAAAGCCATTTCGATCTTGAATCAGCTATAGCACCAAGAAAGTCTTTCTGCAAATTCGAATTCTATCCAGTCACAAACTCAACTCCTGCTTCACTTCTACATTTTTTTGTGCTCTTATACCATGTAGAAATTATACAACAAGCATGTATATCTTGGATTCACCCGATCTAACAATGTTCTAAAGTTAAATACTGAATCTATTCTATAAATATTTTGCGGAATTAAAAACACAATCGCTAATCACATGAACATGAAGAAAGATCAATCACACACAACACAAATAATTTCCCGGGGAAATTTTATAGCTAAAAACCCCCTATCTTCTATTGTATATTATGTCATGGATCATGAAACAATTACATACAAAAATCTTCTCACAAGATCCCTCAGTACATCAACTAATTGTCTCACACTGTCATACAAAAATTGGCAAATTCCTTAGCCAATTTACTGCCTCCAGACAGCCTGCCTTCACTGCGTAATCCCTATTGAATGCAATCCCTGAGTTGATGCAATCCTTCCCATCTTTATTGCGTAAGTATCATGGGCACTCCAATTAGTGTTTTCCTGCACATGTGCAAGCAGATAATGTCACAACTTATAGTCAGCTTCCCTTTCACCTAGAACTCAACTGGGTCTCCACTGGATCTAACATGCATGCAACTAATAATAGTAAATCCTTTGTTGCGTGTGAGATCACTAATTGTGAATTAATTAATATTTAATTCACTAGATATCTCACTAGTGTATCTTCAGTTACAACTAGCACAACTGAGTTTAACTCACTTAACTGAGTTAAACTGATTTACAACTTGCACCACAGCACTTCAAACTCTGTTACAACTAGAATTTATCTGCATGTCCCACCAACCAACCTCTAACTCGAAATTCACTAGCTAATTGATTTTTCCACTTCAGTTAACTATTTTAAGTCCACATTGAGAATAGATTACAGTTTAATGTCCATCTAATTTAAGGGATAATAAAAATAGACATGCACCCAAAAATAGCGCTATGGGCCCCACCCTAGTGTAGGTGCTTAATGCAACCGGGTGCTTAATGCACTAGTGTGGGTGCTGAATCTTCTTGTTGAATCTCAAAAATTATTAGTTTCAAACTTTCATTTAAGTATAGTTCATTATGGAAATCAACATCAAAATAATATTGTCTTTTTTAGAAGTCATTTATATGCACCTTCTCGGTTTCCTTTTATACTATGATGAGATTGTACTATCTTTAAGATCTCTTGATTGTGTACAAATTCATATACATAATTATACACCTGGTATAATTTTAATTTGAATATATATCTATATCCTAAACTTGTAAGTTTTACTTCTTCTTACAATAATCTTGTCAAAGTATCAACTTGTTTAATTTTTTTCTTCGAAATATGGAAAATTGCATTCTTTTTACATATAGAACATAGTATAATTTCTTACTCTAGAATAATGAGTCTTTACTAGACTCACAAGTAAGTTAGATATTGTTGACATACTATTTATCCAATCCACTCCATGTTTCTTAGTTAATACTTTTTTCAAAGCTCATAGCAGTTCTTAGCAATTTGGGTTTTCCCCTCCTTCCTAAGAAGGAAGCTCTACTATATCAAATTCAATTTTCTTTCAAGGCTTCTCTTATCAATAACCCCACTTAACTAGATTCTTTGGCCTCAATGCTAAATTAGATCTCCTTACCTGATCTCTATAAGAAATATATTACAATTATATATGTAGGATTGCACCAACAAAATGTTCTAGATATACACAATTGTTGATTGTGCATACACTTTAACAAAGAGACATGTCTGAATTTAAATTTATTTTATCCTCCCTTTTATGTTTTCTATGGATCTAATTTCCTAACTTTTATTTCTGATAATTAAATCAACAACATTTTTTTATATCTAAATGTAACTTTATTGTTTATAAGCATTATCCCCGACAAGTATTGCCATTCAATGTCATACAATTGTCTTTTTCATCCTTCTCATTAGGCAATAGTTACAAAAGCATAGGCAATAACATTCACGAAGAAAAATATTCCACCTATACAAGCACAATGCAACTCATATAGAACCTATTCATTGATCTAACATCTTATTCTTTATTATACACAACAATAACGTTATACTTATATGCAATGCAACATGTAAACAATAAAATAACAGTAATCTAACCGTAACTAGTAGCTTGGGAATATTCAGGGAGAGAGAATGCTCCTCCAAACCAACAAATTGCAACTAGAAATTCCCCTCGTGGTCAAACATTCTTTCCTTCAAGAATTAACAACCCTCTTTTGTTCCTCAGTGGTTTTCTTATAGATCTTCCCAACATATTTTTCCTTAGCAGTGTCCTACTTTAAGGGTTTTCATCCCTTAGTTACCTAGGCTTTTTGTTTTAATTTAAGAAAAAATAATTTGTTTCTTTAAAGCATGTCTTTCTCTCTAGCTGTGCTTTATTTTTATTTTCACACAACTTAGCATCTCTATCTAGCTAAGTGTTTAGCATAATATTTCTCTCCTATTATGTCTTAACATATTTCTCCCTGAGATTTTTAGGAGAACTTTTGGGAGGTCCATCATGTGGACTTAACCACTAACAATTCTTTTATAAAAATGGAAAGAAGTATCTAATACTCAAGTACTCTTTCCTGAATATTCTCAAACAACTGATTTATTTATTTAATAAAATAAAACTTAACTAAATAATCAAATACTTTAAATTTTGGCTTCCATAGCCATTAATTTCACCAATAATTCAACAATCTATAAATGGTAATGTCTTAAAAACAAAAAATAGGGGTGTCACAATGAATTTGTATGCACAATGAACGAAGAGCTCTGCATAAACAAGATATTTGTTAAACTTATATCAAAAATTATTTTATGGTGGGTCATTAGTGTAACCATCCAATGTGGGAGCATAAATATTTTTCATCTCATGTGGCATGTTTGAGAATTTTACACAACAAACCATTGACTACCATATTCATTTTTTGCATTGTTGAAATGAATTTGTAGGCCTAGTAAGTGGGGAGAGTTGAAATCTTAAGGTTCAAGTAATGGAACTCGAATTCTGTTATTAAGTGAGTTACCAGTGTCAGATTATTTGATCTGTGCCTTTTACTTGAACAAATGCTGGGCTTGAATAGTAATTTAGCCTTAACTAATTTGTAGGCTTTCCTTAACAATTTATAGACATATCAAACTAGCAATGAAGGGAAGCTAATTCATGGGCTTTTGTTAACAGTTTATAGCCATCCCAAACTAGTAAGGAAGGGAAGCAAATGGTTGTTTTGTTAGAGCTAATAGAACATGAATAATTTTATGTTAGTAGGAAGCAACTACTTATGTAGGGAGGAAGAAACTTTATTCGAGTATGTAAGATTTCACGTTAAAAATCATGTTGAATTTGCTTCTATTTTCAATTTTCTCCTATGGCTAATAATGTCCTTCCACGTATCTAGAAGTAGGAAGCCATATCAAAGAAGAATATTGTGATATGTTTGTTTTAGGAATAAGAGATTATCTAAAGGAAATGGATTCTTGGTATCAAATTAAATATTTTTTAGATCTAAGATAAGTGATCTCTTCTAAAAGTAAATGAAGTTAGCAAGAAATGGGCATAGATTACCTCCACCTAACAATTTCTTTCTTTCCAATTGCCTATGTGGTTGCAATTAGTTGAGAGGAGGAATAGTAAGCTCTCTATTGAACTCCAAGCCCTTGCACACCATCAAACATAGCATATGTTAATTAGATATTGAAAATATCAATGGAAAACTTGCATTAAAAAGACCCAAAAATGTTATTCATAGTTTTCCAAACTAAGCAAACAAACATAAAATAAATTCAAAAATGGTGGGGGTAGAAAAAACAAGAGTATATTTAACAAAGAGGAAGATGGTTACAATGGAGCTACTATTGAACATGAGCAAGTGATCCCTTGATTTTTATCTTCATTGAATCCATCCTTGTAGGCTATACTCTTCACTTTCTTAGCAAGTTAATGTGATCTTGATGCATGCAAATCCTTCCAAGAAAGTGAACCAAGGGAAGTAATGACTCTCTCTACTATGTAGCATCATAGTAATGCATAAAATTCATGACATATGATAATTATCCAAGCCTTTCGTTGATAAGTTTTCTAGTGCATGAACCTTCTTATCTCCCAAGTAGGGCCATTTCATCTTAGGATGCCCTTTGTCAGTAATCACCTTGATCCATACCTTCCAAAACATATTCATGAATTTTTTTTCTATTGCATGTGTTATTTGACCATTATATTGTCACTTTCAAATTCAACACAATTATTAATCAATGTACCAAATTTCCAATACATTTCTCGAAAAAACAATCATATCAGGTGGAAAGTTCAACGAATATTTCAACAAACCTATAGGGGGTGTAATCATTCTTTTTTGAACCTTTTACTAAGGTTCTCCATGTTGTAATGGTTGATAATATATATCAATTGTAATTTTATTAATAAATGAGATCTATTCCTATCTCTAATTTGGTGCTCAAATATATGCCTCCTTATGGGTGAGATTGGGAAAGCAACCTATGACTAAATTACATGAAATATTTCTATTGTATCATTAAGGAAGAGAAAGAGAGGTACAAGTCTTATGTGAGGTACAAGTCTATTAATATGTTTATTTTATGATGATAATAATATCAGATAATGTGGTGCCAATTTTGGAGACAATAATACACTTTATCATGTTTTTTCCAACATAAATTACTAGGGCATCATTGTGTGAGCATGGTTATTAGGAGATATGAGGTATTGGACAATTTGCAAAGTGGTTTGTAGTTTTGGAGAATTGATGTCATTTTTAGGGTCATATAAACTAAGAGTTATGATCCTATAATCAAAACAAAGTGGCTTTTTATTATAACCTTCAACCTTGGCATAGATAATGGATCATCAACTTTCAAATAAAGGAATTGCAATCAAGTGTGGGAGAGATGACCAACCAATGAAATATCACTAGTGATATTGATGTTGACCATGAGGAGAACCATTAATGAAGACAATAGGGACCAATTTACAAGTATGATTATTTTTCACATTAACATATATGTTGAGATTTCACATATGAAAACAATCCAAACATTAGTTAATATGGGGAACACACTTCTGAATGTAAAGGAATCTAGATCTTGAAAAAAATGATGGAAAACTTGTATAAATGAAACCCAATAACATAATTCAGACTCTACCAATGAAATAAACAAGCATAAAATAAACAAAAAAATGAGTGTACAAAAAAAAAGATTCTATTCAACAAAGAGGAAGGTGACTCTACAATGGAGATACCAATGGATATAAGCAAGTGGTCCCTTGGTCCTCCTTTTCATTGGGTTCATCCTTCTAAGCTATACTCTTCTCTTTCTTATCAATTTGATGTGATTTTGATGCATGCATGTCCTCCCAGGAAAGTGAATCAAGGGAACTAATGGCTCTCTCTACTATGCAACATCATAATGATGCATAAAATGCAAGACATATAATAGACACCCAAGCTTTGCATCTATATATTTTATAGTCTGTGAAGCTTCTTACCTCCCAAACAAGGTCATCTCATATTAGGATTCCCTTTTGCAGAAGTCACTCTGATCCATACCTTCCAAGATTTATTCATGTACCTATTTATATTGCATGTGTCATTTGGAAATTTTGTTATTACTTTCAAAACTCAATGTGGTTAGTAATCAATGTACAAATTTTCCAATATGGTACACAAAGAAATAGTCATGTCAAGTAGATAACTTGGGGAATATTTCATCAAACTAACCTTTAGGAGGTGTAATTATTTCTTTTGGAACCTTTTACTAGGGTTCTCCATGTTGTGATAGTCAACAATGTATGGCATTTGATGATGTTATTAATGGATGAGATTTGTTCATGTCACTTTGTTGGTGCTCAAATAGATGCCCCCTTATGGATGAGGTTGGGAAAGCAACCTATAACTAAAGTACATCAAATATTTTTACGCATCATTAAGGAAGAGAAAGAGAGAGAGAGAGCGACCCAAAAAAAAAAATTAGACGAAGGAGACATAGGGAAACTACCTACAATAAAGCATTAATAATCACCAAAAAATGTGGAACTTCCTCATGAGGTGGGCATACCCACGCTTAAGTGAGGTATAAGTCTATTGATATGTCTCTTTTATGATGCTAGCAATATCTAATAACGTGGTGCCAAATTTGGAGACATAAATACATGTTATCATATTTTTTGCAACATAATTTCCTAGGGCATGTGTGAGCGTGAATATTAGAAGAGATTAGCTAATGGTAAATGGGTAGAGTGGTTTGCAGTTTTGGGGAATTAATTTCATTTTGACAGTCATATAGGCTAGAATAATTATGGCCCTATAATAAAAACAAAGTGGTTTTGATGATAACCCTCAACCTCACCATAGATAAACTCATAAACATGTATATAAAATAATTATAGTCAAATATGGGAGAGAAGACCAACCAATGAAAATCACTAGAGAAAATTGATGTTCACCATGAGTAAATACATCAATGAGGATAATATGGAAGAAGTTATGGGTATGATTATCCTACACATGAATATATATTTCAAGGTCACACACAATATAAAGAATCCAATCATTAGTTAATCAGGGGAACTCACTTTTGAATGCTAGTGACCTATTAATAGTGAAAGAAAATCCAAGGGTACCTTAGATTTCTTATTCAAGTAGTAGAAAATAACGTGTTATAATCAATAAGATTTGACATGTTGAAGGAAAGTCTTTGTTCATTCCTTCAATTTATTGGAACAAGAGAGTTGATTACACTGATTGAACTCAAGGAATAGTCTAATCTAGAGGGTAACAAATGTTTCCATTGATGCAAATGAGACAATAGGTTGGTGTGGCCAATGTTGTAAACAACAATATCATAGATAATTATGATAGACTCGAGTTAAGTTAATTCAGTTGGTGATTATATATATATATATATATATATATATATATATATATATATATATATATATATATATAACGGGGGCTTCACTCAATGAACCTCTATGTCACATTATTTAACCCCCTACCAATATGAACCCAATACACCTTCCCAATTTAAAAAACCCCTACTTTCACTAGATATTGTAGGTATCCATTTTTTCATTAACCTTTTTTATACCCCTTTATATTTTTTCATTAACTTTGAGCTTCATTTTTTATATCTGTCAATATAAATACCCTTTACCCCCTATATATCCAGCAATATATTATGTCATTTTTTATTCAATATATAGCCCCCAATATGAACCCAAGTGGTATGGTATTCCTCTTCCGATGAAGCCCTGTGATATATATATATATATATATATATATAACATTTTAAATATTTAATTTTTAATATTAAATATTAATATAATGTTAGTAAATCACAATTATATTTAGCTCCCACTGTATAAGATATACTATGATGTGGTGCACTTTTAAGATACTCCTTGATGTGAAAAGTGGAGATTGATGTGGTCCAAAATGAATGTTATCCCTTGTGATTTTAACTAACTTAGATGCTCATAGGCCACAGTTTCTCAAATTAAAAAATAAACATACAATAGTCTCAAGACTCACACATCTTAAGAAAAAAAAATTTAAAATAATATTTTATTTTAAATGATATAAAATATTTTTACTTTATTATTATTAACTAAATATTTAATTACAAAATATTAAATACTAATATATTTAAAACTCAATTTTTACATTAGCATTAATATTTTAAATTATAATTTAATTAATAAAAATAACAAAAATATACTAAATCTCTCATTTTTATAATAAAATAAAATAAAAATAAATTATTTTTTATAATAATATAAAATAAAAGTAAATAAATAAAATATTAGGGATTTACCCTCTTTGGCAAACTTAACCATTAACGCGTCCAAAGACTGTGAGAAGATGATGAGAACACTAGTGTCAAACATATGCCATAATTTTAGAAATGTACATGGCAACCCTAAGCTCCTCATTGCTTTCTTACCATGTGGAAATCCATGTCAGCAATGTTTTGTTGATAATTTTCAAAATGCTTTCTTACCATGTGGAAATCCATGTCAGCAATGTTTTGTTGATAATTTTCAAGATTTTGAAAGTAGTGTCCTTTGAGAGATGAACATGAATTATCACTGCGATGTATTTTAATTAAATTGAACTTAGAAAACTGCGTGAATGTCCTCCTATTCTTAGACCTTTAAAGAAACAAACCACATCAAAAAATCAGAATGTACCAATTAAAATCCCAAATTTCGACTTTGAACTTGCTGAAATATAAAGTTCTATTATATATTTGTAGAACTTGCTGAAAACATAGTTGCATACAAATATATTGTAAAATAAATTATGTTTAAGTATGAGGGGTTTCCGTAGTGTATTATATTAAATATTATTTTTGGGATTTAATTGTTTTAAGTAAGTCTATTTGCATTATGACTATTTCTATGAGAGATAGTCCTAACTCACTAATTTTTCATGATTTTTGAATAGTCCATTTAACACTGGATGCATCAGTTATGCTCACAGAGATGAAGAAGTGAGATTGAATCCCAAAATTGATATCTAATAAATCATGTTATTGTTCATCTCTTATATATATATTAAAAATGTGATAAAAAATAATTTCATTAAATATTAAAATAATAAGTCATTTAAATATTTTATATCAAACTTTTAATTTTAATTTTATTTATTTATTTTATTATATTATGTGTAAATAAGGATAAATTTAATGTAGGATGAGTTCATCTATTTTTTTTTTTAATGTATAATGAAAGTCAAATTTAATTTAAGTTGAGTTTACCTATTATATATAGACTATTACATATCATGTAATATTAAATATATTATTTTTGTTTGACATTGTCTACTAACTTTATTATTAAAAAGTATTTTATTTTTATTTTTATTTTTTTTAATTACTTTATCTCTATATAAAGTTGATGTAAAATTAAGATGCAAATAAAAATATTTTATTTATGGTTGATATTGATTTTTTTTGTTATTACTATTTTTTTAATTTGTTATTATAAGCATTGTTTTATTATTATTAAATGTAACATTACGTGACAAATCTCCCTCATGCTAAGTTGTAAAGTGCCTCTTGGCCCAATAATTTTGTTTTTAAATTATTTTTACTATATAAATATTAAAAAATATTTTTAATAAAATACATATTATTTTAATTTTAATCGGATACACATGAAATTAATGTAAAATTAAAATATATAATAATTTATATTTCAATATTGCTCTTATGGGGTGATATCAAGTGTAAATTATGTTTGAGTTGAATGATTTGATTGATGGTGTTTTACTCCATCCCTACTTCCTACATGCCACTATTAAACTATTGCCTTAATGAGCCTCGATGTCTAAGGCACCTCTTAGAGAACATTATGGATGACATGACTCTCCCCCATGCTAGTGCATCCAAAGATTTCTAAATAGTGGTTTTCGCCAATGGTGAAGCTTTGGTTTCCTTGTTATTTTTGTGCTTCATTCTCATGTTGTTTCCCCCTCCTACCATGACATTCAGCTGGTGCTTTCCTTCTCCTATGTTGTTGCATACTATTCCTCCCTGAGTTTTCCTCTCATTTGCGTTAGATTTGACTAACGGAAAAGGTTTAGCTTTGTTCTCCTCTTCTCTTCTCCTCTCCTAGCGAGACAATGTATCTTTCTTCCTCATCCCTTGGCTTTTTCACTCCCCTATTCAAAATGTCCTCAACATTATTTGTGTTTCTCTCCCTTCCATTACAATGACATGACAATGAGCCCATTTTTCGTGGAGGGGGTGGTGGTCATGGCATTATTGATGGCTCTTAGGCTCAATTTCATGTGGAATCTTCTACCCATCACTATTATGACCACACTACGCTTAAGATTCATTCTGAAATACATGAAGTGGAAAGCAATATTCGCCATGATCATCGAGAAATCTTAAATCCAAGCTTTTGGATGGGGTGGTTGCTTTGATTTTGGATATTGGCAACAAGAGACCAAAACCATCACCTTCAGTACTATTGATCTCTATTGACATGTGAAGCTACTTCTTTGGAAAGTTATATTCAACAAATGCCAAACTCAGGACATCTGCTACACAAATTAGAAGACTTGAAGGATCAAATGTTGGATGTGGAAAGTTCCCTTGCAAGATTGGAAATGGGTTCGCCTCTAAGTTCACTACGCCACCTTGATCTAAAGTTAAGGAGTGACCCATTGGGACACCTCCCTGTCTTCTTAATTCACATGTTTCTTTTATGCATATGATGTTTAACTTTTAATATGCTCTTCTTTCTTCTTTCTTTCACGGGCCACAGATGTCCCCTCGTGGGATTTGAAACTTGGTGGAGGAGATAAATCTCATTGTTCTAACCACTCGATCATCCCATGAAGAGACTAGATGCTTTGGTAGTTTTTTACAGGGATTGTCTCCCTCCATCTGAGTCATAGTATTGGAACCCTAGTAGCAATTTCTTGCATAACAACAAGTTTTTGTTGCTTACCTTTGTGATCTCTCTTCTCCACTTATGTTTTTCTCTTCTATAATGTTTTCCCTCTTTTAATGTTCTTTTTTTTTAATGGAGTGGGGGGTAGGGCGATTGTATTCCTAGCACCCCTCGCACATTTTCCCATGCCTCTATGAAATTTTGGTGTCGATGTTTTCTTGTCTTCCTTGGTGGACGACTATGGTTTTTTTTCCAGATCTGCTTACCATGTCGAATGTGCTTTATAATGTCTTGGGGAGTTAAGGGAGCAGTGTTAGAGTGGATAACCCTAGCTACTCTAACCCTAATTCGTGCATCCCCTCTTCTTTTATCGTCACAACCATATTTTCCTTTTCTGGTTTATCTCTAGGTTTGTGGTTCTAGTCTTTGCCTAGTTCACCATCGATTAGTTGAGGGGGCGGAGGTGTGTGTCATTTGACCCCATGGCCAAGAGAAGTTAGATCTGTTTCTGGGACACTTGAATTCCCAGTCGGACTCAATCAAATTCACAATGAAAGTAGAGGTGGATGGTTTTTTACCCTTCTTAGATATCCTTCTCTCCATAATGGATGATGGTTCCATTTCTCACCAATTTTTTCGCAAGAAAACTCACACGGAACAGTATCTTCATGTTGGTTTGTATCATTTTCTTGCTAAAAAATTTGGTGTTCTTTGCACTCTTACTACCCGTGCCCTAAGAATATCTAATGAAAACCACCTGGAATCAGAGAAGTTTCATCTTCTTGATGTCTTTGAAATTAATGGGTATAGTATATATCAAGGCCTCAAGGCTTTTCAAAAAGCCTACAAAGGTTTAAAAGGCGGATCCTCGTGAGTTGAACATGTTTCCAAGGTTCATCTCCCCTTTATCCAAGGGACCACGGACAAAATTGCCCATTTCCTTAGAAGGAATAATGTTTCCTCTTCTTTCAGGCCTCTGTATACTATTAGAAATTCCCTCGAATCTGTCAACGACCCTATCGACCCAAAGAACATGAAAGGTGTTTACATGGTTCCTTGTTCATGTGGCACACCCTATATTGGTGAAATAGGTTGATCCATTAGATAGAGAATCCAGGAGAATGCAGCAGACATTAGGCACAATCGATCACACACATCAGCTCTTGCTGAACATGCGGAAAAGTCTTGTCACCATGTTTGCATTGAGGACTCCAAAGTCATTGGTAGGGTGGATCACTTCCATCATAGGAAGCTTAGGGAGGCCCACAGGGGCTTCACTGCGGGAGCAATACCATACCACGTGGGTTCATATTGGGGGATATATAATGAGGAAAAAATGACATTATATATTGGGGGATATATAGGGGGTAAAGAGTTTTTATATTGGAAAGTATAAAAAATGGAGCTCAAATTTAATGAAAAAATATAAAGGGGTATAAAAAATGTTAATGAAAAAATGGATACCTACAATATATAGTGAAAGTAGGGGCTTTTTAAATTGGGGAGGTGGATTGGGTTTATATTGGGAGAGGGTTAAATAATGTGATTTTTAATGGTATTTTCCGATATGTACTCAAATTAAGGGTATTGTTTAATATGCTATGATCACACGTGATATGTTATAGGTTTATTGAGTGAAGCCCCTCTGGGGAGGCCATTGAGATTGAAAGGCATGCAAGAAATCTCAATAGGGATGATGGTTGGAAGTTGAGTAAGAGTTGGACTCCAGCTCTGTCTAGATTATTTTTCTCCCTTTCGCTAGGTCTCTTTTTCCTTTTGGCCTTTTCTTGTTTTTAGGGTTTTATTTCCCTTCTTTCTTCTTTCCCCTATTTGTGAGTTTTCTTTTAACCCTTTTTTTATCCTTTCTTTATTCCTCCCCTTGTTGTTTTATTATTCTTTTTCCTTTGTATTATCTTATAAGTATATTATATAATTACCTTTATATTTTCTTATATTGATAATATATAGTTTCTTATGTATTATCTTAAATAAAATAATATTTATTAATTAATAGTAATTAAAAATTTTAATAAATGTAGAATTTATAACCATTTATAATAAATTTAATATTTTATTATTATATCTAATTAAAAGGTATAAAATAAAAATTATATATATAACTAATTAACTAATTTTTTAACGACTAGTTTTGAAATAGCTAGTTTTCTGAGACAGATTCTGGGCAATGATGCATCCACACTATTTATTCAAGAATATCTTTGGAATTTTTCACCTTGTCCTGAAGATGAACTACATTAGTTGATTCGAAACATTGACCAAATCCTAATGATGTGTTTAATCCGAAAGACATTTATCAACAATGTAATTTTGAAATAAGCTCCTCCAAGCAGCTCAATTGGTGATGACCGTGAAAATGAAGTATTATGTTCCAAAAGGTTTTAGGTTCAAATTCCCCAAATTTATGTGTGGGTTGTGTGCTGGGGCGATATGGTTCACCTGGGTCGTGTGTTGGGGGCGATATGGTTCACCTAGTTGTTATAGTGATAGCGGTTGGAATCGACCTCGTAACAGGCAAGTATGAAACTGACCTAATTATTGATTCCTTTATATACAAATTTAAAAATAAAAATAAATAAGAAATAAGAAATAAACAAACAAATAATAAAATTTTAAAATCATATTTAAGTTGTCCATGGGGTCTTGGATAGACAGTGATCATGTTCATTGTTAAGGCACTCCTAGATGTTAAGACATCGGTTCAATTCCCCGCCCTATTCGAGTGTTATTCTTGGACATGACCATGGTGTACCCTCACCAATGTGGAACTAAAAAAAAAAAAAACACATATTTAAATTAATATATTAAAATAAATAAAACAAAACACCATCTTATATAATAATTTCATCATTTAAATTTACAAAAATGTACATAATTTACATCTTTTATATTTTTTAAACTTTCCTTTATATACAAATTAAAAAATAAAAATAAATAAGAAATAAGAAACAAACAAACAAACAATATAATTTTAAAACCATATTTAAGTTATCCATGGGGTCTTGGATAGACATTGATCGGGTGTGTTATTAAGGCACTCTTGGATGTTAAGTCATCGCTTCAATTCCCCGCCCTATTAGAAGGTCATTCTTGGACATGACCATGGTGTACCCTCACCAATGTGGAACTTAAAAAAAAAAAAAAAAAAAAGAAGAAGAAGTAATTTTTTTTTTTTTTTGTAAATTAAAAAGTTCTATTAACATCTCGAAGAAATATTACATAGTAAGCCACCGGGTGAGCGCAGAAGCCTTAGCACCCAGAGTCGAGAACTTATTAGAAGATCTGTCTCTCTTAGGAGGCAATTTACATTGGAATTTGTTGATAGAGTGACATATTTTACAAAAAGGTGGGAGCAAAGGCTAGAACAAAAAAAGCCATTATGGCTTCACACAGAGAGGAGAGTAAAGCATGCTGAGAAACTGTACAGAATTGTGTTTCGAGTAGAGCATGAGAAAACCAGTCATAAGAAAAATGGAACCTGAAAACAACAGAGGCGGGAGCAGACCATTAGGCAGTATCTTCCTCCGGGTTGTTGTCCAAGTTGATGGGGCGCTCCGTGGTGCTACCTTTGTGGATGACATGCTGGGCTTTCAGAGACGTGGAGGGGCATGCCGCCTCACCTTTGATTTCAGGTATCCCATGGCGATTTTTTGTTCTACACTTGAGCATTGTGTACTAAGGAGAATTCTTGTCCACAAACCAACGATGATGAACCTCACCCACGTAAATCAGGAAATTTTCTATGAGGGCGTCGATTTTCTTCTCCATGACATTGTTGCTGTCTCACTGCTCCTGCAGAGACAGAGCCAACATAGTCTTTGTTTGCCAATGGAGCTCAATGGCTCTACTGAAGATGTTTTTCTCTTGCCCTGGTCAACCCTGGGTCCGGGATCCAATTGATAGCAGCATCAACCTCATCCGTTGATACTCGTTGACGAACATTCCTGGCTCTATCTTCCAGCTTGAGGATGTGGGCCTTGGAATCCTGCGTACTAAGGTTCTCATACATAATGGCGGCATTGCGCGCGACGGTGGCCGCTCTGGTTGTTGGAGGTCGATTAGGGGAGGACTAGCGAGAGCCACGACTGCGACCTCTGCTACCAGGGGCATGAGCGACAGCGCTGCGAGGAGGGATGGTGCTGGGGGGATTGGGGAACAAAGGGTTGCGAGGAGGGGAGCACATGGATCCGAGCAGAGCGGGAGCAGATGGCAGATTGCTGCAAGAAGGAGAAACATGTAGAGGAACAGGGTCAAACCTTATCGAGCCGGGGGAGGGGCGACACTTGGGAGTAATCTCACAGGGGAATGTGACAAAGAGTCTAGAGCCCAGGTATACATAGGCTACGGGTAGGGTTGGATAGGCCCCAAGGGCGGCTAACAACATAGGACAAGGAGGTTGAGGTACTTCCTCTTATGTGAAGGAGGATGAGAGATAATGGGATCATGAGTCATGCGAGAGAGGATTCGCCGACATTCGATCCAATTTGTACTAGTCCGGCCGCTCAGACCTCATGCTGATGGTGTATTCATTTTTTACCGTGTATTGCACAAAATCATCCCATGCTTGGGAAAGTAGGCAGATATTTCCCTCCGCCCCAGCATTGGCTAGTTGATCTACCAACAGGTTCGCTCTGCGTCAAACTGCTTGAAAGAAGACCCCTTTGGCATGGTTGATGTGGGTTTCTATCCGATGAAGGGTCTTGTTGAGCCGTCAACTGTCTGAAACCTGTGCTGCGCCACGAGCTTATTGGATTTTTTGACACACATGAGTGGCAACCATCGAATCTCCTTCCACGATTAGCGACCAAAAGTTTTGGTTCCTTACGATCGCTAGACCATGTTCCAATGCTTGAAGTTTCGATGCATTATTGGTTGAATGACCGAAGTTGTCGTCATAGATCCATATGATTTTACCGGTGTGATTTCTAAAAACTCCCGCGAAGCTCGAATTACCAGGGTTTCCCTTGGTAGCACCATCATAATTTAACTTGATGAATCTCGCCTCCTGAGGTAGCCATGAAAGAACTGTAGTCTTGGGGGGGGGTGGTTATGGGATATCAGGGGTGTGGTAGGGAGAGAGATGTCCAACATTTTCCAAATGCGGAGGTCCTCCTGAGAAGGATTGGAAGGATTGGAAGATTATAGGAGGCTAATCGATTCATGGAGGATCTGCTTGATGGAGGATATGATTTTTTATTCCAACCTTTGCAGGTCTTTGAAAATTCTAGCATTCCTTTCTTTCCATAGGGACCATCATATTATACTTGGTAGAAGGATCCAAGCTCGGTTGATCTGCGGCTGTGATGAATAGGAAGAGCGTCATTGATCAATGGTTAGGAGAATGGAGGAGGGATCCCTATCAATAGCTTTGAAGATGAGGGAGGTCCAATTCCAAATATTGGAGGCAAAAGAGCAGTCATTTAGCAAGTGATTGGTCGTTTCCTTCGCATTTCTGTAGAGTGTACATCTAAAGGGCCCAATGAAACCCTTATTTTTGATATTTTCCCATGTGAGTATTTTCGTATGCATGATTAGCCAAATAAATATGGAGATCTTTGGCCAGTTCTTTCGGTCCCATAAATATTTCCATTTGCACTCAAAGGGGATAGGATTGGAGGAGGTCACATATTTGTACGCTTCATTGATACTGAAGTGGCATGTTGGGTTATTTCCTCACCTCAGTTTATCATCCTCACCTGTAGTTTGTATATGTCTTTGAGTAAGCTCTTCGGAAAGGCTCTTCGAGGCCATCAGATAGATATGGTGATCCCAATATGAAGTTTCAAGCCACTCCATCCAGCCTCTATTTTCGTTGTTTTCCTTCTAGTAGTGTTTCATCAGAGTTTTATTTTTGTTCTGCATATGAGTTTTAATATTTCCATACTGCTCTTGATTTAGTTTGGGGATTTGTTGCAATTCATCATCCCAAAATAAGGCAATTTCACCATTGCCAATTTTCCAGAAGCAATGATTTTGGAAAATGTCCTTGTCTCCCCAAGCTTGATTCCACGTTGTGGAGCCTTTGATGGTGCCACTTAAGCAGATGAGGGTATCAGGACTATGAGTGGGAACATATTCTACTTTCCATAGATTAAACCAGGGAGAATGATGGTTGGTTATCCATCTCCACCAATTTTTAGCCCCGAGTGTTTTTCCCATCTTTTCTGGGTCTTTGAGTCCCAAGCCTCCTTCCGACTTTGATTTGCAGACTTTGTCCCAGGCCACTAGCGCCCATTTGTTGTTGTCTTTTTTTTCCTTTCCAAATGAAGTTTCTTTGGATGTTTTTGAGGTGACAAGAAATAGCTTCGAGGGCGGCCAGGGCCGAGTATTAGTAGAGAGGAATGGCTTGCACGACATATTTGAAAAGCATAAGGTGACCAAAAAAGTTAAGGGTTTGGAAGGTCCAGTTGGATAATTTCTTTTCTAGCTTGGTAGTAAGGTTTTCCCAATTGGATTTGACATGAGGTTTGTTTGTGAGGGGGACACCCAGGTGTTTGGAGGGGAAGTAGTTGAGTTTGAATTCCATAATTCTAGCTATATTTTGTTGGATGGGAAGGGAGGTGTTGAGGAAGAACAGCTTGGATTTGTCCATGTTGATGGTAGTTCTCGAGGCATTTGAGAAGTCGATCATGATGGATTTAAAGGCTAGGGCTTCTTTGACCGAGGGAGTGCCCATGAGCAGGGTGTCATCAACGAATTTTTTATGAGTAGATGGGGGAGTGGAAGGATAAAGCTTGATGCCAGAGAGTGAGTTTTGGGAGGAGGCAGCTGAAATGAAGAGGCTTAAGCCTTAAGCCGGGATGACAAAGAGAAAGGGAGATAGGGGGTTGCCTTGTCTTATACCTCGGGTGGGGCTGATGATTTGGGAGGGAGAGCCATTGAGAATAATGGAGAAAAAAACTATGGAAACCATAGCCATGATCCATTTGATGCAGCCCATGTTGAAGCCAAAAGCCTCCAACACTTTCCTTGTGTATTCCAACCTAATTTTATCGAAGGCTTTGGAGATGTCCAATTGTATAAACATACCCAACTTCTTTTGAACTTTGAGAGAGTGGATGATCTCCTGAGAGAGAATGATATTGTCCAGGATCTGTCTGCCTTCTACATAACATGTTTGATACAAAGAGATGAGGAGGGGTAGGATAGTTTTGATACGATTTTCTAAGACCTTGGATAGATTTTGTAGATAACATTACAAAGAGAAAGAGGCCTGAACTTGTCGGGGGAGTATGCATCCTTGGATTTCGGAATCAAGGTGAGGAAGGTGGCATTCTGAGCTTTTAGGATTGATTTTTGAATGCGAGATTCCTCCACTAGTTCGTGGACCTCCATTTTCAACATTGGGCAACATGCTTTGTAGAAGTCAGCCATGAAGCCATCCAGGCCAGGTGCTTTGCCATTGGGCATGGAAATTACGACCTCCTCTACCTCTTGCAGTATGAATTTTCTGAGCAGCATTTGATTGTGTTCCTGAGTCAAGATGGTTGGAATGTAATCTATTATTTTTTTCTTTAATTTTTTTAGACCTGTTGTGGTTGGTCTCAGTGAGGAGTGAGCTAAAATATTGATTGAGTTCCTCTTTCAGCTCTGCATGGGTTTGTATTGTAGCTCCCTATCTGGTCTTGAGGTTCAGGATTCTTTTATTTGTCTTATGTTGGATCATGAAGCGATGGAAGAAAGTCATATTTTTCTCCCCACATTTCAACTAGTTGATGTGAGATTTCTGTTGCCAATTTTTTTCCTCTTGGGTGGCCCTTTCCTCCCATATGTTTTGGAGAAATATTTCCTCCTATTTTTTTTGCTCGGTTCGGCTTTTGTTGATGATTTTTTGCTCTAGGGCTTCTTGTTTTAGCTCTAGCATTTTCTTCTTCGTGATGATGTTTCCAAAGGTTTTTTTTATTCCAGGTCCTTATCTCTGCCTTTATGAACTTCAGTTTTTGTTGAAACCCATACATTTTGTTTCCGTCGTTGAGTTGAGGGGTCTCCCACCATTCTTTTATTTTCTCCAGGAATTATGGGTGATCAAGCCAGAAAGCTTGAAATCTAAAGGGCTTGTTTTTGGGTCCACCTGAGATCTAGATAGTCAGGGAGATGGGCCAATGATCTGAACACACCTGAGGAAGAATCCTGGCTTCCGTTTCCTAGGAGGTAAGATAGCTATCCTCTGAAAGGAGAAAGCGGTCCAGCTTTGAGGCTATTTGCCTGTCACCACCTCGCCTATTGTTCCAGCTGAATGAACCATTCTTCGTGGGGATATCTATGAGGCTTAGGTCGTATATGGTTGTCTTGAAAGCCTATAAGTATTTTTCCAGCTTCATGAGACCCCCTCGCTTTTCCTTCAAATTGACCACCATATTAAAGTCCCCTGTAATGATTTTGTAAGGGTGGTTGAAAGATTTTTTGATTCTGTTAAGACTGCTTAACAATTCGAGTCTTTTAGCCACTGTATGGGGAGCATATACATTGGTAACACATAAGCTGTATGTAGATCCTATGATTTTCAAGACCGTTGTTAAGGAGTGTCTAGTGGCAGCGGAGTCAGTGAGCTCGAATAGAGAGTTCTTCCAGAGAGTGGTAATGCCACTCGCGGAGCCTCTAGTTGATATTGTAGCATGGCTATAGTTTTTGAAGCTGGAGTTCTTGATCGTTTCCATGCTTTCTAGATCACTCTTTGTTTCTTGGAGCAACATAACATCCGATTTGTCAGAGGCTATTCTATTTTTCAGAATCCTTTTTTTCCCTGGACTGTTGAGTCCCCTTATATTCCAATAAATTCAAATCATTGAGAGCTTTTGGGGGGTAGGGTTATGGCTCTTACCTTTCCTTCATTGATGAGACGAGCCCCTAGCTCTCGCAAGATCTAACTGGTTGGTTTTCGACGGCGCTACCTGTTAGGTCCCTTCAAGAAGTATTGTCATGCATTTAGATTAGCTAGGATGTCTTTGCCTGCTTTTATACCCATGGGGTTTTGTTTTGAGGTTTGATTTATGCCCTGTTGTAACAGGAACGCCTTTTCAATTTTTTGGATCTGGTCCTTTGGGATGGCATCTATTCCATTTTTTTTCCATTCTTTTGCAATTTTTTGGAGGTCGACTCCCTCTAGAACCTTTTCTATCATGTGTTCCTCTAGGGTGGGTGTTTCTTGTGCCTATTCCATCTCTACATATTCATGATTCTGTTCATTTTCATTCATACTGTGTTTTGGGGCTTCGACGTTCCAATGGTTATTTTTTGTGGAATGTTCTTGCTGTGGTTGTTGTTCTTCCATATTGCTATGATGGGTTGGTTCCTCCTGTGTGGATTTCAAAACTTCAAATCTATTATGTTGGGAGACCTTAGTTTGATATTTCTTTGTGTTTTCCCTTTTTCTCTGTTTATTTTTATTTCTAATTTTGGTGTATCCTTGCTCATCCTTCTTCTTACTAATATGCTCTTCAGTTGTCGTTGCCTTGTTTTGAGGGCATTCTTGGAAGATGTGTCCATGCTCATGGCACTTTCGACATCGGAAGGGTATATGCTCGTAATCAATGTTTTGTGTCTAGGTGTCATCCCTGTAGTTGAGCCTTATGGCTTCTGGTAGTGCTCTCGAGACATCGATGTAAACACAGATTCAAGCATAGGAGATGTAATGCCCATTTCTTATTCCCTCAGACATTTGAATGTATTATCCTAGCTCGTCTCCGATGGTTTTGACGACCGAGGGCACCTAATAGTCTGTGGGTAGGGAGTACAGTCGAACCCATACTGGAAATTTTGTGAAATCCTCTTTTTTAGGTGTGAAATTTTCTTTCTAGAAGCTCATGTAGAGGCTGACCAAGTTGAAGAAATATGGGCCTCCTTCAAAGATTTTATCTCGATCTTCTAAGATATCGAAAACAATTGTGAAGAAGCCTTTGGAGCCTAGTTGTAGGTTGATTTCTCCTTTTGGTTTCCACTTAGATTGGATCCAACCTTTTAGGGCTCTTTTTGTTGGCCAGATTCCCATAAATTTGCATATTATGGCATGCTCCTGCATGCATTCTTTGTAAAATGCAATGTTTGGATCTTGGATGATTACTTTTGGTGTCGTCTTAGCTTTTGGGTGGCATGCATTTGTTTGCTTAGGTGCCCCTAGTGGATTTATTTCCTTGATGGCAGCATCCTCTACTGCAACTGTGGTTCCGGGAGCTATAGTATTATTAAAGTGGTACTTTGAGAGGTCTACAACTGCTTTACCTTTGTTCTACAGAGTGTCAGAGGTCGCAGTAGTGAGATTAGGGTGGGCAAAAGTGGAGCAGTGCGTGAGGCGGGTGAAGAAGGATGCATTGTTCTTGGGCGAGCTTCTGGAAACCAAATCCGACCAAATCTCTGAACAAGGGGCTAAATGGACCATCAAACAGCACCGACAAGGGGCCTCAGGGGGAGAGCCCATGCAGGGTCGGCAACGGCAGAGGATGCAGAGTGATGCAGGGGCCTCAGAAAATCGGAGCAGGGGCAAAGGTAGCCAAACCAGAGACATGATCACCCGACTCCATTAAAAAAAAAAGAAACATATTTAAATTAATATATTAAAATAAAATAAAACAAAACATCATTTTATATAATAATTTGATTATTTAAATTTACAAAATTGTACATAGTTAACATTTTTTGTATTTTTTTAAAATAAATTTTTAAACTTTTTATTATACCTCCTAGTCCCCAAAAATTATGTGGCTTATATGGCTTATCCATAATTTAACGTTGGGAATTCATTTATTAATTTTTTATATTATTTAAATTTATTTATTTGTAAGGTGATTAGTTGAGATCTTAGTATGGACTCTTTAGTAACTTGCATTTCTATTAATTGTTAGTTTTATGTTTTATTTCCTTTTTGTTTAACCTTTTGATTTTTTTTCCTCTTTTTCTATTATTTCTATTTTCATGAATTATAGTTTTTTCTCCATATTTTCAATTTAAGACGACAATTTTAAAGAAGAAAAAATAATTAAAAAGCCTTTTTCCAATAATTCTTTTTTTAGTTATATTACTCTCTCTTTTTTTTTCTATGGTTTTTTTTGTAAAATGACACATTTTAAAGATGGAAATCTTTTTCATATATATATATATATATATATATATATATATATATATAGTCCTTTTATTTTTATTTTTTTTCTTATCTAATTTCAATTCCAATTACATTAATCATATTTTTTAGATTAATGATTATTATGATAATTAGTTATTAGTTTTTAAAATCTTATGGATTTTTCTTTCCTAATTTTATTAAGAAAGTTTTATTTTGAATATACTAATTTTTAGGATTTGTGGACATTTTTTTCCTAACTTTGTTGAATTTGTTTTATTTAGATACAGTTTTTCTAATTTTTGTCTCTAAGTATATAAAAAATTCAAGAAATTAATCTTATAACAAGAAATTGAATTTAAGAATTCAAGGAATTGATCTTCTTGAATTCAAGAATTCAATATATATATATATATATATATATATATATATATTAATGCTTTCCTGTGTTTGTGATTAATGTTTGTTGTTATGGGAGGTCAAAGAATTTGAGACTCCAGCGCCCATATTTTGATTCAAGTCAGTGGAGATTGCTAGACATTTATTAGGAGATTGACCTTCAATTTCTTATATGTTTCAATTGGTTTGTTAAAGTTGTTTTATCTTCTTTCCTCAAATCAAACATAGAAGATTGGTCTTAGTTACCATGCAAAAAGTTAATGTGTTAACTTTGTTAAAGTGGTTTAATCCACTGCAACTTTATTCCTGGTTTGTCAAATTCACCCATTTTAATACTAAATCACAGATAAAAGAACAATATTTAGAAAATTTTAGAAAAGGGCTAATGATATATATATTTTTTATTTTAATAATTAATTTTTGTTAATGTTTTTTTTTTCACCATACAAAATGTTTTAGGAACTAAGTATTTTGATTATAAACTAAGTGTTTTGATACCCATCTATAGTTACTAGTGATTTAATTTATATCACTGGGCTAGTTATAATTTAGTTGTTTAATTAATAGTAAAACAATTGTTATTACAAATTATTCATAAATATTAATTAACTTGTTTTTACAATTTAATTAAAAATTAATTTAATACTAAATCACAAATTATAAATCATCCCAACTCCATTTTGCTTTGCAAAAGAAAGAAGTGCCTTGTTTAAAAAGTTACACCATTTGAAACAAGTGTCTTCTTTAAAACAATACACCATTTGTATGTATTCTCATGTTTTCATTTCCACAAACACAATTGCATTCAACTATATATATATCATGTACAATCCCCATGAACTTTGTAGGAGACAATTGGTTGTGCAAAAAAAGTTTCTTGGAATTAACATCTATGAGTTGAAACAATGTTTCTCTATATCAATTTAAACCAAACATTGTCAAAGAAATAAAGTTATAAAGCCTCATTACAACCAATAAAATAAAGCACTCACCAAAATTCAACATTTTGAGCCCAATATTTTCACTTTCATTTCTATTTTTTTATAAAAAATTTAATTAATCATCTCACATCCTATCAACGTCCTATCAACGCTCATACTCCAATTACCTATATTAACAAAACCTCAAATACAATTTTATGTATATACCATTGTTGTCATTTATAAGCTATAACTGACAACACCATCAACTCAAAATTTAAGATGGCACATTAATAGTATCAAAAATACAATTTTATGTACATGCATTTGCTGCCACTTATAAGCTATAACTGAACACCATCGACTCAAAATTTAAGATGGCACATTAATGGTATCAGTGACAACACCGTCACTCTCAACAGAGGATTTTTTTTTTTTCAGAAGAAAAAAACGCTGCATATATTAAGGAGTCACATTAATGAGACCAGTTACAACACCATCGAGAGAGAATTTGGAAAGGTACATTAATGGTAGATATGGGTAGTGCCACAGGGCTAGCCTTATTTCAGCTGCCATAGTCCCATTAATGCGGCCAGGCAGCTGATGCCCGCCGTCGGATTAAAGGTGTAGATAATCGTGCGGCGGACATCAGCTGCCTGGCTGCATTAATGGGCCTATGGCAGCTGAAATAAGGCTCGCCCACAAGTGCCACAGAATAAGGATCCCAATATGCGTTCGTCCACTCATAAACGTGTGCGCGCCCCCGATTTGTAAACGAGATTGGCACCCTGCTTCCAACCGAAACAAAACAAAAACATTTGAATAATTAGATATGTATGTGATTGCCCCCTGTTGCTCCTGTTTCTGCTCCAAACATTAACAAATCATTAAAATAATCCATAATATCAGTTTTGATACCAATGATCCAGCTTGTCTTGGCTTCTGTCTGTGTCTCTGGCCGTCTAAGAAGAGCAATTAAGAGAACCTCCTGCAATAAAATTGAACCGAGTGCGGTTCAATTTTGGCCGCTCGGTTCAATTTTGGCAACGGTCTAATTTTGGAATCTTGAAAAGTGGTTTTTATCAATCAATTTAATTTATAATAAAATGTATTTATTTATTTAAAATATTACTAAAATTTCTATTAAATAATAAGTTAAATTAGGATTTTCAATATTTTATTATATTATTTTTTAATAAAATATATAACTATTTTATTCTATAATTATTTTATCACTTTTTACCATTATTAATTATTTATATAATTTGTCATTATTAAAAATTAAAGATTGATAGTTCACTGGGTAGAATAGATGGTGATACAAGGTGTACTTTTAAGACACTTTCTGGTGTTAAGGTCACAATCCAATCATGTTAATGATTAATGTAGTTTAGACTTAGTTATTTTGAGTGATTTTAATTTTAATAGCTTAGATACTCTTCGGTTCCAGTTTCTCAAATCAAAAATTAAAAGTGTAGTCACATGAGAACTCACACAATTTAACAAAAAAAACAAAAAAAATGATAATATATATCTTTCAAATTAAATTAAATTAAATTAAAATATATTAATTTTACAAATTCAATTACTCATTAATTAAAATTTTGATTTAAAAAATAATTTCAATAATTTTTTTAGAATTTTTTTAAATGCAACTATTTTAATTAAATAAACATATTTTCACACCTAATAAATATATAATTCATTTTTTAATGTATAATTTTTCCACCTCTTAATAAATAATTATAGGTATTAAGACAAATCCACTAAGTTATTATGAAGAATAACTAAATTAATATAAATTTCAAATTTTTTTTTTCTAAGTTGTACTAATCTATTAATATGAAACATAATATACAATGCAGGACTTACCTGCGGAACTGCTTTACTATCCAATTCCGGAGGGAATCTTGTTCAAAAAACCAGAAAAGAGACCGCCCTCGCGGGGAAACCGGCCCAAAGTACGCTGCCGATAGATGGGAAACTAGCTTTTATAGAGATATACAAAAAAATCTCTAACAACCAACTTGCCCCTAAAATTTAGCAAAGCATTAAAATTGACCAAAACAAGGTGAGGAAACCTGTCATTGCCAAGGCTGCACATTAGGCTAGCTATTGTTTTGTGTTGGAGGAGGCTCCTCCACAATGAGACATCTGTACTCCTCGGAGGAATCATCATCATCTCCCTTGGACTGATGTGCAGTGTGCTCAGGGGAGGACGTTGAGCGTGCTTGACTGTGGCCTTTCCTCAGCTCCCTGTCCGTGCGCTCAAAATTCCCGCTACCGTTGCTTGCACCGCTAGAGGACTGCGAACCAGATTTGACGAGTAAGGCGGCGGATTTTCTAGAATCATGAGGAGGCACCAGGGAAATGGTGGATTTCCTCATGCGCTTTCTGGAACCCGAGCCCATGGAGCTGGGCTGCACTTCCTGGAACGCGACAGAAATAGTGGTTGTGATTCTTGGTCTGTCCAAAACGTTGTCAAAGAGAAAATAAGCCACATTGTTAGCTGGTGGCGTGGTGTCGTGCTCATCGTGAATGGAAAGAGGTGGGCGAGAGCCTACTCCTTTGCCTCTACCTCGCCTGCACCTCATACGGTGCCATCTCGGCATGATGGAAATGGAGGGCGAATGAGGGGGATGGGAGGGCGAGCACGTCGAGTTAGCGCAGTGGCCAGACCAATTGATATCAGTGCTGGAGGGATTACAAGCACAGAGGTCAGGCAGAGGGCTATCAACGCTATGAACAGGTGGAGGGCTGTCAACACTGGAGGACAGCTTTGCAAACAGAAGACGAAGGTCGAACAGAGTATCAGTGGAGCTCAAGAGTCGAGCAGGAGCCAAAGACAAAGACAAGGAATGTCGGCCGATGGAAACAGTTAAGGAGGAGGGACGTGGCGCCATTGAAGGAGAGGCAGGACATATTGCAGAGCCGGAGTAAAGGCGGAGTGTGGGAGAGATGAATGTCGAACGTGCGTTGCAGCGAGCGTTAAATGCCTTGGTACCACCCTCCTGGATAGCCAGGTGGCCTGGCCAAGTGTCAAGCCTTAGGCCAACCACCACCTCATGCTCATAACTCACCCGCATCCAGGATATAAATTTCGAAATTAATTAATAGGTATTAATGAAATTGTCCACGGGTTTCTATTAACTATAAATTTTTATTAAATAGTTAGTTAAATTAGAATTTTCAATATTTTATTATGATACTTTTTAATAAAATATATAATTAATTTATTCTATAATTAATTTATAACTTTTAGTTGTTATTAATTATTTATATAATTTTTCATTATTAAAATTTAAAGGTTGATAGTTCATATGGTAGAATAGATGGTGATACAAGGTATACTTTTAAGACACTTTGTGGTGTTAAGGGCATAATCCAATCATGTTAATGGTTGATGTAGTGGAGACTTAGTGATTCTCGGTGATTTTGATGGCTTAGATACCAGTGGGTCTCAGTTTCTCAAACCAAAGATTAAGGATGTAGTCATATGAGAACTCACACAATTTAACCAAAAAAAAAAAACATGATAATATATATCTTTCAAATTAAAATAAAATAAAATAAAATATATTAATTTTACCAATTAAATTACTCAATAATTAAAATTTTGATTTAAAAAATAATTTCAATCATTTTTTTGGATTTTTTTTAAATGCAAGTATTTTAATTAAATAAACATATTTTCATACCTGATAAATATATTAATAGATAATTATAGACATTAAGACAAATCCACTAAGTTATTATGAACAATAACTAAATTAAAATAAATTTCAAAATTATTTAATAGGTATTAATGAAATTGTCCACCGGTCTTGGATAGACGGTAATCAAGGGTGCTTTGTTAAGGCACTCTTTAATGTGAAGTCACCACCCCAATTAGGGTAGTATATTGGACATGATGTAGTCCCACCAAACTTTTTAAAAAAAAGTATTAATGAAATTTAACATACATATATATATATATATATATATATATATATAAAGAATATGGACAGACAATTTAGCACATATATATACATATGAACAATAAGTAAACTAATATAAATTTCCAAATGAATTAATAAGTATTAATGAAATTCCTCGGATCCAGGTGACAACTATTGCGAGCCCTCCAGCGCTCAAGGCTCGCGCGATGCTCAACCTCCCACGGATGAAGATGATGCAACATAGCTCAAAGTGACGACGACATGCTTGGTTACCACCTCCTCATCGCACCAGTTGGCAAATTAATGCCACCTTCAAGGAATTTACTACCCGTCCTGCAACTGGTACTAAGCCTCCTCGCCATCACCTGAGGCAGTTAATGCCATCCACTACCTCAACTCGGGTTCATCACCCGATGTTCCAACATTTAAACCTTCTCTCATCCCCTCCATCGAGCTAAGTCTTTTTACGTAGTTCCTGCTCCCTACACCTTTACCTCGCCATCTCGGCTCCTCCTTCAAGCTCCACCCACCCTCTGCGCCTTCACCTCGCTACCTCTCTCAACTGCTGCACCATGCTTCCTCACCAATGCCAGAAGCCTCGCCGAGGCAATGTAATGGGAGCACTCCCCACACTCTTGCATCATGATAACACGTACAGGCACTTTGGAACTGCTCATGACCCCTCTTTCGACTCCATTTCCCAGCAAACAACTCCTCCTCCTAGTACTCTAGGCGAGGAAGCATCCCTCAACTCCAGCCTTGACCCCTCCTTACCTGGTCCGCCTAAAGCCAAACGTAGATGTCGTTAATCGACCATCCCACGCCCCTTGTTGCCTATGCCACAGAAGCTCGAGAGCTTACCTGTGAAAAATCCCTCTATGCAGATGGCAGAAGTCTAGTACTTGTTGGCTGATGGAATCTAGTGCAGGGATGATAATGTCGAGGTTCTGGTTGTATATGGCCCTCCTCCTCCTCCACCAAGGGTTATGCATGTCCTCACGACTGAAGAGGAAGAGATTGTGTGCATATATGGATGCTCAGTGATAGAAGAAGACCCTGCAAAACTTGAAGATGTCCAGAATGAAGACGCCAAAAAGACCTGACGGTTCTGCCTCATGCTACACAATACTTTTTTGGATACAATTGTTAAACTTGATTTTTCTAGTTTTTAATAGCACTTTAGAAATGCTAGTTATCTTGGCTTTATCTAGACTGTTAATGGGTTGGTTTCCCTGTCAGGAGCAACCCCTTTTTTTGATATTTTGGAGATAAACTCAGGCAGGAATAGGCTAAATTCCTTAATTATCTTTGCCTTTGCACTGTACAATATTTTTTCTTAATTAATAGATTTCTAGTCCAACTTTAAAAAAAAGTATTATTGAAATTTAAAAATATATATATAATTAATTGATATAAATATTAAAGAATATGGATCAAACACTTTAAAAATATGGATAAAAACATATATATATACTTATTATTATTATTAATGAGGAACGATAATAGTAAGATTGTGACTTTTTAATATTGAAGTAATGAGGCATAGAATAGAAAAAAGAAATAAAAATCTATATCATTAAGTTTTATTTACTTTTTACTTTCCTTGTTATTAAAATTTTTCCATTTTCATTTTGTTAAGCTTTTTACACTACTCACACACATATTTGGAATTGTTCTCACATCCATGCGTACAAGTTTAATATTGTCCATAAACACATTTTTGGTTCAATCAATAAATTATATGTAAATGTTTAATGTTGAATGGATAAATATATAAAGTGAATTTTAATTTGAAATTATGAAATTTTGTGACTCATAATAATGTAAGTTTGACAAACCACATATTTTCAATCTACAATTTACAATAATTATTCCTACTCTTTTTTTAATATGATTGTGATATTTTTTAATTTCCTCATTGTTTTGATTTTTTAATTAGTTTTTGTTCCTTTTCTTATTTATTAGGATTTGGTTGAAAACAATAAAAATTCAAATTACATTTTATGATTATTTTTATTATTTTAATAATTTCAATTCAAATTAAATAAGGATACATATCCATGTTGTCTAATTAATAAAGGAAATAGTGAGTTGTTTGTTTGTTTTTTTTGTTTTTGTTTTTTTTGTTTTTTTTGTTTTTTTCCAAAATTCGGAAGATTTTTAAGAATCATATAGTGTAATATTAAGTTGTTTAATCTTGAATATTTATGGCCAATAAGTATTTTAGTGATGTAAATGTATAAAATGGTCATGTTCCTCTATGTACATAGGATCTTGAAGTCATCACATCCTCGTAATGATTTATTTTTTTTCAATTCATGTATACTTATTTTTACATTATATATATATATATATATATATATATATATATATATATATATATATATATATATATATATATAATTCATTTGTTCAATCTACTCAATGTTTTGGAACTACATTGCTTCATGTTCTTATAGTTTACTTCCAAAATTCTTATTTCTTATTTCACTTATTAGCCCATATGGTTTTTGTATAAATTTCATATATGGGTAAATGATTTTCAATACCTTTGGTTGATACGAGCTAGTATCATATAATGTATAAAGTTAATTTACCAATTATTGTAGAAATTATACAATAAGCATGTATATCTTGGATTCACCTGATCTAACAATGTGCTAAAGTTAGATACTGAATCGCTTCTACAAATCTTTTGCAGAAGTAAAAACACAATCCCTAATCACATGAACATGAAGAAAGATCAATTACACACAACACAAATAATTTCCCGGGGAAAGCTTACAGCGAAAAACCCCACTATCTTCTATTGTATATTATGTCATGGATCATGAAATAATTACATACAAAACTCTTCTCACAAGAGCCCTCAGTACATCAGCTAATTGTCTCACACTATCATACAAAAATTGGCAAATTCCTTAGCTAATTTACTACCTCAAGACATCCTGCCTTCACTGCGTAATCCCTGAATTGAGGCAATCCTGCCTACCTTGACTGCGCAAGTATCATGGGCACTCCAATGAGTGTTTGCCTGCATGTGTGCAAGTGGATAATGTCACAACTGATAGTCCACTTCCCTTTCACCTAGAACTCAACTGCATTCCACTGGATCTAACATGCATGCAACTAATAATAGTAAATCCTCAGTTGCATGTGAGATATCTGATTGTGAATTAATTAATATTTAATTCACTAGATCTCTCACTAGTGTATCTTCAGTTACAACTAGCACAACTGAGTTTAACTCACTTAACTGAGTTAAACTGATTTACAACTTGCACCAACTCATACACCATTGCACTTCGAACTCTGTTACAACTAGAATTTCTTTGCATGTCCCACCAACCAACCTCTAACTCGAAATTCACTAGCTAACTGATTTTTCCACTTCAGTTAACTATTTCAAGTCCACAATTGAGATTAGATTACAATTTAATGTCCATCTAAATTAAGGGATAATTAAACTAGACATGCACCCAAAAACAGCCCTGTGGCCCCCACCCTAGTGTAGGTGCTTAATGCAAACATGTGCTTAATGCAATCAGGTGCTTAATGCAACTAGGTGCTTAATGCACTAGTGCGGGTGCTAAATCTTCTTGTTGAATCTCAACACTCCCTCTCAACATGAAAGGGATTATCCTTCACCCTGATCCTGTCTTTAAGGTATTCAAATTTTCTCCTCGTGAGCGCCTTCGTCATAATATCTACATCTTGATCTTCCATGGGAATGTACTGAAGCAACATGATCCTCCTCTGCACACAATATCTGAGATGATGGTACTGGATATCTATATGCTTGGACCTATCATGAAACACATGATTAATTGAGAGTTTAATGCAACTCTGATTATCACAATGAATCATTGTCGGATCCATCTGAGAACCAAACAAACCAACCAAGATCTTTCTCATCCAGATAGCCTCACATGCAGCTTGGCTTGCTGCCATGTATTCCACTTCCCCTGAACTAAGTGCCACAGATCGTTGTTTCCTACTGTACCAGGAAAATTTTGTCGATCCAATGCTAAAGATCCCCCCCGATGTGCTCTTTCTATCCAATGGACTTCCAACCCAATCTGCATCCGTGAAGCCATGCAACTTCACTCCATCCGTTCTTCTGCACCATAGACCATAATTTGATGTGCCCCTTAGGTATCTCAAGACATGCTTCCCCACCTTCCAAAAGATCTTGGTAGGCTTAACCTTAACTTGACTCAGCTGGCTAACTACGTAGCAAATGTTCGGTCTCCTGCGCACTCGATATATTAGTGAACCCACTAAATGTTGATAGACAGTAACATCCACTACCTCTTCAGAAGTAGCATCCTCTCTCCTTTAGTTTCTTGGAAGAGGAGTATCCATGGGTTTGTAGCTTTCCATGTTAAACTTACCCAATATCTCCTTTGCATACTTGCCTTGAGACATAAAAAGTTAACCATCCCACTGCCATATTTCCAATCCAAGGAAACAATGAAGGAGGCCCATATCCTTCATTTTGAACTCCCTTGCAAGATCCTCCTTGCATGAGTGTATCAGCTGCTCATCCCCAGTCAAAATTAGATCATCAACATAAAGAAAAATGATTAGTAGATTACCCTCAACTACGATCTGGTATAGGTTTTCATTTGCTTCACTTTTGATGAAGCCCAGACTAGTGAAATAACCGTCTATCCGAGTGTACCAAGCACGGGGTGCTTGCTTCAGCCCATACATCGCTCTTTTGAGTCTGCACACATGCGACTCACTATTGAATATCTCGAAACCTTCAGACTACTTTATGTACACCTCTTCCTCAATGATCCCATTGAGAAACGTAGTTTTCACATCCATCTGATGAATGTGCAAGCCCATTTGCGCTAAGAGTGCAAGGATGGATCTTATGGAAGAGTACCTTGCGACACGCGCAAAAGTCTCATCATAATTTATCCCCTCGATCTGTATGAAGCCCCGAGCCACAAATATGGTCTTGTATTCTCCACACTCCCATCAACAGCTTGCTTTACCTTGTAGATCCATCTCGAACCTACCACTGATTTGTCAACCAGTCTTGGGACAATTTTCCATGCAATGTTTTTGACAATGTAGTCATACTCCTCCACCATTGCATCAACCCTAGTAGGTTGTTGCACTGCTTCCTGAAAGGAAGATGGTTCAGTCACAATAAATTTGCTCATAAGAGCCATGTATCTAGTCAATCGGTCAGGAGACTGTCTCTGTCTGCGCTGTGAATTAGGGGCTCCTACATTCTGTGCAACATCAAGTCCCAGCCTATCAGCTTTTGTGGTGCGCCTTCTGCCATTTCTGATGAATGGCTCTGCTTGAGTGATTTCCTCCTCTCCATGAACCTCCTCATGTGGCTGATCCACATATTGAGACTCATCTTTGGGAACCAGCAGTTCCTCCTCTGCATGCAATCCAGCTCCCTCTCAAGGGACAACTGCATGGCTTTCCCCTCATCAAATTTTATATCCCATTGCACAACAGTCATTCTGTTGTTTTGCAAATACACATGATAATTATGGGGTGTTTCTGTGTACCCCACAAAAATCCCAACTTTAGCAGTGGGTTCCAGCTTCTTCTTGGTGTCCTTGGTCACATGCACATAAACAGATAAACCAAAAATCTTAAAGTGTGAAACATCAGGATTCTTACCAGTGAAAGCCTCTCTAGGTGTACTCATGCCAAGTACTCTATGAGGACAACGGTTTTGCACATAAACTGCAGTGTTGCATGTTTCCACCCACAAATTCATTGGTAGGCCCTGATCATGCAACATCGCTCGTGTTACATCCATGATCATTCTGTTATTCCTCTCCATGACCCCATTATGTTGTGGTTTATGAGGCGCTATGAGTTCTCTTCGAATTCCTTCTTTTCCGCAGAAGTTCTTGAATTCGTTAGAGATGTATTCTCCACCATTATTGCTCATAAGAGCCTTCACTTGCTTCCCCGACTCTTTCTCCACCAATGCCTTAAACTCATAGAACTTAGAGAATGTTTGATCTTTATCTACATGAAGAAGATCCAACGTTTACGAGAAAAGTCATCAACAAATATTACATAGTACTTATGTTTTGATGTTGAAGCAACCGAGAATGGTCCACACTCATCTGTGTGAACTCGCTCAAGGATCCCCAAAGCACGGTTCTCCTTCTCATGAAAAGTGGAATTTACATACTTCCCCATGGTGCAACCCTTGCACTGATATAACTGAGCAAGTGTTCCCATTGGAAGTCCAGTAGAAATTTGCTACATGACTTTCAAGGCTCCATGATGAAGATGGCCCAATCGTCTGTGCCATAATTTTCCCTCATCCCGGCTCACCACTTTCTCCGCCTTACCCATCATGGCAGCGCAGCCATCTACCTCCATCTTGTAGAGATTTTTAACTTGAATCCTTATCCTCTTGGCTTGAACCGTTGTTTTATGTTGCAGGAAAGCTTTTCCATCACTAAAAACAACGTCATAGCCTCTATCCTCCAACATTGCGATTGAGACCAAATTTTTCTTCAGACCTGGTACATGCATTACATATTTTAATTAAAATGGTTTACCTAACTCCCTCTACCAATCCCGGTAGCACTGTACCATCCGCCGTCGCCCATCTCAATATGCATCTAGAGATCTTTCTCCTCCAAGTCACTGAAAAGTTCCTCATCTCCCATCATGTGAAAGGAAGTCTCACTATCCAAATACCACACTGATCCCAATGCACTTGAAACCATGCATGCGATCAATGAGAAGTGAAGCTCAAATTTCAAGGCAAGGGCCTCACCAGCTGTAGATCCAACAACCTTCTTGTTCTTCTTCTTTTGTCGACAGTTAGTAGAAAAATTCCCATGTTTGTGACAGTGAAAACACTTCACCTTGGACATGTCTTGCTTGTTTCCTTTGGACTCAGATTTTGAAGGAAATTTCTTCCATTTCCCCTTCCTCACCTTGGAAGCCAAATCACAATCCTATTCATCCTCATTCTTAGATGAAGATCCATCTCTGGTGTTCTGTCTGAACCCCTCCTACACCAGATTCGACCACAGTCGTTCCCAATCCGGCAATTTTTCCCATCCGTTGACAAAGTATTGATAATTGTTCCAACTCTTAGGAAGTCCTAGGAGAGCCAAGCTCACCAAATCATCATCAACGACTGTTATTCCCACACTACCCAGTTCATCCCGACATTGGACAAAATTTGTGAGATATTTTGGAATGGTGTCGCCCTTTTCCATCTTGATCTTCCTGAGTTTATCTTTGAGCGCAAATTTCCTATGGTCGTTGTTGCTTTCGAATAGATCCGTCAAAGCCTTCCACATATCATATGGTGTGGCTTTCCCATGGAAGCTTGAGACAATGTGCTCTCATACTCCCTCCAATAGGATCCTCCTCGCCTTTTCCACTTTCTGTTTCCATGCATCAAGATTGGAAACATCTGCAGTATCTAGCTTAGGAACATCTTTGTCAATGAATTCCTTCAAGCCATTGTCTTCGAGTACTACCTCCATCCTGTCCTTCCAAGTAATGTAGTTCGAGTTACCCTCGAGTGCATACTCTAACCTCAAGACATTGAAAGCCATTTCGATCTTGAATCAGCTGTAGCACCAAGAAAGTCTTTCTGCAAATTCGAATTCTATCCAGTCACAAACTCAAATCCTGCTTCACTTCTGCAATTTTTTGTGCTCTTATACCATGTAGAAATTATACAACAAGCATGTATATCTTGGATTCACCCGATCTAACAATGTCTAAAAGTTAAATATTGAATCTCTTCTACAAATATTTTTTGGAATTAAAAACACAATCGCTAAACACATGAACATGAAGAAAGATCAATCACACACAACACAAATAATTTCCCGGGGAAATCTTACAGCTAAAAACCCCAATATATTCTATTGTATATTATGTCATGGATCATGAAACAATTACATACAAAAATCTTCTCACAAGATCCCTCAGTACATCAGCTAATTGTCCCACACTGTCATACAAAAATTGGCAAATTCCTTAGCCAATTTACTGCCTCCAGACAACCTACCTTCCCTGTGTAATCCCTATTGAATGCAATCCCTGAATTGATGCAATCCTTCTCGTATTGATTGCATAAGTATCATGGGCACTCCAATGAGTGTTTTCCTGCATGTGTGCAAGCAGATAATGTCACAACTTATAGTCAGCTTCCCTTTCACCTAGAACTCAACTGGGTCTCCATTGGATTTGACATGCATGCAGCTAATAATAGTAAATCCTTTGTTGCGTGTGAGATCACTAATTGTGAATTCATTAATATTTAATTCACTAGCTCTCTCACTAGTGTATCTTCAGTTACAACTAGCAAAACTGAGTTTAACTCACTTAACTGAGTTACATTGATTTACAACTTGCACCAACTCATGCACCACTCCACTTCGAACTCTGTTACAACTAGAATTTATCTGCATGTCCCACCAACCAACCTCTAACTCGAAATTCAATAGCTAATTGATTTTGCCACTTCAGTTAACTATTTTAAGTCCACATTGAGAATAGATTACAGTTTAATGTCCATCTAATTTAAGGGATAATAAAAATAGACATGCACCCAAAAATAGTGCTATGGGCCCCACCCTAGTGTAGGTGCTCAATGAAACCAGGTGCTTAATGCACTAGTGTGGGTGCTGAATCTTCTTGTTGAATCTCAAAAATTATTAGTTTCAAACTTTCATTTAAGTATAGTTAATTATGGAAATCAACATCAAATAATATTGTCTTTTTTGGAAGTCATTTATATGCACCTTCTCGGTTTCCTTTTATACTATGACGAGATTGTACTATCTTTAAGATCTCTTGATTGTATACAAATTCATATACATAATTACACACCTGGTATAATTTTAATTTGAATATATATCTATATCCTAAACTTGTAAGTTTTACTTCTTCTTACAGTACTCTTGTCAAAGTATCAACTTGTTTAATTTTTTTCTTCGAAATATGGAAAATTGCATTCTTTTTACATATAGAACATAGTATAATTTCTTACTCTAGAATAATGAGTCTTTACTAGACTCACAAGTAGGTTAGATATTGTTGACATACTATTTATCCTATCCACTCCATGTTTCTTTAGTTAATACCTTTTCAAAGCTCATAACAGTTCTTAGCAATTTGGGTTTTCCCCTCCTTCCTAAGAAGGAAGCTCTACTATATCAAATTCAATTTTCATTCAAGGCTTCTCTTATCAATAACCCCACTTAACTAGACTCTTTGGCCTCAATGCTAAATTAGATCTCCTTACCTGATCTCTATAAGAAATATATTACAGTTATATATGTAGGATTGCACCAACAAAATGTTCTAGAAATACACAATTGTTGATTGTGCATACACTTTAACAGAGAGACATGTATGAATTTAAATTTATTTTATCCTCCCTTTTATGTTTTCTATGGATCTAATTTCCTAACTTTTATTTCTGATAATTAAATCAACAACATTTTCATATATCTAAATGTAACTTTATTGTTTATAAGCATTATCCCCGACAAGTATTGCCATTAAATGTCATACAATTGTCTTTTTCGTCCTTCTCATTAGGCAATAGTTACAAAAGCATAGGCAATAACATTCACGAAGAAAAATATTCCACCTATACATGCACAATGCAACTCATATAGAACCTATTCATTGATCTAACATCTTATTCTTTATTATACACAACAATAACGTTATACTTATATACAATGCAATAGGTAAACAATAAAATAACAGTAATCTAACTGTAACTAGTAGCTTAGGAATATTCAGGCAGAGAGAATGCTCCTCCAAACCAACAAATTGCATCTAGAAATTCCCCTCGAGGTCAAACATTCTTTCCTTCAAGAATTAACAACCCTCTTGTGTTCCTCAGTGGTTTTCTTATATATCTTCCCAACATATTTTTCCTTAATAGTGTCCTGCTTTAAGGGTTTTCATCCCTTAGTTACCTAGGCTTTTTGTTTTAATTTAAGAAAAAATAATTTGTTTCTTTAAAGCATGTCTTTCTCTCTAGCTGTGCTTTATTTTGATTTTCGCCCAACTTAGCATCTCTATATATAGCTAAGTGTTTAGCATAATATTTCTCTCTTATTATGTCTTAACATATTTTTTCTTGAGATTTTTAGGAGAAATTTTGGGAGGTCCATCATGTGGACTTAACCACTAACAATTCTTTTATAAAAATGGAAAGAAGTCTCTAATACTCAAGTACTCTTTCCTGAATATTCTCAAACAACTAACTTATTTATTTAATAAAATAAAACTTAACTACATAATCAAATACTTCAAATTTTGGCTTCCATAGCCATTAAGTTCACCAATAATTCAACAATCTATAAATGGTAATGTCTTAAAAACAAAAAATAGGGGTGTCACAATGAATTTGTATGCACAATGAACGAAGACCTCTGCATAAACAAGATATTTGTTAAGCTTATATCAAAAATTATTTTATGGTGGGTCATTAGTGTAACCATCCAATGTGGGAGCATAAATATTTTTCATCTCATGTGGCATGTTCGAGAATTTTACACAACAAACCATTGACTACCATATTCATTTTTGCATTATTGAAATGAATTTGTAGGCCTAGTAAGTGGGGAGAGTTGAAATCTCAAGGTTCAATTAATGGAACTCGAATTCTCTTATTGAGTGAGTTACCAGTGTCAGATTATTTGATTTGTGCCTTTTACTTGAACAAATGTTGGCCTTGAATAGTAATTTAGCCTTAACTAATTTGTAGGCTTTCCTTAACAATTTATAGGCATATCAAACTAGTAATGAAGGGAAGCTAATTCATGGGCTTTTGTTAACAGTTTATAGCCATCCCAAACTGGTAAGGAAGGGAAGCAAATGGTTGTACTGTTAGAGTTAATAGAACATGAATCATTTTATGTTAGTAGGAAGCAACTACTTATGTAGGGAGGAAGAAACTTTATTCGAGTATGTAAGATTTCACGTTAAAAATCATGTTGAATTTGCTTCTATTTTCAATTTTCTCCTATGGCTAATAATGTCCTTCCACGAATCTAGAAGTAGGAAGCCATATCAAAGAAGAATATTGTGATATATTTGTTTTAGGAATAAGAGATTATCTAAAGGAAATTGATTCTTGGTATCAAACTAAATATTTTTTAGATCTAAGATAAGTGATCTCTTCTGAAAGTAAATGAAGTTAGCAAGAAAAGGGCAAAGATTAACTCCACCTAACAATTCCTTTCTTTCCAACTGCCTATGTGGTTGCAATTAGTTGAGAGGAGGAATAGTAAGCTCTCTATTGAACTCCAAGCCCTTGCACACCATCAAACATAGCATATGTTAATTAGATATTGAAAATATCAATGGAAAATTTGAATTAAGAAGACCCAATAACATTATTCGTAGTTTTCAAAACTAAGCAAACAAACATAACATAAATTCAAAAATGGTGGGGGTAGAAAAAACAAGACTATATTTAACAAAGAGGAAGATGGTTACAATGGAGCTACTATTGAACATGAGCAAGTGATCCCTTGATTTCTATCTTCATTGAATCCATTCTTGTAGGCTATACTCTTCACTTTCTTAGCAAGTTAATGTGATCTTGATGCATGCAAATCCTTCCAAGCAAGTGAACCAAGGGAAGTAATGGCTCTCTCTACTATGTAGCATCATAGTAATGCATAATATTCATGACATATGATAATTATCCAAGCCTTTCGTTGATAATTTTTCTAGTGCATGAACCTTCTTATCTCCCAAGTAGGGCCATTTCATCTTAGGATGCCCTTTGTCAGTAATCACCTTGATCCATACCTTCCAAAACATATTCATGAATTTTTTTCTATTGCGTGTGTTATTTGACCATTATATTGTCACTTTCAAATTCAACACAATTATTAATCAATGTACCAAATTTCCAATACATTTCTCGAAGAAACAATCATATCAGGTGGAAAGTTCAACGAATATTTCAACAAACCTATAGGGGGTGTAATCATTCTTTTTTGAACCTTTTACCAAGGTTCTCCACGTTGTAATGGTTGATAATATATATCAATTGTAATTTTATTAATAAATGAGATCTATTCCTATCTCTAATTTGGTGCCCAAATATATGCCTCCTTATGACTAAACTACATGAAATATTTCTATTGTATCATTAAGGAAGAGAGAGAGAGAGGTACAAGTCTTATGTGAGGTACAAGTCTATTAATATGTTTATTTTATGATGATAATAATATCAAATAATGTGGTGCCAATTTTGAAGACAAGAATACACTTTCTCATGTTTTTTCCAACATAAATTACTAGGGCATCATTGTGTGAGCATGGTTATTAGGAGAGATGAGGTATTGTACAATTTGTAGAGTGGTTTGTAGTTTTGGAGAATTGATGTCATTTTTAGCGTCATATAGGCAATAAGAGTTATGATCCTATAATCAAAACAAAGTGGCTTTTTATTATAACCTTCAACCTTGGCATAGATAATGGATCATCAACTTTCAAATAAAGGAATTGCAATCAAGTGTGGGAGAGATGACCAACCAATGAAATATCACTAGCGATATTGATGTTGACCATGAGCAGAACCATTAATGAAGACAATAGGGACCAATTTACAAGTATGTTTATTTTTCACATTAACATATATGTTGAGATTTCACATAGGAAAACAATCCAAACATTAGTTAATATGGGGAACACACTTCTGAATGTAAAGGAATCTAGATCTTGAAAAAAATGATGGAAAAATTGTATAAATGAAAACCCAATAACATAATTCAGATTCTACCAAATGAAATAAACAAGCATAAAATAAACAAAAAAATGATTGTACAAAAAACAAGATTCTATTCAACAAAGAGGAAGGTGACTCTACAATGGAGATACCAATGGATATAAACAAGTGGTCCCTTGGTCCTCCTTTTCACTGGGTTCATCCTTCTAAGCTATACTCTTCTCTTTCTTATCGATTTGATGTGATTTTGATGCATGCATGCCCTCCCAGGAAAGTGAATCAAGGGAACTAATGGCTCTCTCTACTATGCAACATCATAATGATGCATAAAATGCGAGATATATAATAGACACCCAAGCTTTGCATCTATATATTTTATAGTCTGTGAAGCTTCTTACCTCCCAAACAGGGTCATCTCATATTAGGATTCCCTTTTTGCAGAAGTCACTTTGATCCATACCTCCAAGATTTATTCATGTACCTATTGCTATTGCATGTGTCATTTGGAAATTTTGTTATTACTTTCAAAACTCAATGTGGTTGGTAATCAATGTACAAATTTTCCAATATGGTACACAAAGAAATAGTCATGTCAAGTAGATAACTTGGGGAATATTTCATCAAACTAACCTTTAGGAGGTGTAATTATTTCTTTTGGAACCTTTTACTAGGGTTCTCCATGTTGTGATAGTCAATAATGTATGGCATTTGATGATGTTATTAATGGATGAGATTTGTTCATGTCACTTTGTTGGTGCTCAAATATATGCTCCCTTATGGATGAGGTTCGGAAAGCAACCTATAACTAAAGTACATCAAATATTTTTACGCATCATTAAGGAAGAGCAAGAGAGAGAGAGAGCGACCCAAAAAAAAAAAAAATCAAACGAAGGAGACATAGGGAAACTACCTACAATAAAGCATTAATAATCACCAAAAAATGTGGAACTCCCTCATGAGGTGGGCATACCCACGCTTAAGTGAGGTATAAGTCTATTGATATGTCTCTTTTATGATGCTAGCAATATCTAATAATGTGGTGCCAAATTTGGAGACAGAAATACATGTTATCATATTTTTTGCAACATAACTTCCTAGGGCATGTGTGAGCGTGAATATTAGAAGAGATTAGCTAATGGTAAATGGGTAGAGTGGTTTGCAGTTTTGGGGAATTAATGTCATTTTGGCAGTCATATAGGCTAGAATAATTATGGCCCTATAATAAAAACAAAGTGGTTTTGATGATAACCCTCAACCTCACCATAGATAAACTCATCAACATGTATATAAAATAATTATAGTCAAATATGGAAGAGAAGAACAACCAATGAAAATCACTAGAGAAAATTGATGTTCACCATGAGGAAATACATCAATGAGGATAATATGGAAGAATTTATGGGTATGATTATCCTACACATGAATATATAGTTCAAGGTCACACAAAATATAAAGAATCCAATCATTAGTTAATAAGGGGAACTCACTTTTGAATGCTAGTGACCTATTAATAGTGAAAGAAAATCCAAGGGTACCTTAGATTTCTTATTCAAGTAGTAGAAAATAACGTGTTATAATCAATAAGATTTGACATGTTGAAGGAAAGTCTTTGTTCATTCCTTTAATTTATTGGAACAAGAGAGTTGATTACACTGATTGAACTCAAGGAATAGTCTAATCTAGTGGGTAACAAATGTTTCCATTGATGCAAATGAGACAATAGGTTGGTGTGGCCAATGTTGTAAATAACAATATCATAGATAATTAACTTGAAAAATGATAAACTCGAGTTAAGTTAATTCAGTTGGTGATTATATATATATATATATATATATAACGGGGGCTTCACTCAATGAACCTCTATGTCACATTATTTAACCCTCTACCAATATGAACCCAATACACCTTCCCAATTTAAAAAACCCCTACTTTCACTAGATATTGTAGGTATCCATTTTTTCATTAACCTTTTTTATACCCCTTTATATTTTTTCATTAACTTTGAGCTTCATTTTTTATATATGCCAATATAAATACCCTTTACCCCCTATATATCCAGTAATATATTATGCCATTTTTTATTCAATATATATCCCCCAATATGAACCCAAGTGGTATGGTATTCCTCCCCCGATGAAGCCCTGTGATATATATATATAACATTTTAAATATTTAATTTTTAAAATTAAATATTAATATAATGCTAGTAAATCATAATCATATTTAGCTCCCACTCTATAAGATATACTATGATGTGGTGCACTTTTAAGATACTCCTTGATGTGAAAAGTGGAGATTGATGTGATCCAAAGTGAATGTTATCCCTTGTGATTTTAACTAACTTAGATGCTCATAGACCACAGTTTTTCAAATTAAAAGATAAATATACAATAGTCTCAAGACTCACACATCTTAAGAAACACAAAAAATAAAATAATATTTTATTTTGAATAATATAAAATACTTTTTACTTTATTATTATTAACTAAATATTTAATTAAAAAATATTAAATACTAATCTATTTAAAACTCAATTTTTATATTAATATTAATATTAATATTTTAAATTATAATTTAATTAATAAAAATAACAAAAATATACTAAATCTCTCGCTTTTATAATAAAATAAAATAAAAATAAATTATTTTTTATAATAATATAAAATAAAAATAAATAAATAAAATAATTAGGGATTTACCCTCTTTGGCAAACTTAACCATTAACGCGTCCAAAGGCTATGAGAAGATGATGAGAACACTAGTGTCAAACATATGCCATAATTTTAGAAATGTACATGGCAACCCTAAGCTCCTCATTGCTTTCTTACCATGTGGAAATCCATGTCAGCATTGTTTTGTTGATAATTTTCAAGATTTTGAAAGTGGAGTCCTATGAGAGATGAACATGAATTATCACTGCGATATATTTTAATTAAATTAAACTTAGAAAACTGCGTGAATGTCCTCCTATTCTTAGACCTTTAAAGAAACAAACCACATCAAAAAATCAGAATGTACCAATTAAAATTCAAAATTTCGACTTTGAACTTGCTGAAATATAAAGTTCTAGTATATATTTAGTTGCATATAAATATATTGTAAAATAAATTATGTTTAAGTATGAGGGGTTTTTGTAATTTAGTTGTATACAAATATATTGTAAAATAAATTATGTTTAACTATGAGAGGTTTTCGTAATGTATTATATTAGATATTATTTTTGGATTCAATTGTTTTAAGTAAGTTTATTTGCATTATGATTATTTCTATGAGAGATAGTTGTAACTCACTAATTCTTCATAATTTTTGAATAGTCCATTTAACACTCGATGCATCAGTAATGCTCTCAGAGATGAAGAAATGAGATTGAATCCCAAAAATGATATTTAATAAATCATGTTGTTGTTCATCTCTTATATATATTAAAGATGTGATAAAAAATAATTTCATTAAATATTAAAATAGTAAGTCATTTAAATATTCTATATCAAACTTTTAATTTCCAATTTTAACTTTATTTATTTATTTTATTATATTATGTGTAAATAAGGATAAATTTAATGTAGGATGAGTTTATCTATTATTATTATTATTTTTTAATGTGTAATCAAGGTTAAATTTTATTTAAGTTGAGTTTACCTATTATATATAGACTATTACATATCATGTAATATTAAATATATTATTTTTATATGACATTGTCAACTAACTTTAATATTAAAAAGTTATTTTTTTATTTTTTTTAATTACTTTATCTCTATATAAAGTTGATGTAAAATCAAGATGCAAATAAAAATATTTTATTTATGGTTGATATTGATTTTTTTTGTTATTACTATTTTTGTAATTTGTTATTGTAAGTGTTGTTTTATTATCATTAAATGTAATATTACGTGACAAATCTCCCTCATGCTAAGTCGTAAAGTGCCTCTTAGCCCAATAATTTTGTTTTTAAATTATTTTTACTATATAAATATTAAAAATTATTTTTAATAAAATACATATTATTTTAATTTTAATCGGATACACGTGAAATTAACGTAAAATTAAAATATATAATAATTTATATTTCAATATTGCTCTTATGGGGTGATATCAAGTGTAAATAATGTTTGAGTTGAATGATTTGATTGATGGTGTTTTACTCCATCCCTCCTTCCTACATGCCACTTTTAAACTATTGCCTTAATGAGCCTCGATGTCTAAGGCACCTCTTAGAGAACATTATGGATGACATGACTCTCCCCCATGCTAGTGCATCCAAAGATTTCTAAATAGTGGTTTTCTCCAATGGTGAAGCTTTGGTTTCCTTGTTATTTTTGTGCTTCATTCTCATGTTGTTTCCCCCTCCTGCCATGACATTCAGTTGGTGCTTTCCTTCTCCTATGTTGTTGCATACTATTCCTCCCTGAGTTTTCCTCTCATTTGCGTTAGATTTGACTAACGGAAAAGGTTTAGCTTTGTTCTCCTCTTCTCTTCTCCTCTCCTAGCGAGACAATGTATCTTTCTTCCTCATCCCTTGGCTTCTTCACTCCCCTATTCAAAATGTCCTCAACCTTATTTGTGTTTCTCTCCCTTCCATTATAATGACACGACAATGAGCCCATTTTCGTGGAGGGGGTGGTGGTCATGGCACTGTTGATGACTCTTAGGCTCAATTTCATGTGGTATCTTCTGCCCATCACTATTACGACCACACTCTGCCTAAGATTCATTCCAAAATACATGAATTGGAAAGCAATATTTGCCATGATCATCGAGAAATCCTAGATCCAAGCTTTTGGATGGGGTGGTTGCTTTGATTTTGGATACTGGCAACAAGAGACCAAAACCATCACCTTCAGTACTATTGATCTCTATTGACATGTGAAGCTACTTCTTCGGAAATTCATATTCAACAAATGCCAAACTCAGGACATCTACTACACAAATTAGAAGACTTGAAGGATCAAATGTTGGATGTGGAAAGTTGCCTTGCAAGATTGGAAATGGGTCCGCCTCGAAGTTCACTACGCCGTCTTGATCTAAAGTTGAGGAGTGACCCATTGGGACACCTCCCTGTCTTCTTAATGCACATGTTTCTTTTATGCATATGATGTTTAACTTTTAATATGCTCTTCTTTATTCTTTCTTTCACGGGCCACAAATGTCCCCTCGTGGGATTTGAAACTTGGTGGAGGAGATAAAATCTCATTGTGCTAACCACTCGATCATCCCATGAAGAGACTGGATGCTTTGGTAGTTTTTTACAGGGATTGTCTCCCTCCATTTGAGTCGTAGTATTGGAACCCTAGTAGCAATTTCTTGCATAACAACAAGTTTTTGTTGCTTACCTTTGTGATCTCTCTTCTCCACTTATGTTTTTCTCTTCTATAATGTTTTCCCTCTTTCAATGTTGTTTTTTCTTTAATGGAGTGGCGGGTAGGGCGGTTTTATTCCTAGCACCCCTCGCACATTTTCCCATGCCTCTATGAAATTTTGGTGTCGATGTTTGCTTGTCTTCCTTAGTGGATGACTATGGTTTTTTTCTAGATCTGCTTACCATGTCGAATGTGCTTTATAATTTCTTAGGGAGTTAAGGGAGCGATGTTAGAGTGGATAATAGTAGCTACTCTGACCCTAATTCGTGCATCCCCTCTTCTTTTATCATCACAACCATATTTTCGTTTTCTGGTTTATCTTTGGGTTTGTGGTTCTAGTCTTTGCTTGGTTCACCATCGATTAGTTGAGGGGGCGGAGGTGTGTGTCATTTAACCCCATGGACAAGAGAAGTTAGATTTGTTTCTAGGACACTTGAATTCCCAGTCGGAGTCAATCAAATTCACAATGAAAGTAGAGGTGGATGGTTGTTTACCCTTCTTAGATATACTTCTCTCCAGAATGGATGATGGTTCCACTTCTCACCAATGTTTTCGCAAGAAAACTCACATGGAATAGTATCTTCATGCTGGTTCGTATCATTTTCTTGCTAAAAAATTTGGTGTTCTTTGCACTCTTACTACCCGTGCCCTAAGAATATCTGATGAAAACCACCTGGAGTCAGAGAAGTTTCATCTTCTTGATGTCTTTGAAATTAATGGGTATAGTAGATATCAAGGCCTCAAGGCTTTTCAAAAATCCTACAAAGGTTTAAAGGCAGATCCTCGCGAGTTGATCATGTTTCCAAGGTTCATCTCCCCTTTATCCAAGGGACCACGGACAAAATTTCCCATGTCCTTAGAAGGAATAATGTTTCCTCTTCTTTCAGGCCTCTGTATACTATTAGAAACTCCCTCGGATCTGTCAACGACCCTATCGACCCAAAGAACATGAAAGGTGTTTACATGGTTCCTTGTTCATGTGGCACACCCTATATTGGTGAAATAGGTTGATCCATTAGATAGAGAATCCAGGAGCATGCAGCAGACATTAGGCACAATCGATCACGCAAATCAGCTCTTGCTGAACATGCGGAAAAGTCTTGTCACCATGTTTGCATTGAGGACTCCAAAGTCATTGGTAGGGTGGATCACTTCCATCGTAAGAAGCTTAGGGAGGCCATTGAGATTGAAAGGCATGCGAGAAATCTCAATAGGGATGATGGTTGGAAGTTGAGTAAGAGTTGTACTCCAGCTCTATCTAAATTATTTTTCTCCCATTCCCTAGGTCTCTTTTTCCTTTTGGCCTTTTCTTGTTTTTAGGGTTTTATTTCCCTTCTTTCTTCTTTCCCCTGTTTGTGAGTTTTCCTTTATCCCTTTTTTTTATCCTTTGTTTATTCCTCTGCTTGTTGTTTTATTATTTTTTTTCCTTTGTATTATCTTATAAGTATATTATATAATTTCTTTTATATTTTCTTATATTGATAATATATAGTTTCTTATGTATTATCTTAATTAAAATAATATTTATTAATTAATAATAATTAAAAATGTTAATCAATGTAGAATTTATAACCATTTATAATAAATTTAATATTTTATTATTATATCTAATTAAAAGGTATAAAATAAAATTTATATATATATATATAACTAATTAACTAATTCTTTAACGACTGGTTTTGAAATAGCTAGTTTTCTGAGACAGATTTTGGGCAATGATGCATCCACACTATTTATTCAAGAATATCCTTGGAATTTTTCACCTTGTCCTAAGGATGAACCACATTAGTTGGTTCGAAACATCGACCAAATCCTAATGATGTGATTAATCCAAAATACATTTATCAATAATGTAATTTTGAAATAAGCTCCTCCAAGCAGCTCAATTGGTGATGACCGTCAAAAGGAAGTATTATGTTCCAAAAGGTTTCAGGTTCAAATTCCCCAAATTTACGTGTGAGTTGTGTGCTGGGGCGATATGGTTCACCTAGTTGTTTTAGTGATAGCGGTTGGAATCGACCACGTAACAGGCAAGTATGAAACTAACCTAATTATTGATTCCTTTATATACAAATTTAAAAATAAAAATAAATAAGAAATAAGAAATAAACAAACAAATAATAAAATTTTAAAATCATATTTAAGTTGTCCATGGGATCTTGGATAGACAGTGATCATGTGTGTTGGTAAGACACTACTAGATGTTAAGACATCGGTTCAATTCCCCGCCCTATTCGAGTGTTATTCTTGGACATGACCATGGTGTACCCTCACCAATGTGGAACTAAAAAAAAAAAAAAAACATATTTAAATTTATATATTAAAATAAATAAAACAAAACACCATTTTATATAATAATTTCATTATTTAAATTTACAAAAATGTACATAATTTACATTTTTTTATATTTTTTAAACTTTCCTTTATATGCAAATTAAAAAATAAAAATATAAAAGAAATAAGAAATAAGAAAGAAACAAACAAACAATATAATTTTAAAACCATATTTAAGTTGTCCATGGGGTCTTGGATAGACACTGATCGGGTGTGTTATTAAGGCACTCTTGGATGTTAAGTCATCGCTTCAATTCCCCACCCTATTAGAATGTCATTCTTGGACATGACCATGGTGTACCCTCACCCAAAAAAAAAAAAAAATGTGGAACTTTAAAAAAAAAAAAAAAAAAGGTAAAAATATTTTTTTGTAAATTAAAAAGTTCTATTAACATCTCGAAGAAATATTACATAGTAAGCCACCGGGTGAGCACAGAAGCTTCAGCACCCGGAGCTGAGAACTTATTAGAAGATCTGTTTCTCTTAGGTGGCAATTTACATTAGAATTTGTTGATAGAGTGACATATTTTACAAAAAGGTGGGAGCAAAGGCTAGAACAAAAAAAGCCATTATGGCTTCACAGAGAGGAGAGTAAAGCATGCTGAGAAACTGTACAGAATTGTGTTTCAAGTAGAGCATGAGAAAACCAGTCATAAGAAAAAGGGAACCTGAAAACAACAGAGGCAGGAGTAGACCATTAGGCAATATCTTCGTCCGGGTTGTCGTCCAAGCTGATGGGGCGCTTCGGGGTGCTACCTTCGCGGATGACATGCTAGGCTTTCAGTGACGTGGAGGGGCATGTCGCCTCGCCTTTGATTTCATGTATCCCATGGCGATTTTATGTTCCACGCTTGAGCATCATGTACTGAGGAGAATTCTTGTCCATAAACCAATGGTGATGAACCTCACCCACGTAAATCAGGAACTTTTCTGTGAGGGCGTCGATTTTCTTCTCCACGACATTGTTGTTGTCTCGTTGCTCCTGCAGAGACAGAGCCAACATAGTCTTTGTTTGCCAATGGAGCTCAATGGCTCTACTGGAGATGTTTTTCTCTTACCTTGGTCAGCCCTGGGTCCGGGATCCAATTGATAGCGGCATCAACCTCATCCGTTGATACTCGTTGACGAACATTCCTAGCTCTATCTTCCAGCTCGAGGATGTGGGCCTTGGAATCCTGCGTACTAAGGTTCTCATACATAATGACAATGTTTCATGCGACGGTGGCCGCTCTGGTTGTTGGAGGTCGATTAGGAGAGGACCAGCGAGAGCCACGACCGCGGCCTCTGCTACCAGGGGCATGAGCGACAGCGCTGCGAGGAGGCATGATGCTGGAGGGATTGGGGAACAGAGGGTTGCGAGGAGGGGAGCGTAGGGAGCTGAGCAAAGCGGGAGCAGATGGCAGATTGCTGCAAGACGGAGTAACATGCAGAGGAACAGGGTCGAACCTTATCGAGCTGGGGGAGGGGCGACACTTGGGAGTAATCTCACAGGGGAATGCGACAGAGAGGCTGGAGCCCAGGTATACATAGGCCGCGAGTAGTGTATGTTGATTTGATAGTGGGGGAGGGGGAATTATGCTAAAGTGTGCTATGTTCAGAGGGTATTTAAGGCGACATGGGTACATGTTGTTGGATAGGCCCCAAGGGCGGCTGACAGCATAGGACAAGGAGGTTGAGGTACTTCATCTTATGAAAAGGAGGATGAGAGATAATGGGATCATGAGTCATGCGAGAGAGGATACGCCGACATTCGATATAATTTGTACCAGTTTGACCGCTCAGACCTCATAATGATGGCGTATTCATTTTTTATCGTGTATTGCGCAAAATCATCCCATGCTTGGGAAAGTAGGCAGATATTTCCCTCCACCCCAGCATTGGCTAGTTGATTTACCAACAGGTTCGCGCTGCGTCAGACTGCTTGAAAGGAGACCCCTTTGGCATGGTTGATGTGGGTTTCTATCCGGTGAAGGATCTTGTTGAGCCGTCAACTGTCTGAAACCTATGCTGCGGCACGGGCTTGTTGGATTTTTTGACACACATGAGTGGCAACCATTGAATCTCCTTCCACGATTAGCGACCAAAAGTTTTGGTTCCTTGCGATCGCTATACCATGTTCCAATTCTTGAAGTTTCGATGCATTATTGGTTGAATGACCCAAGTTGTTGTCATAAATCCATATGATTTTACCAGTGTGATTTCTAAAAACTCCCACAAAGCTCGAATCACCAGGGTTGCCCTTGGTAGCGCCATCATAATTTAACTTGATGAATCTAGCCTCCTGAGGTAGCCATGAAATAACTGTAGTCTGGGGAGGGGGGTTATGGGATATCAGGGGTGTGGTAGGGAGAGAGATGTCCAACGTTTGCCAAATGTGGAGGTCCTCCTGAGAAGGATTGGAAGGATTTGAAGATTGCAAGAGGCCAACCGATTCATGGAGGATATGATTTTTTCTTCCGACCTTTTTAGGTCTTTGAAAATTCTAGCATTCCTTTCTTTCCATAGGGACCATCATATTATACATGGTAGAAGGATCCAAGCTCTGTTGATCTGCGGGTGCGATGAATAGGAAGAGCGTCATTGATCAATGGTTAGGAGAATGGAGGAGGGATCCCTATCAATAGCTCTGAAGATGAGGGAGGTCCAATTCCAAATATTGGAGGCAAAAGAGCAGTCATTTAGCAAGTGATTGGTCGTTTCCTCCGCGTTCTGCAGAGTGTACATCTAGAGGGCCCAATGAAACCCTTCTTTTTGATATTGTCCCATGTGAGGATTTTCTTATGGATGATTAGCCAAATAAATATGGATATCTTTGGCTAGTTCTTTTGGTCCCATAAATATTTCCATTTGCACTCATAGGGGATAGGATTGGGGGAGGTCGCATATCTGTAGGCTTCATTGATACTGAAGTGGCCTATTGGGTTCTTTCCTCACCTCAGTTTATCTTGCTCACCTGTAGTTTGTATATGTCTTTAAGTAAGCTCTTCGGAAAGGCTCTTCGAGGCCATCAGATAGATATGGTGATCCCAATATGAAGCTTCAAGCCACTCCATCCAACCTCTATTTTCGTTGTTTTACTTCCAGTAGTGTTTCACCAGAGTTTTATTTTTGTTCTGCATATGAGTTTTAATATTTCCATACTGGTCTTGATTTAGTTTGGCGATTTGTTGTAATTCATCATCCCAAAATAAGGCGGTTTCACCATTGCCAATTTCCCAGAAGCAATGATTTTGGAAAATGTCCTTGTCTCCCCAAGCTTGATTCCACATTGTGGAGCCTTTGATGGGCCACTTAAGCAGATGAGGGTATCAGGACTATGAGTGGGAGCATATTCTACTTTCCATAGATTAACCCAGGGAGAATGATGGTTGGTTAGCCATCTCCACCAAGTTTTAGCCCCGAGTGCTTTTCCCATATTTTCTGGGTCTCTGAGTCCCAAGCCTCCTTCCGACTTTGATTTGCAGACTTTGTCCCAGGTCACTAGCGCCCATTTGTTGTTGTCTTTTTTTCCTTTCCAAATGAAGTTTCTTTGGATGTTTTTGAGGTGATAAGAAATAGCTTCGAGGGAGGCCAGGGCCGAGTATTGGTAGAGAGGAATGGATTGCACGACATATTTGAAAAGCACAAGGTGACCAAAAAAGTTAAGGGTTCGGAAGGTCCAGTTGGCTAATTTCTTTTCCAGCTTGGTAGTAAGGTTTTCCTAATTGGATTTGACATGAGGTTTGTCTGTGAGGGGGATGCCCAGGTATTTGGAGGGGAAGGAGCTGAGTTTGAATTCCATAATTCTAGCTATATTTTGTTGGATGGGAAGGGAGGTGTTGAGGAAGAAAAACTTGGATTTTTCCACGTTGATGGTAGTTCTCGAGGCATTTGAGAAGTCGGTCGTGATGGATTTAAAGGCTAGGACTTCTTTGACCGATGGAGTGCCCATGAGCAGGGTGTCATCAACGAATTGTTGATGAGTAGATGGGGGAGTGGAAGGATAAAGCTTGATGCCAGAGACTGAGTTTTGGGAGGAGGCAACTGAAATGAAGAGGCTTAAGCCTTAAGCCAGGATGACAACGAGAAAGGGAGATAGGGGGTTGCCTTGCCTTATACCTTGGGTGGGGCTGATGATTTGGGAGGGAGATCCATTGAGAAGAATGGAGAAAAAAACTATGGAAACCATAACCATGATCCATTTCATGCAGCCCTTGTTGAAGCCAAAATCCTCCAACACTTTTCCCAACTAATTTTATCGAAGGCTTTGGATATGTCCAATTGTATAAACATACCCAAATTCTTCTGAACTTTGAGAGAGTGGATGATCTCCTGAGAGAGAATGATATTGTCCAGGATCTGTCTGCCTTCTACATAACATGTTTGATGCAAAGAGATGAGGAGGGGTAGGATAGTTTTGATACGATTTTCTAAGACCTTGGATATGATTTTGTAGATAACATTACAAAGAGAAATAGGCCTGAACTTGTCGGGGGAGTCCGCATCCTCAGATTTTGGAATCAAGGTGAGGAAGGTGGCATTCTGAGCTTTTAGGATTGATTTTTGAATGCGAGATTCCTCCACTAGTTCGTGGACCTCCATTTTCAACATTGGCCAGCAGCCTTTGTAGAAGTCAGCCGTGAAGCCATCCGGGCCAGGTGCTTTTCCATTGGGCATGGACATTACCACCTCCTCTACCTCTTGCAATATGAATTTTCTGAGCAACATTTGATTGTGTTCCTGAGTCAAGATGGTTGGAATGTGATCTGTTATTTTATTTTTTATTTTTCAGACCTGTTGTGGTTGGTCTTAGCGAGGAGTGAGCTAAAATATTGATTGAATTCCTCTTTCAGCTCTGCATGGGTGTGTATTGTAGCTCCCTGTTTGGTCTTGAGGCTCGGGATTCTTTTGTTTGTCTTATGTTGGATCATGAAGCGATGGAAGAAAGTCGTATTTTTCTCCCCACATTTCAACCAGTTAATGTGAGATTTCTATTGCCAATTTTTTTCCTCTTGGGTAGCCCTTTCCTCCCATCTGTTTTGGAGAAATATTTCCTCCTGTTTTTTCTAATTGGTTCGGCTTTTGTTGATGATTTTTTTTTCTAGGGCTTCTTGTTTTAGCTCTAGCATTTTCTTCTTCGCGATGATGTTTCCAAAGGTTTTTTTATTCCAGGTCCTTATCTCTGCCTTTATGAACTTCAGTTTTTGTTGAAACCTATACATTTTGTTTCCATCGTTAGGTTGAGGGGTCTCCCACCATTCTTTTATTTTCTCCAGGAATTCTGGGTGATCAAGCCAGAAAGCTTCAAATCTAAAGGGCTTATTTTTGGGTCCACCTGAGATCTGGATAGTCAAGGAGATGGGCCAATGATCTGAGCCCACCTGAGGAAGAATCCCGACTTCCGTTTCCTAGGAGGTAAGATAGATATCCTCTTTGAGGCTATTTGCATGTCACCACCTCGCCTACTGTGACAGGTGAATGAACCATTTTTTGTAGGGATATCTATGAGGCTTAGGTCATCTATGGTTGTCTTGAAATCCTTTAAGTCTTTGTCCAGCTTCATGAGACCCCATCGCTTTTCCTTCAAATTGACCACCATATTAAAGTCCCCTGTAATGATTTTGTAAGGGTGGTTCAAAGATTTTTTGATTCTGTTAAGACTGCTTAACAGTTTGAGTCTTTTAGCCACTGTATGGGGAGCATATACATTGGTAACACATAAGTTGTTTGTAGATCCTATGATTTTCAAGACCGTTGTTAAGGAGTGTCTAGTGGCAGCAGAGTCAGTGAGCTCGAATAGGGAGTTCTTCCAGAGAGTGGTAATGCCACTCGCGGAGCCTCTGGCTGATATTATAGCATGGCTATAGTTTTTGAAGTTGGATTTCTTGATCATTTCCATGCTTTATAGATCACTCTTTGTTTCTTGGAGCAACATAATATCAGTTTGTCACAGGCTATTCTATTTTTCAGAATCCTTTTTTTCCCTAGACTGTTGAGTCCCCTTATATTCCAAGAAATTAAAATCATTGAGAGCTTTTGGGGGGTAGGGTTATGGCTCTTACCTTTCCTTCATTGATGAGACGAGCCCCTAGCTCTCGCAAGATCTGACTGGTTGGTTTCTGACCGCGCTACCTGTTAGGTCCCTTCGAGAAGTATTGTCATGCATTTAGATTAGCTAGGATGTCTTTTCCTGCTTCTATACCCATGGGGTTTTGTTCTGAGGTTTGATTTATGCCCTGTTGTAACAGGAACAACTCTTCAATTTTTTGGATCTCGTCCTTTGGGATGGCATCTATTCCATTTTTTTCCATTCTTTTGCAATTTTTTGGAGGTCGAGTCCCTCTAGAACCTTTTCTATCACATGTTCCTCTGGGGTGGGTATTTATTGTGCCTATTCCATCTCTATATATTCATGATTCTGTTCATTTTCATTCATACTGTGTTCTGGGGCTTCAACGTTCCAATGGTTGTTTTCTGTGGAATGTTCTTGTTGTGGTTGTTGTTCTTCCATATTGCTGTGATGGGCTGGTTCCTCTTGTGTGGATTTTAGAACTTCAAATTTGTTATGTTGGAATACCTTGGTTTGATATTTCTTTGTGTTTTCCCTTTTTCTCTATTTATTTTTATTTCCGATTTTGGTGTATCCTTGCTCATCCTTCTTCTTACTAGTATGCTCTTCAATTGTTGTTGCCTTGTTTTAAGGGCATTCCCAAAAGATGTGTCCATGCTCATGGAACTTTCGACATCAGAAGGGTATATGCTCGTAATCAATGTTTTGCGTCTAAATGTCATCCCTGTAGTTAAGCCTTATGGCTTCTGGTAGTGCTCCCGAGACATCGATGTAAACACAGATTCAAGCATAGGAGATGTAATGCCCATTTCTTGTTCCCTCAGACATTTGAATGTATTATCCTAGCTCGTCTCTGATGGTTTTGAGGACTGAGGGCACCCAATATTCCGTGAGTAGGGAGTACAGTCGAACCCATACTGGAACTTTTGTGAAATTCTCTTTTTCAGGTGTGAAAATTTCCTTCTAGAAGCTCATGTAGAGGCCGACCAAGTTGAAGAAATATGGGCCTCCTTCAAAGATTCTATCTCGATCTTCTAAGATATCGAAAACAACTGTGAAGAAGCCTTTGGAGCCTAGTTGTAGGTTGATTTCTCCTTTTGGTTTCCACTTATATTGGATCCAACCTTTTAGGGCTCTTTTCGTTGGCCAGATTCCCATAAATTTGCATATTATGGCATGCTCATGCATGCATTCTTTGTAAAATGCAATGTTTGGATCTTGGATGATTAGTTTTGGTGTCCTCTTAGCGTTTGGGTGGCATGCATTTGTTTTCTTAGGTGCCCCTAGCGGATTGATTTCCTTGATGGCAGCATCCTCTGTTGCGACTATGGTTCCGGGAGCTGTAGTATTATTAAAGTGGTACTTTGAGAGGTCTATAACTGCTTTACCTTTGTTCTACAGATTATCAAAGGTCGCAGTAGTGAGATTAGGGTGGGCGAAAGTGGAGCAGTGCGTGAGGCGGGTGAAGAAGGAGGCATTGTTCTTGGGCGAGCTTCTGGCAACCAAATCCGACCAAATCCCTTAACGAGGGGCTAAATGGACCATCAAACAACACCGACAAGGGGCCTCAGGGGGGAGACGGTAGAGGATGCAGGGCGATGCAGGGGCCTCAGAAAATCGAAGTAGGGGCAAAGGCAGCCAAACCAGAGACATGATCACTCGACTCCATTCATTAAAAAAAATAAAAATAAAAATAAAAATAAAAATTAATATATTAAAATAAAATAAAACAAAACATCATTTTATATAATAATTTAATTATTTAAATTTACAAAATTGTACATAATTAACATTTTTTGCATTTTTTTAAATAAATTTTTGAACTTTTTATTATACCTCCCAGTGCCCAAAAATTATGTGGCTTATGTGGCTTATCCATAATTTAAAGTTGGGAATTCAATTATTAATTTTTTATATTATTTAAATTTATTTATTTGTAAGGTGATTAGTTGAGATCTTATTATGGACTCTTTAGTAACTTGCATTTATATTAATTTTTAGTTTTATGTTTTATTTCCTTTTTATTTAACCTTTTGATTTTTTTCCCCTTATTCTTTTATTTCTATTTTCATGAATTATAGTTTTTTCTCTATATTTTCAATTTAAGATGACAATTTTAAAGAAGAAGAAAAATAATTAAAAAGCCTTTTTCCAATAATTCTTTTTTTTAGTTATATTACTCTCTTTTTTTCTATGGTTTTTTTTAAGATGACACATTTTAAATATGGAAATATTTTTCATATATATATATATATACACAAGTTTTATTACTTTTTAATTTGATTTATATTTTTTTTTGGTCTTTTTTATAAAAAAAAAATTCTCTAATTTCAATTCCAATTACATTAATCATATTTTTTAGATTAATGATTATTATGATAATTAGTTATTAGTTTTTAGAATCTTATGGATATTTATTTCCTAATTTTATTAAGAAAGTTTTATTATGCATATACTAATTTTTAGGGTTTTGTGGACATTTTTTCCTAACTTCGTTGAATTTGTTTTATTTAGATACAGTTATTCTAATTTTTTGTCTCTAAGTATATAAAAAATTCAAGAAATTAATCTTAAAACAAGAAATTGAATTTAAGAATTCAAGAAATCGATCTTCTTGAATTCAAGAATTCAAGATATATATATATATATATATATATATATATATATATAATGCTTCCCTGTGTTTGTGATTAATGTTTGTTGTTATGGGAGGTCAAAGAATTTGAAACTCCAGCCAAATACCAAATACCAGTATCCCACTTTGAAGTTCCATATTTTGATTCAAGTCAGTGGAGATTGCTAGACATTTATTGGGAGATTGACCTTCAATTTCTTATATGTTTCAATTGGTTTGTTAAAGTTGTTTTTATCTTCTTTCCTCAAATCAAACATAGAAGATTGGTCTTAGTGACCATGCAAAAAGTTAATGTGTGAACTTTGTTAAAGTGGTTTAATCTACTGCAACTTTATTCCTGGTTTTATTCAAAGTGACTGTGTCAAATTCATCCATTTTAAGACTAAATCACAGACAAAAGAACAATATTTAGAAAATTTTAGAAAATGGCTAATTATATATGGGCTGGGAGCAAAGGCTTGTTCCCATCGAGTTGTAAATTATTTTAAGACTATGTATGGCACATTCATCGCTTGGGAACAAGCCTTTGCTATATATATATATATATATATATATATATATATATATATATATTATTTTAATAATTAATTTTTGTTAATGTTTTTTTTTTCACCATACAAAATGTTTTAGGAACTAAGTATTTTGATTATAAAATAAGTGTTTTGATACCCATCTATAGTTACTAGTGATTTAATTTATATCACTGGGCTAGTTATAATTTAGTTGTTAAATTAATAGTAAAACAATTGTTATTACAAATTATTCATAAATATTAATTAACTTGTTTTTACAATTTAATTAAAAATTAATTTAATACTAAATCACAAATTATAAATCACCCCAACTCCATTTTGCTTTGCAAAAGAAAGAAGTGCCTTGTTTAAAAAGTTACACCATTTGAAACAAGTGTCTTCTTTAAAACGGTACACCATTTGAAACATAACATTAAAAGTTTCGTGCCATATTCTCATGTTTTCATTTCCACAAACACAATTGCATTCAACTATATATCTATCATGTACAATCCCTATGAACTTTGTAGGAGACAATTGGTTGTGCAAAACAAGTTTCTTGGAATTGACCTCTAAATGAGTTGAAATAAAGTTATAAAGCCTCATTACAACCAATTAAGTAAAGCACTCACCAAAAATCAACATTTTAGCACAATATTTTCACTTTCATTTCTATGTTTTTATGAAAAAATTAATTAATCATCTCACATCCTATCAACGTTCATACTCCAATTACCTATATTAACAAAACCTAAAATACAATTTTATGTATATACAATTGCTGTCATTTATAAGGAGTTGTCTTTAGTGCGACTTTTTGAAGTTTCCGGTGCCGGAATCCGGTGAAAAATTTTGAGGTAAAATCTTGGTTTTTGTTATTCAAACTGGTTTTTTCACTCTATATATGGATTCAGCACCTTCAAAAACCTCTAGGGCACTTTGATTGTGCAAAGTTAGCAATCAAACTTCTCTTTTCAATAAATTCCTACCGGAATTTAGAGAAATTACACTGTAAAAAATCACCGTAGAAGCCTTCAAAAAATCGCACTAAAGACTACTCTCATTTAACTGACAACACCATCAACTCAAAATTTAAGATAGCACATTAATAGTATCAAAAATACAATTTTATGTATGTACAATTGCTGTCATTTATAAGCTATAACTGAAAGGCGTAGTCTATATGTGCTACGAAATAGACTTTCCGGCACCATTTTTTTTAATCCTCCGGCAACCAGTTGACCTCTTTCTCCGACGGCCATCTCCGTTTCCATACCAATCTCTGTCTCCCTCCGTCTTCGTTTCCATACCAATCTCCGTCTCCCTCCATTTTCGTTTCCATTCCATCTCCGTCTCCCAGCATTGTCGTTCTTTGTTAAGCTTGCCACCTCCACGAAACACTTCAGTGGCCCTTCAGTGGCACTCAAACTGATTTATTTTTTCCTGGAAGCACCAGTTTTCAGTTTCAGCGTGATTCAAACTCTAGTTTTCAGTTTCAGCGTGATTCAAACTCCAATATGGCGTATGCCCAATGCTTCTGCCCGCCTTTTTTCCTCGAAGCACCAGATCTAAGCTCAGAGCCTCCTCAAAACTCCAAATTGACATATCCAGGCTCTGCGTGGTGCGTTCTTTTCCCCAGGCTAACTGTGGCCTGCTACAGCCCGATTTCAGGCTCACTGGGTTTTAATTTTGGCTGTGGGCAGTGGGCCAACCGAGTGCCTTTGTGTTGTACAAATTGGCTTTGGTCACATTGAAGAGTACCCATTCTTCCTGTCACAGACGCACAACTCATTGATTTTTGAACCGGGTAAGCTCACTGGTTTTTTCTTATTATATTATTTTGAAAATCATTATATACCATGGTACCTCCTGCTTTGGAAGAACCAAGGTTTCCTTCGGGAGGCACTGTGAAGTTTCAAAAATTCAAAATCAAGGCTAGACAAATATATGAAGGTAATTGGATGCCTCTCATGGTCTGCTTATCACAGAGAATGGCATATATTGCTTATTAATCTTCATTTCTTTTTCCTTCGGGAGGCACTGTGAAGTTTCAAAAATTCAAAATCAAGGCTAGACAAATATATGAAGGTAATTGGATGCCTCTCATGGTCTGCTTATCATATAGAATGGCATACATTGCTTATTAATCTTCATTTTAATAGTACTGGTAAAACTGGCATTCAAAAACATGCATGCCCTGAGGAAACAACACGCTTTCACACCCACCATATTCTTAAGATAAAAGTCCATACAACAAAAGTTATTATACTACCAGACATAAATAACCCTCAATTAACACACAATTCCTTATTATTGAGGAACAGAAACGATTGTCCAATCAAGCACATGAGTCAATTATCAGATTACAGGTAAAAAACAGATACAATATTTTTCAATTTACTTTTGGTTTTTAGTTGGCAATGCTCAGGGTTCAAATCAGTTGATTGTGGTTCCAATGAAACAGCGCACTCTCCAAATCACTGTCCCCAGGGGAAGGTGAACCGTATATACCTCTTATATAGAATAGAGAAGTAGTTTTACATGCTTTACCGAACGATATCTTTAAATGAAGTTAAACCAACATAGAGCCATGTGCAACTCCTTTTGATCCATCAGTGGGATTTATAAACTTCATCTGTGTATTGGATTGATACAAATACCCATTAACATGTAGAAGAGATTTGAATCCTACTTTTTACATCTAACAACAAAGATTTTACTAATTTGTCATGCGTTTGATTCAGAATTGAGTGGGTATAAACCTTAACTCTGTATTGAGTGATACACATACCATTTTGTAATATTCTCTTTTTTTGATATAGTTAAAATGGACAAAATTCACATATGTTATTCATCATGGTATTTGTCTATGATATTTTCTTTCGTTTTTTCAGGAAAAACAATAAAATAATTTTTTTAGAGAGTCCTAGGTATTTGGAGCATCCTGAGTTATCTATCTATTTTGTCTTTATTGAAAACTTGGTGAGGCCAGTTCTAGTCTGATTTCAAGGACGAAATCCCCTTGGGTGAATTTGTTTGGTGGATCTATCGAGAGTCCACAAGTATGCTTTAGAGTTTAGTTGATTGAGTCTGTTGATGAGCAGCCTTGCATGTCATTAGCCAAAGTTTCTATATTAAATCATTCTAGCATGTGTTATTTTCCATTATTAACTAAATAAAGTGGCTACATTTTCAGATCCCTTTGTGTTAAATCATATAAAATAAGAAAAAACCAGTGAGCTTACCCGGTTAATCATTATATAACCTCAGTGTTTGAAAATCATATAACCTTTTGTCCAAAGTACTACATTCAAGATGCATCTTTGCATTGACATGTATAAGACAATGTATTACATAAGAAAGATGTGTTTTACCTTGGAATTTGATACATCAAGCTTTCGAGATGAACTTTTGCATCAGACTTTCATCCGTGGCAAACATAAGATGGACTAAAAAAATTAGTTGCTAGAAATTTTCTTTCCAGGAAATAATGTTTAAATCTGGACATGGAATAATCCGTTGACATACAGCCAAAAAGAGCAAACTTCCCCATAGAGAGCATCCTACATATTATTTAAAAGTTCCGACATTTGAATGTAAAATCACCATGTCACTTTTGCTAAGTAAATTTTTTTTATAGCCTATGTGAGAAGAGATCAGCAAGCCTGCAATTATTGCAGAATTGTAATAATGAAATGCATTCAAAAGGCTACCATCATTCGGCATAGTCACAATGTTCTCTATAGTACAAGATCTTTGGTTTTCAAGTTCCTGTGGTACCTGAACTTTGTATGACAGTATTTTTTGTATATGACCATATGGCCAGCACCATGATGTTGGTATTATAGGTCTGTGACTCTGTTATGAGTCATGACCTGTAATTGGAGCCTTTTTTATTGTTGTTGCTTCTTTTTCAGGAGAAGTCTTTCAGGGCTTTTTTGTAAGGCCCTTACAGGCTGCTCGAAGTGCCTATGCTGGATGGTTGAGAATGGATATGCATGTACAGAATGATTTCTTTTCCTATGAATAGAAATGCAGTTTTTTTTTTTCCGAGGAAACAAAAATGATATACACCAAAATGCTAAACCAAGCCCACTTTGTTGCAAGTAGTGGATTATACCCTTGACTAAGGATCAAAAACAGTAAGTTCGAAAGCTTTTAAAAGAATTGTCTGCAGCTTTGACTGCAATATGCCAAGTGGCAAGGATAAAATAAAAGTGTGACCACTTTTAACAGAGCTCTGAGGTCTTCCATTGTTGCTTAAAACACTTTATGATATTTACAAGAAAATTCTTTAAATTTAATCGCTGGGAAAGGGGCATGGGCATTTCATCAGACAGCAGGCTGTTAGAATCAAGTCTCAAGATAATGGAAAGCATGTCTGAAGGTTCATATATGCTAGCCCCAAATTTATGGTAAATGGTAGCTGAAACTGGACCAACGTTGTTAGGGCCTAGACTCCTAAATTTATTCTCGTCTTACAGGTGAGGTTAACTGCAACAATGGTGCCAAGTGATAAATAAATTTAATTATGAGGAGTGTTTCCTTTAACTATTAATGTAATCAAAGATGTACATAGTGGACATTTGTACAAGAAAAGTCCGCTGCAAAATGCCACTGGGACATACAACATTAAAGTTAATGCCCTGAAAAGCAACTTGGCATCAAGGCAAAACAACCATAAAGCCCTGCCATTATGGCATAAACAGAAGTGATCACACAAAGCTGTGAAAATCAATTAAGTTTCCCCTCGGATTAGAACCACATCCAGAGAAGGATCATCCTTATCATTGGGGGTGGGGCTCCATACATCATTAGCGAGCTCAGCATCCAGGACAGTGGCCCCGCATCCATCATTCTTGGTCGGCTTCTCATTTCCTGAGATAGCAAGGGCAAGAGTAGGGAACTTGTCATCAGAGATAGTGGAAGTGATAAAGGAATTGTAACTTTAGGGAAAAAATAAAAAATAATCCAAGAACGTAATTATTTCAATGGGTATTGCAAACTCTAAAACGTGTACACAAGATTATCAATGGAATTACAACCGACTCGGTGTGGGAGGCCACTGCAGTAGGGATAGATCCAAACATACTGTCAACTTGGATGAATGTCGAATTGTAATCATTTTCTTATTCATTCATACTGTACTAATCCATAGGGCTATATTATAATGATGTTGACAAAGTTGTTCTTGACCTAGGATCCCTCTTACTAGGTTCGTCGATTCAATTGACATTATCTGCAACAAGTAGTTGTTGCAATATATGCCGGTCGATGGCAGCAATACTGCCAATGAAGATTATTAACATGTGCCCAGTGGATGATGTTTCCCAAGCGATGAATGTGCCATACATACTCTTAAAATAATTTACAAGTCTGTGGGAAGTGGCCTTTGCTCCCAACCCTAAAATAATTTACAACTCGATGGGAACAAGCCTTTGCTCCCAGCCCATATAAATGTTATGAGAAATTGTTGAGAGACCTATTCAACTTTTATCAATTAAATATATACATATATGGAGAAGAGGAATCCAACATACACATATGTCACTTTAATAATATAACTTGCAATATCACACAGATTATGCCTCCCCAAAAAAAAGAACGCAAACCCAATTTGAAGAAACAAGAAGAATTGCATATTAGCCATGGTAAATTCAAAATATTGAAACACCCAAAATAAAGGAACTAATCTAACGATTGGCAAAACTAACAGCTAGCAAAGGAAACCATAGAATTTAAGGCATACCTTGAGAGAAAAATTGAGTGCCACTGATGGGTAATGCCGGAGGACACTGCTGCCATTTCCCCTCCAAAGAGAACACACACCCTCGTCTCTAACAGTCCTAAATATGCAGTCCCGCATTCCTTTGAACCTTCTGTGTTTGCCCCCAGTGATGGCCAGATTACCAAAGATCAGTAAGCAGTTCACTAAGATCAAAATGCAGACCTAAATAAAATAGTGCAGTTAAGTTTATATCAGTATCATCAATATATTAAAATATAGAGGATTGTGATTCACTGTAGTTGAAAACCTGTCAGAAAGCACTTGATGCATGCCAAAGTCTTGTAGGATCAACGTACTACTAAGAATAATTCCTATAAAATTTACTAAGAATAGACAAATTACGTGCATAAACAAGAAATAGTTAACAGTCCAAAAAAGAAAAAATCGTGATCTAAAAGCAAGTTTCCACAAAGATATATCAGAACTTTGTTGTAGCACAAAGTGTTGGCTCGGTAAAGAAGTGGCATATACACAATTTGTTTTCCTTAAAGTTGTTCCCTGACAAGATCCCTGTAAATTACTTCTACAGCTATTTATCAGTAGTAGAGATGAATTCTCCATGCAAAATTTACCTACTTGTTACTGAATACAATCCCCTTGCATCTACATATGAATAACTATATCTGAAACAAGATCCAAAAGTGATACAGGCATGATAGAGAAAACCTTGTTTGCAAAACTTGTTCTCCCTTTCTACTAGCTTGTTGCCCCCATCATTGGACTTTTTCTTCATGAATGTGCTAATGATGCAGAGAAAAATTTGCCAATATATCTTGTAAACATGTGTTAAGAAAGTTTGAATGTAACACAAGCCAATATAAATTTATGAAAATTTAAAGGCAAAAGGAGAACTTAACTTGTACGAGTCTTGACAAAGAATGGTGAGCATAGATGTTATAGAACAGAGAATCTGACCTTTAAAAATCATGAGGTGATGACTTCATGCCCATTCCTAGCTATTCCTGATTTCTGCTTACCGTTCCTTGTAAGGTGAGATGTGTTAGGATAAATAACACACAATAATATGTTAAGGATTTCAGATAGAGAATTCTTTAATACATTATTGTTAAGAGGGTTATTACTCTTAACAATAGTTATAAGTTGGTAATAGGAGTTGTGGACCTGTTGGTATCAGTATTGGCTATCTTAAGCCATGGCTGGTCCCATCTGTCTACACAGAATCAAATGCCACTATTGTGTGTTGCTATCTATTTGTATGCTTACTTTGTTTATTACAATGATGTTGTGGCCTTATTCTGAATTGTTCTGTCAATTGGGAGGATCACAAAGAGAAACAAAATTGAATCTACAAAAATATACCCAAGGCTGACACACCAATGCCTTGGTGTCTAGATTTCATTAAAATTTTGTTAAGGAAATACACCAAGGAATTGCAAAGAAGTATAGATGTATTCCAAACAAAATTTATATCAAGATAAGAGTGTACTTTGCACTTCACCTTCTCTGTCATGTTTAGTAGATATGGAAGTATTTTCACTTGCAATCTTGTTGTCTATTGATTATCATTGTTTCTTTATGGAAAATGTCAAGTTCAATTTAATGATTTTACTTTTGATTTTGCTTCTGCATTTGTAGACATCGATTCAAAATGGGAAAGCAAAATAAATGGAAGACTATCATGGACCTTGACGTGCAAGACCCTAAAGACAAGATCACATTTTCTGGTAAAGATTTAGTCTGGGCTGAAGTATATAAAACAAACATGAGTATTGATCGGGTTACAAAAATTCCTTTACATAGAGTTGACGACTTTATTAGAGGAGAAGAGACGAATCCAAAAGCTCCATGTACATTTATTCGTCGACAAAGCAAACCCCCAAGCTCAAGGGCTAGTGCTGCCTTGAGATATGAGTTGTAAGTATTTAAAAAATGCTATTAATAGATGTTGTTATTAATATTGTTTTGTTAATTTTCATATTTATTGACATTTCAAATATTTTTGTGTAGATATACTTGTTCGTATGGCCCAAAGGACAAAAGAGGAGATGATTCAATGAAACGAAGGTGCTCATTTGTGAAAAAGAGGGGCTGCCAGTGCCATTTCATTGTAAAGGTTATGGTTAATAGCCCTAAAATAGCAATATTAACATATAATATGTATGATCATGAAGATGGGAATGGATGGCCCTGTCATGGACAACATGACACTTCAGGTGATGCGAGGTCTTTGCATAAGCCAAGACTTTCGAGGGACATGATTTCTTATATTGCAAGTTGTTTCTTTTTAGAAGTGCCAATTGACTCAGTGTGTAAGATGCACATTAAGAAATATGTGGACATGGATGCTACAGCTCGAGATAGAGATTTCTTCTTGTGCAGAAAAGATGTTGTCAACATCTATAATCGTTTAATGAAAGGAAATTACCAATTGCACAAAAAAGATGAAATGAGTGTGAATCTTTGGTATCAAAAACACCATGATGACTTCTTCTTTTACCAAAAGCTCAATGGTGTTGAAGTCTCTTTTCTAGCTGGGATACAAACGAAATGGATGTTAGAGACCATGGTGAAGCTATCTCATAACAGTTTATTAGCCATGGATTCAACATTTAGTACAAATAAATATGGGGTATGTTGCTAATGATTTATTAATTACAATCATTTGAGTTGTAGCAATTTAATATGATTAATGACTTAAGTTTGAATTTATATTTTTTTTTAATATGACAGTATCAATTGTACACACTCGTGGCTTTTGATGAGCAACAAAGTGGGGTTCCAGTTGCATGGGTGGTGGCATCTCGTAATACATCACAGGATATTGCACAATGGTTGGAGCGCCTCATGCATAGGTGTTATCAACTTTGTCCTTATTGGAAAGTCAATGCCTTCATGGTTGATGATGCATTGGCTGAAATCGATGCTTTGAGGTAACTTATATCTTCTTATTTTACATTGTAATTTTTGTTTATTCTAAAGACGTCACACTTAAGATTAATTGAATTTGGCAGGAGAATCACAAGTTGTGAAGTGATTTTGTGTGTTTGGCACGTACGAAGAGCATGGCTAAAAAATGTGAACCGATTAGCCAGTAGTCGAGAAAAAGCAAACGAGATGTTTAGTGAGCTAGGGTCTATCATGATAAATTGCTCCAATGATGCAATGACCAATGCAATCAATGGATTTTTCAATAAATTTGCAAATGAAAAGAAATTTTTGGACTATTTCCACAAGAACTGGGTTGCTGGTGATAAGATTCGTAAGTTCACATACTCTTTTTTATATTCATATTTTTTTGTTTTATAAAAACAATGTATCTTCACTAACTCATCTTTTTTTATATTTAGGAATGTGGGTAAAAGGTTGTCGAGATTTTCCTCATGCAAATCAGGAGACAAACAATGCTGTGGAGTCATATCATAGTTATTTGAAGACAAAAATTTTATCCGATCGAAGAAAGAAATGTGCTCGTCGAATGGATTGGTTGATCTATATCCTACTAACTAATGTTGAACCTTGTTATCGATTCAAGGAAATTTTGAAAAAAGAAGGATATTTAAACAATTACAAGAAGGAGAAGCAACTTGAATCATCGATAGAAAAAGCTAGAAGAATTGCAGATAGTGATTGCAGCCTTCATGAAAGTATATCTCATGCTTATTGGGTGAAGAGTCAAAGTAATTTTGATAAGCAATATCTCGTCAGTTTTCACCGCACAAATTTTTTAACTTGTGATTGCCCATGGTCTGTTCGTGGCAACATTTGCAAGCATGTTATAAAGGTAGATTGGTTTTATTCCCCCTTGATGGAATCAAAATTGTTATCATATCAAGATGCCTCACCCAATTCATTGAATGCCCCTCTTGAGATAAGTATGGAGACACCAAACCTTGGTGAAGATACTAGCACAATTTTTATGGTTGGTGACAATGTTGATATAGATGTTGAAGAACTCCAGTTTGCTAGAGAGGAGTTGTTTGGCTATTTGGACTTGTTTCGAAACAGTCCTCCTGCTACTTTGAGCAAGACGAATCAATTGATTGGTTTGGTTAAAAAAATGACGGATGATGCCAATAATCTTCATATTATGGATTATGACTTCACCCTTGGGTTGGGGGCTTTTGAATCATCTTTGAAGAGGAAAAAGAGTTTTCTTAGTCCAAAAAAGAAAAAGAAAAAGAAACAAACGAAGTGGTGGCTTGGAAGTTGATTTAAATGTCCATGCATCTGAATATGAACCATTTCAGTTTCAACACCTCAACAAGCGGCGCCGTCCTCACTCCAACCATGCATCCTCTATTGTGCCAGGTATGTTTCATAGAGTAATGAGATCAATATGTTTACATTAGTGTATATGAACATCATCATTTCTTAGCTAAATTTTGTGCGAATTTTTGTAGAGGTACAACAATCCACTATTGTTCCTTCAACTCAACGAGATAGATTGATGCAGTGTCGTTCTAACTTTCCTACAATTTCAGGTACATTAGATAGAACTACTAATTGATGTAATCAATATTTTCATGTGTGCATTACTTTATGTGCCAATATGTTTATGATGAGAATTGAAATTTTATATTTATATATATAGGGGATTTTTCTATGGATGTTCCTCGCTTGGAACATGCTTCGCTGGTTGACAATTTTCCAGTTGGTGATTTGTCAGGTATGTTGTGATAGTTTTGTTCTCAAATTTTTTTTATTAGTGTATTGGACATTATTAATATATTTTTATTTTCTGTACTATATTTATACCAGGGAATCATAATATGAGGAGAGAAGTATCTTCTTCTACCATACAAACATGCGCACAAGAGGGTTGCAACTCCAAAATTTCCCAATTTTCTACTTGCATACCTCATCATCTTGAATGATCCATTACAGTAAAGACAACCCCCCAAATCTGGTATTTTATAAATTTGCAAAATATCTAAGTTGTTAACATGAATAAGATAATGTTTTTCTAACTTGGATAATTGGATTCATGGCAGGGATGCTCTAATTGTTTGATAGGCCCTCTATTCTCACTAGGAAGTGCTTGTATGACCTCAAGAAGCTTCCAAAAAGATCATCTTTAATTTTATTTGATCTCATGCATGTTGCATGCCAATCAGTACCTGAAGTGGTTCAAGATCACTGCTCCTGGAAAATAGCAAAAGGAGAATTTTTAACATGGATACTATGAGGAATAATTACTTATTTTTAATTGACATGCAAATCACTCTAGAATGGAAAACATATTTTTTATAAAGGAAAGATTGAAGATTGATGTAATTAACACAATGTAACTAATTGGGAAGGAATAACTTCGAAGTAGTTGGGTTAAATTATAGACTTCCCAATTTTTATTTTCCAAATGCAAAATTCTTTTGTTCTCCACACATGTTGAATAGAAATATTGGTTTAGATCCATGTTCATTAATGTTGAATAATGTTATTCTGTTGTTTTGGGTTTGCACCAGTGTAACATGGCTCCTTTAGAGAACAATGCACATCTTCCAAAGGTTGTGCGATGAACACGTATAATTTGTAATAGTAATTCATGAATTTTCATCTGAGATTGGTTTTGATTTGCATGCAATAAAAAATATGTATAAGGTTCATGCTAAAGTAGAACTCTTTGCCTGAAAGTCAAATCTGTTGATCCATTTGAATCTTGAGTAGTTATTTTTCAATGTTAATCTTTACCTTATAAAAGGTATGGTCCATATTTCCATATTCTAATGAATGTGGCAAGTGATGATATATGTGAATAGCTATTTTTGAACAACAATAGACTATAGTAAACGTAGATCTAATTCCTAGGAACCTCAATGGTTTAGGATTTTGGTTCTTTTTCTCTATGGGGTTGGAACATGTGTGCCACCATTTTGAGGAAGTTATGATGATTGATTACTATAAACTTGGTTTTGTAACATGGAAAATGTATTGTACTAGTTTCTTATGAAGGCATTTATTGGCCTATAAATTTAAGTTGTAATGTTATTGTATTTTATTGTAAGTTGCAACTACGTAATATCCCTAATCCAATGTTACAACAAATAGCAGGCGTGCATAGACATAAAAATCACAGAAAACATAAACACGCATTCAAAACACGAGTTGACACCAAAATTTGCGTTGCCGAGTCATTTTATTAATAAGAATGGGTGTACAATAAACGTGTTGGAAAAAGTGCACCTGGGCTTGCTCTATGCAAGCTAGCAAAGCCACAAATGTAGTACATGTCACCCTTCTTCCTTAAATCGTTGTGCTTCCCTAGTTCTGCACTGGAACTTCCCATAAATATGTTGTTGCCTGAATAGGTATGCTGCTAGGTCCCTCTCCACTGCTAAAAAAAATCTGGGAAATTAATCCCATCCTCCCTACACAATACCCAGAAAAACCCATAAAGGGTTTGGCCAAAGCTTGACCCTGGAAATTCAGCCCTCTTGCTTCAGTGGCTCTACTGCAGGGAAGAATGTTCCTCCCGTGAAATTTGTTGGTAAAGGCTCCCAAAATGACTGTAATCCTTGTTGGAAGGCTCCCAAAGCCTCCCCACAAAATCTCCACCTCAAACTCCCCTCACTCCTCAACCTCCCGGAGTGACTCCACCAAGTATTGCGTAGTCCCTACGTTGCTATAATTTCCTCTGCGTTGTGGTACCCCATCTACCCACATTTCCTAAGTGCAAATCGATATGATGGAAAAAATGGCAAAATTGGATATTTCACTTAGCAAAATGCTAAGTGGGAATATCACAAACTATACTAATGTTAGTTGTACTAATGACCTAGTGCTAATTAACATCGCTGAGTCTTATAGCTTCGATCTTTATAATGGCATATGAGCTTACAAAATGCATCCTAGAATTTATTTTTTTTATGCAAGTTGCATTCTTGTCCTCTTTGAACATAATCAAGGCATCTTTAAGCTCGTTGATAGTTCTCTTTCATGATAAGACTCTTTAGCATACAATTTTAGAATTTTTAAAATTTCATTACACCAAAAACATATCTATTCAATCACAAATGGGTCCTTTTAAAAACTCTGCAAATTATTATGATTGTCATTGCGCACTTGAGGAATACGACGTAAATGTTTTGATGTTGGGGATCCTTTCTCAATAATATGATGTGACATTAATTTATCTTTTATGCAAAAAAATGAGATAGTTTTCAGTTTTTTGCTATTTTTCGAGTCTTTCCCAAGCCTTCCCAAGTTGTCCAATGATATGCCATCCGGGTATTTGCGAAGTATGAGTTGTGCAACACTGGTTTGCTCTTTTTAAAAAGTATGTGGGAAGGAGGGCTTCCTGCTAACTTTTTTCCTATTATGTCAATGGACACAAAAGGTTAACAACCTTAAAATTTTGGAAAAAATAATAGCATGATAAAAACCCTAAATAAATAGCTCCAAAAACAGTAAAAAAATCCTAAAAACAGATGCTATAACCCTCTGAATTGTTAACAACAACGAAGAAAGGAAAAAATAAGTGTAGAAGTATGTCTTAGGCCTAAAACAACATTGTAAGTTGTTGGCATGAAGATTGATGAGAAAAAAAATTGGAATATGTTGTTGTAATAATGACCCAATTGTGTTGGTGGATGCCCTAGATGTGATGATGCATGGCCTAAATGGGTTGGAGTTTCATATTGTTAATATTTTTTTTACAATTCTGTAAAAAAATGAGATATTTTTTCTATTTTTTTTCTATTTGATGAATCATAAGATGCTCAACTCATGCATTTGTTCCAAAACAAAATCACAATAAAAGAATCCACAACATTTGGATAGGTCACCCCATACTTGCGGTGAGAGATAGATTGCTAAAATCCCCAAGGGTACTTTGGCAACTTTATATATGCATTAACTTAGAGAGAACCATACCCAAGATGAATCGTAAGATGTTCAACTCATGCATTTGTTCCAAAAGGAAATAACAATCAAAGAATACACTAGAAGTTTCAAGTCTTAGAATCAAAGGTCAGACTCTCTGCAAAACTGGACAAATATCTACATGTCAAATCCAAGGTTGAAAATCCAAACTAAGATAAGACTGTTTGAACCTAACTCTTTGTAAAAATCTATTATTGTAACTAGAAGAGAAAAATGGTCATGATGAAGCTAAGAAGAAAATATATTTGGATGTACTAAAAGGGGTTATGCATATGAAAGGAAATCCAAGGGTGGAAAGTCTTAAATGTCACAAATTAGAAACCCTAGCTCACTACCTGTCCCCAAAACCCTACCATAAATTCCCCCATCTGTAGTTTGAGGGACATATTTGCTACCCTCAACCATCAAAAGGATCGTGTAACAACAAAATATATTTACTTCACATACACATTTCATACAATAAGAGTGTTGCATCTTCAGGCTTCCTGTAGGCTTCAGCCACTGCAAGGGGTTTGGGAATTACTTCTCAAATCTTTAATGGTTGTTGCAAGGGGTCTTCTCCGTGTATGCTCCAATGACAAAGGTCAACATCAGCAACTAGTAAGTGTCTCTAAGACTCTTCATGTCACCCAAACAGTCTTCTACACGGCTACTCCATGAGGGCTTCAACAATGCTCATTCTACATAGATAATCCCTTCAAGATTGCCTTCAATGATTCTGTAACACAATTGCCACAAAAAGTGCACAACAGTCCTCAGAGTATCCTTAAGTTTCCTTCATTATATTTTTCAATGTCATCTCCATAAAACCTGCTTTCAAGTGATCCTAAAATATGCCAGAGGATCTTTCAATCCCAAAAAGGGGCCTTCCTTAAATGGATGCCCCTTTTTTTTATTACTTTCTTGTTTCTCCTATAATATTTTTTTTTTTGTATTTTTTAAGGCATCTTATAATCCCCTTTTGATAGCATAAAAGGCCTTGCAAGGCTTAGGTATTCATTGAGATGTTGTAGGAATGCATGTCTAACCCTCATAGAAGAAAATAGATGCACCTATACATTCTTCATCTATACACGTAAGGTATATTAGGGATTTTCATCAATTATCTAAGGCTTAATGATTAGCAATGCTTAGGACTTGACATCAATTATCCAGGGCTTAGGTATTTTCCATGCATCTAGGCTTTCATTGTTAGGGCTTCTTCCATATGTAATATCGTTTCTTGTTCATAGACCTAGGGCACCTTCCATATATGTTCATCCATCAATTATCTAGGGCTTCTTCATCTTCAACAATGCTAGGGCCACATTAATGCACTTGGCACCTAGGGTTTGCTTCTAGGGTTTTCTCTTAGGGTTTCAATCATTGTCTTTCATATACCTAGGGCTAGCTTCAGCAATACACATATTGTTTGTCATCATATTGACATCAATGACGACTTTATCCAATAGAATCCATTATCTATGAACTAAGTTTTGGAAAGCGGTCTTTGATATCAAATCAATCACATATGATTTGCAAAAAATCTTGTAAGACCAAACCTTGTTTAGCTTGGAAATCCATTTAAACTATGTATTGTTAGAAGACCACTGAACACAAATGGAGTCAATACTGTGTGCAGGAGGAGATACAGGTTCTTGAATAAAGCCATCTTCATTATCTCCATATTGAATCCTGAATCCTGAAAAAAAAATGTTTAATTTATGGTGATCTTCTATGGATATTGCTAATATAGCAGCTTCTCCTAACTTTTCCATATACCCCAAGGAGGTAGATAATGTATTGTTTTGTCCCCAAGAATCAATATTGTGTAATGGCTACTATGGAAACTTTTGTTGATGTTTTGGTCAACCACGGCAGCATTGGTAGAAGTCTTGTGTTGGTTTCAGAATTGGGTAATAAGAACTTCGCTGAATCACATGGGTAGCCCACAAGGACATAAACAGAGTGTTATGGTGTGCTTTTGCTTGAATTTTTTATTGTAGAAGCTGGATACCAGAAATTTTAAGTTGATGGACTTACTCCAATTGTTGTTGATATATAGGCACTTCAATTTTCTCTCAGTGGACAAGGAACTGATAAGTACACACCTGTGCATTTGATTTGTTGTTGTATGGAGGGATGGTTTTGTTTTCCAATACATGATGCAATATAACATACCTTGAAGTATATACAAGGAACTGATAAGTACACACCTGTGCATTTGATTTGTTGTTGTCTGTAGGGATGGTTTTGTTTTCCAATATATGATGCAATATAACATAGCTTGAAGTATATATTTGTTGTTATTAAGGAAATTGCATCTGATGAACACTTACCTTAAGGATGTTTCTTGAATTGATAATTATATTATAATATTTATTTGTTATTTATATTTCTTAATATTTGCCATACCACATCCTTGGTGCATAACATCTCAATATTATTGGGTAAGTAAAGTGGGGAAGGGGAAAAATGCGATCGGTCTTTTTGGTTGATTTGGACCTCCATGAGTTGTACCATTAAAATAATTGTTGCTGCAACTTTGTACATGTGATTTTTCTGATATTAATAAGTTTTGGTATAGTAGGCAAGATTCATAGTGTGATATTAATAAGTTTTGGTATACTGATATGGATTTTGTCTTCTTCTCTCTGTAGTTACTTCTTCTAACGTGCTGGTATTGGTTTCCAGTGATCTGTCCCTAATGTACATCTTCTTTGAGGCTTTCTTAGTCATGACCTCTACATTTCCCTCTTGGAATGCTGTCCCAAGTGCTTTTCTGTAATTCTGCTCCCTCCTTGATGTGGTTATAGGCCTCTCAATGCAACAGGAAATACTGTTTGGTCTCCACCTCTTCTTCTCCATACACCTCCTCTTTACCCATTATTCCTTGGTTTCCTCCCATCTTCCTTTTTCACATCTTAATCAATGTATGCAGCAGGAAATGTAGTTTGACCGTCCACCTCATCCTCTTCTCATACCTGGCATTGTCTTATCCATCATTCCTTGGATTCTTCTCATCTTTTTGTTTTATTCCTTGGGTTTTTTCCATCTCCCTGTTTCACATCTTAATATTTGTGAGCTAGTTATTATAATGGCCAAACCCTGTTTTTCTTTCCAAGGCATGTTTGGCTTGATGTAGTCCTAGATTCTGATCTCTTGCAATGGTTGAATTCATAATTTTTAGTGAAATGCTAGTTAATATTAGTTATTTGTTTTAAGACATTTCACTACATTTATAGAAGCTTAGATTTCTTTGTCTTTTTTGTGCGTGTGTTTTATTCGGCTTTATGAAGATGTTGTTGTGCTAGTTTATGGTTGATAGAGTTTTTCAATTAGTGGACTAAAATCCTAAAACTCTCCAAGGTCAAGCCATGATTAGAATCTTGGATTGAGATTATTTTATGATGTTTTATGTTGCTTTGTTAAGGGTTTTTACTGGTGAATACTTATCTGTAATTTAATCTCTAGGTCGCACTGAAGTGCAATTCCAATTGCAATTTAATATCTAGGTTGGACTGAAGTACGAAGGTCTTGGATCCTGTATAATCAATTATTTAATTGGAAGACGATGGGGAATTGATTATATAGATTCTTTTATAGGCACACATAAACTACACTGGAGAACTGAAAATGATACTGGATCAAAAATAATGAAAAATGTCAGCTGGTGCTTAACTGGGTTGGTGAAAGCAAATTTTTGTTAACAACTACTAGGTTTCATGTGTTTCAATTGCATGCTCATGTATTCTTGTGCTTGCAAAAACAGGCAAGGCCAAGTGCTAGTCCTGGGTGTCTTTGGTAGAATAGATACCCCTCCAGTCATGGCTTCTTAGCTAATGGAGATTGGAGACTTCCATAGCATGGAAGAATCTTTTTGTCATAGTTTTAAATCTAAATCAGAACAGTGGTTGGGTTCTCATGTTGACTGGAAGCTTCAGCAAAAGGAAACAATGAGTAAGGTACAAAATCAAATTGGGAACAATGGATCAAGAATAAATTGGGAAAAACTCAGCAAGTAAAAAATATAAATACATACACATATTTGGACACATGGCCAACAGAGGTTAATTTGAATTAGTCTAGCTTTTGTGAAACAAAGTGTAACCATTGGATCGACTTCAGGGACAAAGTATTGCTAAGATTACAGTTCTCATTTTTAGATGGATGTGTGGGAAATAGCTAAGATAACAGCTTCTCCTAACTTTTCCGTATACCCCAGGGAAGTAGATAATGTATTGTTTTGTCCCCAAGAATATGGCAACTTTTGTTGATGTTTTGGTCAACCATGGCAGCATTGGTAAAAGTCTTGTTTTGATTCAGAATTGAGTAATAACAACTTGGTTGAATCACATGGGCAGCCCACAAGGACAAACAAAGTGTTATGGTGTGCTTTTGCTTGAATTTTTTATTGTAGAAGTTGGATACCAAAATCTTTAAGTCGATGGCCTTACTCCAATTGTTGTTGATATATAGGCATTTCAATTTTCTCTCAGTGGACAAGGAACTGATAAGTACACACCTGTGCATTTGATTTGTTGTTGTCTGGAGGGATGGTTTTGTTTTCCAATACATGATGCAATATAACATAGCTTGAAGTATATCTTTATTGTTATTAAGGAAATTGCGTGTGATGAACACTTACCTTAAGGATGTTTCTTGAAATTATAATTATATTATAATATTTATTTTTTATTTATATTTTTTAATTTTTAAATTTGTGCCATAGCACATCCTTGGTGCATAACATCTCATGGACCTCCATGAGTTGTACCATTAAAATAAGTCTTGCTGCAGCTTTGTACATGTGATTTTTCTGAACTTTTTTCATTTAAAGTTGTGCACTGAGTAGTATAAGGGCATTTAAGTACTTTAGCTTTCCCATGTTGTGCCTATTTTAGAAGTTATATTTTCCTCTGATATTCTCTTATCGTGAGTTAGAGGTCACATGAATTTTTCTTTTTAACTCAATTGATAAAAAGAACTGCACAGACTTACAACATTGGTGAAATGAAGCTGGTCCAAATCAAAAGCACCAAGGCCTCCACCACATCTGAGATTTACTGTCCCAACATCCTCAAAAGTCATATGATACAGAAAACAATCCAATAATGCTTAGACATGAAAGCTATTAAGTATTCCTTTTGTTGTCTTCTGCATCTCTGGAGTCCGTTGTCCTTGGCTGACTCTCAACTGTCATAGAGTGATGTGCCCAAACAGAAGAAACTGTTGGCATGTTAACTCTATGGAAATCATTTCCACTTCCAAAAACCGTACCAGAAGTCCACATGCTCATATTCAAACCTACATTTCCAGACCCATGTAAAATGGTTTGCTTACCAAAAAATGAGTTCTCTCTGGTGAATTGAGAATTTTTAACACCTGCTGCAAAGGAATGTGCCAATGGCAATGGTTGGTTAGTTGTGATAACAAGTTTCCCTGCATCATTTGCAGTTGGAGGTCATATGAACTTTTATTTTTATCTCAGCAATGTTTATTTCTTTCTCTATTTGTAAAGTTCTGTTATATGGATTTGTTTTTTTTTATTTGGTAATTGTTTCTTTAATAATCTGCATCATAGTCACATGGCTTGGAGTTGACAAGCACTCATTGAGGCAAAAGAGTCAAGAGTTTGAATCGGATCAGGAATAAATTGAGAAAAACTCAGCAAGTACAAAATATAAAGACACACACAAATTTTGACACATGCCCAACATAAGTTAATTTGAATGAGTATGGCTTTTGTGAAACAAAGTGTCACTCAAGAAGAAGGGGGTTCACCATACTGTTGTGTTTTTTAAAAATAAAAAAAGAGAAAAATGAGTAAGCTCATGTTAGTAGTGGAGGTTATTAGTGCCCACAATTTGATGCCCAAGGATGGGCAGGGTTCATCAAGTGCTTATATTGAGGTTGAATTTTCCCACCAAAGGTTTCACACTGTAACTAAAGACAAGGATCTAAGTCCAGTTTGGAATGAAAAGTTCTCATTCACTGTCCCAAATCCTTCTAATTTTTCCTTCGAGACAATAGATGTACATGTATATCATGAGAATAAATCATCTCACACCAAGAACTTCATGGGAAGAGTCAGGATTTATGGAAGTAGCGTTGTCAGAGAGGAAGAAGCAGTTGTGCAACATTTTCCACTGGAAAAGAGGGGCATTTTCTCGCACATCAAGGGAGATGTAGCCCTGAAGGTTTATTATGTGGAAGAGAATGTACTCAGAAAGAATCCTTTAAGAGAGAATAATGAAACAAGGAGAGATCTCCACTGGAGACAGAAACAATGCAGTATCAACACTGACAGCAGACTAGACAGCAAAGTGCTAACGCTGTATAGGAGAGAAAGCCTGAAGTAAAAGTAGTGCATATGCATAATACACCTTCTCAGCCAGTAGATTACAGTTTGAAGGAGACCGGTTCTCAGTTAGGTGCTATGGGGGTGCATAGAGACAAGCTGACTAACTACAAGGGAACTACGAAACACTTTGAGAAAGAAACTAATCCAGAATGGAATCCGGTATTTGCATAATGAAGGACACTTAAGGATACTCTGAGGACTGTTGTGCACTTTTTGTGGCAACTGTGTTGCAGAACCATTGAAGGCAGTCTTGAAGGGATTATCTATGTTGAATGAGCATTGTTGAAGCCCTCATGGAGTAGCCGTGTAGAAGACTGTTTGGGTGACATGAAGAGTCTTAGAGACACTTACTAGTTGCTGATGTTGACCTTTGTCATTGGAGCATACACGGAGAAGACCCCTTGCAACAACCATTAAAGATTTGAGAAGTAGTTCCCAGACCCCTTGCAGCAGCTAAAGCCTACAGGAAGCCTGAAGATGCAACACTCTTATTGTATGAAATGTGTATGTGAAGTAAATATATTTTGTTGTTACAAGATCCTTTTGATGGTTGAGGGTATCAACACTGACAGCAGACTAGACAGCAAAGTGCTAAAGCTGTATAGGAGAGAAAGCCTGAAGTAAAAGTAGTGCATATGCATAATACACCTTCTCAGCCAGTAGATTACAGTTTGAAGGAGACCAGTTCTCAGTTAGGTGCTATGGGGGTGCATAGATACAAGCTGACTAGCACTTATGATTTGGTTGAACATATGCTATACTTGTATGTTCGTATTGTAAAATCTAGAGACCTGCCAACAATGGACATCACTGGGAGCTGTGATCCTTATGTCGAGGTAAAACTTGGGAACTACAAGGGAGCTACGAAACACTTTGAGAAGGAAACTAATCCAGAATGGAATCCGGTATTTGCATTTTCTAAAGAGAGAACCCAAGCATCGTATGTGGATATTGTGGTTAAGAATAAGGACTTAATCAAGGATGATTTCATTAGACATTTCATGTTTGATATCCATGAGATACCCACGAGAGTGCCTCCTGACAGTCCATTGACACCTCAATGGTATAGTTTGGAAGGCAAGGATGCAGGCTCAAAGGTGACAGGTGAGCTTATGTTTGCAGTGTAAACGGGAACTCAAGCAGATGAGGCCTTTCCTGAAGCATGGCATGTTGATGCTGCTGCAGTACATACTGATCGGGTCGCTAGCCTTCGTTCCAAGGTGTACCTTTCTCCTAAACTCTGGTACATTAGAGTCAATGTGATTGAGGCTCAGGATTTGCTGTCAAATGATAAAGGAAGGTTTCCTGAGGTCAGTGTGAAAGTACAGCTGAGAAGCCAAATAACAAAAACACGAGTTGCTCAGAACAGGGAATTAAATCCCCTTTGGAATGACGATTTGGTTTTCGTGGCAGCAGAGCCGTTGGAGGAGCACTTGATTCTCACAGCAAAGGATCGACAAGGACCAAACAAAGATGAAGTGATGGGGAAGACTATAATTCCTTTGTCATCAGTAGTAAGACGTTTGGATCAAAAACCTGTTCCCGCCAGGTGGTACGTTGAAAAGCATTCTGTCGTTGATGGAGAGAAGAAAGAAACTGAGTTTGCAAGCAGGATTAATCTCAGAATCTGTCTTGATGGTGGGTATCATGTCCTTGATGAATCTACACATTACATCAGAGATCTGAGGCCCACTGCCAAACAATTAAGCCCTCCATTGGTGTCCTTGAAGTCGGTATCCTGAGTGCCCAGGGCTTGCTTCCTATGAAGCCTAAAGATGGCAGAGGAACCACTGATGCTCACTGTGTTGCCAAACATGCACAGAAATGGGTTAGAACAAGGATCGCTTGAGGAGTGTTGCTGGCAGGATCCAGACTATTGTTGGAGACATGGCCACACAAGCTTAAGCTGGAGAAATCCCGGTGAAAATTGTTTGGGTTGTGTTTTCGTTTCTCTGCTGAATTGCGCACAATGCAATAGAGTGGAGTTTGAATTGAGAAAGTGCCAAAAATGAGTTCGAATAGGTTGCAGAACTGGCGTTTGACTAGAGCTGGAGGGCTTCGGGCCAGCTAGACGAGTTAGGATGGCGACGGACGGAGACGGAAAGACGGAAAGACGGAAATATAAAAGGAAACGGAGACAGCACAGGCTGGGGCCCACGACGAGAGTTCACGTGCTGCCGGAAATGAAATGAAAAACACCACCGGAAAGTCTAATTCGTAGCATCGATAGACTACGCCCTTAACTGAACACCATCAACTCAAAATTTAAGATGGCACATTAATGGTATGAGTGACAACACCGTCACTCTCAACAGAGAATTTAAGAAGTCACATTAATGAGACCAACTACAACACCATCAAGAGGGAATACATTAATGGCAGAGATGGGTAGTGCCAGAGAATAAGGATCCCAATATGCGTTAGTGTTTTATGATTCACATAAACGTGTGCGAGCCCCCGGTTTGTAAACCAGATTGGCACCCTGCTTCCAACCGAAACAAAACAAAAACATTTGAATAATTAGATAGGTATGTGATTGCCCCTGTTGCTCCTGTTTCTGGTCCAAACATTAACAAATTATTAAAATAATCCATAATATCAGTTTTGATACCAATGATCCAGCTTGTCTTGGCTTCCGTCTCTGTCTCTGGCCGTCTAAGAAGAGCGATTAAGAGAACCTCCTGCAATAAAATTGAACCGAGTGCGGTTCAATTTTGGCAACGGTCTAATTTTGGAATCTTGAAAAGTGGTTTTTATCCATCAATTTAATTTATAATAAAATGTATTTATTTACTTAAAATATTACTAAAATTTCTATTAAATAGTGAGTTAAATTAGAATTTTTAATATTTTATTTTATTATTTTTTAATAAAATATATAATTATTTTATTCTATAATTATTTTATAACTTTTCATCGTTATTAATTATTTATATAATTGTTCATTGTTAAAAATTAAAGATTGATAGCTTACAGGATAGAATAGATGGTGATACAAGGTGTACTTTTACCATACTTTTTGGTGTTAAGGTCACAATCTAATTATGTTAATGGTTGATGTAGTTTAGACTTAGGTATTCTGAGTGATTTTAATTTTAATAGCTTAGATATTCTTGGGTTCTAGTTTTTCAAATAGAAAACTAAAAGTGTAGTCATATGAAAACTCATACAACTTAACAAAGAAAACAAAAAAAACATGATAATATAGAATCTATGATAACATGATAACATTATATCTATTAAAAAAAAAAAATCTTTAATATTAAATGAGATTTAAATTTTAACCTCAATATAAAATTTTATTTAAATTAAATATAGTAAAATTTAATTTAATTTGATGAAATTTAATTTAATTTATTATTTTAGTCAAACTAGCCGTTATGTTGCAATAGCTAGTTGGAGCTTTCCTTGTCTTTTTAATTAGGTTTCTTGATCAGATTTCTCATCTTGTCCTGATGATAAACCACACTTGTTGGTTAGAAACGCGTCGACAAAAATTTCTTTTATGTGATTTTCACCCAAAATTTCTTATAAACATGATAATATATATCTTTCAAATTATATTATATTACAATAAAATATATTAATTTTACAAACTAAATTACTCAATCAACTAATTTTATTATATTTCTATATTGATTTTTATCTTTTTTTAAATCAAAATTTTAATTAAATAAACATATTTTCATACCTAATAAATATATAATTCATTTTTTAATGTATAATTTTTCCACCCCTTAATATAAATCCACTAAATTATTATGAAGAATAACTAAATTAATATAAATCTCAAAATTAATTAATATAATTTTGATAGATATTAATGAAATTGTCCACACGTTTCTATTAACTATAAAATTTCTAACCAGAATTTTCAATATTTTATTATGATACTTTTTAATAAAATATATAATTAATTTATAACTTTTCATTGTTATTAATTATTTATATAGTTTTTCATTATTAAAAATTAAAGGTTGATAGCTCACATGGTAGAATAGATGGTGATACAAGGTATACTTTTAAGACATTTTGTGGTGTTAAAAGCACACTCCAATGTTATTAATGGTTGATGTAGTGGAGACTTAGTGATTCTCAATGATTTTGATGGCTTAAATATCAGTGGGTCCCAGTTTCTCAAACCAAAGATTAAGGGTCTAGTCATATGGGAACTCACACAACTTAACTCAAAAAAAAAAAAGAGATAATATATATCTTTCAAATTAAATTAAAATAAAATAAAATATGTTAATTTTACCCAGATTTAAAAAATAATTTCAATCATTTTTTTGGATTTTTTTTAAATACAATTATTTTAATTAAATAAACATATTCTCCTACCTAATAGATATATAATTCAGTTTTTAATGTATAAATAGTCCAGCGCTTAATAGATAATTATAGGCATTAAGACAAATCCACTAAGTTATTATGAACAATAACTAAATTAATATAAATTTCAAAATTAATTAATAGGTATTAATGAAATTGTCCACCGGTCTTGGATAGACAGTAATCGGGGTGCTTTGTTAAGGTGCTCTTTGATGTGAAGTCACCACCCCAATCAAGGTGGTATATTGGACATGATGTAGTCCCACCAAACTTACAAAAAAAAGTATTAATAAAATTTAAAAATATATATAAATATTAAAGAATATGGACATACAATTTAGCACATATATATACATATCAACAATAAGTAAACTAATATAAATTTCCAAATGAATTAATAAGTATTAATGAAATTCCCCGGATCCGGGTGACAACTGTTGCGAGCCCTCCAGTGCTCAAGCCTCGCGCGATGCTCAACCTCCCACGGATGAAGATGATGCAACATAGATCGAAGTGATGGTGCCATGCTTGGTTACCACCTCTTTATTGCACCAGTTGGAAAATTAATGCCACCTTCAAGGAATTTGCTGCCCGTCCTACAACTAGTACTAAGCCTCCTCGCCGTCACCTGAGGCAGTTAATGCCATCCACTGCCTCAACTCGGGTTCATCACCCGATGCTCCAGCATTTAAGCCTTCTCTCATCCCCTCCATCGAGCTCAGTATTTTTATGTAGTGCCTGCTCTCTGCACCTTTACCTTGCCATCTCGGCTCCTCCTTCAAGCTCCACCCACCCTCTCCGCCTTCGCCTCGCTACCTCTCTCAACTGCTGCACCATGCCTCCTCGCCAATGCCAGAAGCCTCGTTGAGGCAATGTAAGGGGAGCACTCCCCACACTCTTGCATTGTGATAACACGCACTTTGGAACTGCTCATGACCCCTCTTTTGACTCCATTACCCAACATGCAGCTCCTCCTCCTGGTACTCTAGGCAAGGAAGCCTCCCTCAAATCCAGCCTTGACCTCTCCTTACCTGGTTCGCCCAAAGCCAAACACAGATGCCGCTAATCGACCATCCCACACCCCTTGTCTCCTTTGCCACGGAAGCTTAAGAGCTTACCAGTGAAAAATCCCTCTATGCAGATGGCATAAGTCTGGAACCTGTCGGCTGATGGAATCTGGCGCAGGAATGAGTAAGAATAAGAATCTAATTAATAGAGGAAATGGTGAGTTTTTGTTTTTTGTTTTGTGTGTTTTGTTTTGTCCAAAATTTTGAAGATTTTTAAGAATCATATATTGTAATGTTGAGTTTAATCTGCAAAGTTGAACGTCTTTAGGTTTTTTAGATGTTGAATCTATTTATACATTCAAAAGTGCATTTGAAATAATAAGAAATAACAATCTTTCTCAAAATTGTATTGCAAAATTCCAAGAAAAAAAACAATTTCTTGTATTAGTTAGACTATGTCATATAAGTTAATATTCATATGAATCATGCAACTTCAAATTACACTGTTTCATTCATTAAATAAAAATAATAATTAGTGTTCTTATATTTTTACTATTATTATAATTTTTTAAATTCTTCGTTTTTTTTTAAATCTTTGTTTTATCTAATTTATCAAATGTTCATCTTCTAATTCATTTATCAAATATTAGATAAAAGTGGTATAACTCATACATGATCAAATTATATTGTTTTATTCACTGGTCCATGAATGACCATGTGTTAATAACTTGATGTGTGTGGGGGGATCCTTAATTTTGTGGCTATTTTATGGAAATTAGTATTTGAAGAAAACACATTGCTTGTTGGGAGAGTGATCACTCAAATGCATGCATTTCATGCAAATGCCAAAATAAGCTAAGTCATAAATACAATGTGGCTTCAAAATGAAAGATCCATATCTAGTTTTTTAAAGACTCTCTACATCTAAATAAAAAGAAAACAATGTCCAATATTTTGTTTTTGTTTTTTAACCATGGTGAGTTGGTAATTTGTTGTAGTAATCTGGGTTAGGCCCAAGGTCAAACCTACAGTATATCCAACAACAATAAGAGTATATACAACGACTTATCAGCTAGATATATCAAAAATTTATGACTTAGCAAGAGTTGAGACTCCATGAGGGTGGTCGAGCATTCTCCTTGAGCCTTAGCACAATCGACGAAAGATGTCTCCCCTGTGGGATTTAAAATCGAGTGGAGGGGATAACATCCCATTGTGCCAACCACTTAATCATCAATTGTTAAAAATTTAGTGCCTCGAGATGTCAGGTATACCAAGGTATAAATACTCACTACAATGATACTCTTTGTGAAGACATGATACTTGTAAAGCTTCTACGAATATACCATTTTCAAGTAAGAATTATGGCTTTTGGTAGATTTAAAGATTTTTATCGGTTGAAAATAGTTGAAAATATGATGAATCCTTTACATCCAAGTAGATTTCAAGAAAATAAGCTCTAAGGCATTTGCTATTAGGTATTATTTCAATATAAATTACTTGAACCAAGTTATATTTTTTCCTTTGACAAAATAATTTTACCATAGTTGGTAAGCAAAAAGAGTGTATCAATATTTTATTGTAGTTGGCATATCAAGTGTTTGATTGATAAGTAATAAACAACCTACTACAACATATTAAATTCTTTCCATGCAAGCTTATATTGGGTCCAAAGTTAGTTTTGATTTAGTGGTGAATGCCCCAACATGAAAAGCATCTAGTTATAATAGGGAGGGGCCAATAATGTATCTTCTTATATGTTTTGAACATTATTCTATACACAATAGTAGAAGGAAAAATTGATAACATAATAAAAATTTACATGTAAATTAGTAATCATGCCTTTGTTGTAAGGTTGCAAGTTGTACATGCATCGGGTTGCTTAAAGTTTAATGGTTCTCTTGTAGTGTCTTTTACTCTTCTTTACAAATAACTAGAGCCAAAAAGAAGTATTAAAGTGAGAAAATTCATTAAGTTAGGAAACCATAAATAAAATGTATATCTGTGAAATATTTGGATTTCAAAATGTTTGTGGAACATAATTGAATTACAACTATTTCTGGAAACCAAAATATTAGTAAAATATAATAAACCACAATTCACTACCGAGAAAAAATTCTACTATCCTTTTACAACATATCCAACTTATATTATCTTCAGCTTTCCCTTCCAGAGGGTAATTATCATTCTGTTATACTGGTTCTCTATTATACCCATTAAATAAGGGTATAATGATATGTGGTATACTGGTAGGATTTAAGGTATTGGCCCCACATCTCACATTATTTGCTTTGTCGTCCCGTTTACTTTTTCGCGGATATGGAGGAATGATGATGCAAATGTGCTTTATAATTATTTATTCATGTCATTCATACTAGGTCCGCGACACACACAATTTGTGCGGCTTTGTTTCATAATTATTTATTTTGTGTCAGTCATATACACTAGCATACCCCCAAAGTGGGCAAAAGGAAAAGCAGAAGTGAATAAAGATACACTATTTGAAGATAAGATAAGTGTGGTGGATGGTTCATGGATAGTTAATAGAGATTCCATTGAATGGGATCCAAGAATAATGTATTACAATTATCTTTTAGATAGTTAGGCATTGTCATAATTGGTTTCTAAATGTATATAGAAAATTTTCCAAGAGAAAGGATGTTATCGCATCTACGTAATATCAATTCAAGGTTAAACACAAAAATAGTCACGTGTCAATTATTCTCATGAGAAATGGATATAAGACAATAAATGGGATAATAGTGTTGATCATTGTTAAAAAAATAATTTTCGAAGAGAACAATAATGTTTTGATCACCATATGATTACTTAAAGTTGACAATGTATGATGAATTTCAAAAAATATTGAGCAACCTTCACCAAGTTTCCATTTAATTTTTCGTTTCCATTTAATTTTTCTAGATTCCAATAGTTTGAGGAGATGTAACGATGATTGTTAGATTAAGAATAAAGAGGTAGAGGTGATATTTTTTAAGAACATCGATGAATACTTGGTTTTACCAAATATGTGATATTTATGTTGTTTCCATGAGGATCTATCATGTGAAGTCCATGTCACCTCCTATTTTGCATTAAAGACAAGATAAATGTATATGAAACATGTGTGGGCTACAAGGAACCTGGTCTACTTTAGTTTTCACCAACTGGGAAGAATGGATTATTTTGTCTCTATGTATAAATGGTAGATTTTAAATCTAGGATGGAAACTCTTAATCATCTCTTAAGAATCCAATAATCTTGCTTGTTGATGTGGAAAATTACTATTCTTCTTAGCCTATAAAAGAAAAAATGTGCAAGGTAAAGTTAAACTTGTTGTAAGAGGGTAGGTAGTCATACATAAATATGGTTTGAACCTCAAAACAACTTGAAATATACTCTAAAAATGCATGAAATAACCAAAACCACAAGAAATAAGAAAAATCTATATGAAATGTGAAACACTAAGGGGGGCATTAATCACACAAAGCAAGGATGTGTTGAGAAATGCTTGAAATTTACTAAATATAATGGAAAATAAAGGACTTTTTTTGTGAAAATGTTAAAAAAATGCATGCTACTACTAACACTCTAAAAAACATATAAATCTTGAACTATTTCTAACACCCTATTGTGAGTTGTTAAACATTCACTCTCCTTCCCCTTATATAGAATTTTCATTATTTCAAAGGATGGGTTGCATATGGTAGATGTGAGATGTTTATGATGGATGTCCACTTAACCATCTTTAAAATATTTAATATCCATTTAAAATTTAAAAAATAATAATAATAAATAAATAAATAAAATATAAAAAATAGCAATAAGAATTGTGGAATCTTGATGCCTTCAAATAATATATCACACATGTTGTACTTTACATCCAGTGGTGTGAGTTTCTCTATTGAAATCTCATTATATGGTAAACCAAATAAGAAATTTGTGGTGGTTGTTTTGTACATCTTTTAACAGTGTCATGGGACACACTGCACTCTTATATTATTGTCCATTGTGATATTGAGTTGAGGAAATAACACCAAAACAATACACTAATGGAGGTCTAGTTAAGCTTCATTTTCATGTTTATCCTTAACATGTTAGCAAGATAATAGTTAATTTAAAATAATGAGAACAAGGATATTTTCAGACAAACACCATCTAAAAATAAATTGTGGATAGAGATTTGAGTTGAGATTGGCTAACTTGTACATGTTTGAATGTGTTAGTGATATTAGGCACTCTATATTATTTATTGGATAACGGAGGGAGGAGGTCACATTTTGTCTAACACATGAATTTGTGAAATATACGAATACACACTAAATTATTGTGATTTCTTGTTTGTAGACAAAAATAAAAAAACACTAAAATTGCAAATAAGCAATCAATTGCCACTTGAACCAACTCCCATAGATTTATAAGGAAAAAAAAAATGTACCTTTCCATGAGAAACTTTTTTTAGGATCCAATTATTTAATTTCATAGGTTCATATTTCCATCTACATTGTCACGTGACTCTTTATTTTCATTTTAAATCATTAGGCATTTTGAAAGACGTGCCTTTGATGTATGATTGGTGATAGTTCATTTTACAAAGTCAATAAATTTAAGTAAACTATAACCAAGTATCAATGTAAGAAATTTAAGAACTTGACGACTTTTCAAAATATAGCACACAACTCCTATAGTAATACATAGAAATAAAAACATAGTGATAAGTTAAGAACTTATCCAATTGTGAGGAATTTGAACACAATTCTTATTGAATTGCATGCGTAAAGGATATTTCAACAAACCATGATCCACTAATTGATGTATATCTTCTCTTTTTCCATAAGTATGTTTCCCTCAAATCTATTATCAATTCCTTGAATTATCACTAGGACTTGGTATCAAAATATGTATGTTTTTTGTTTAACTCTGATTTTGTAGTCCATCATGTTTTATACTTTCTCACCTATAAAATTGTGTTTCAAACACATTGTACTCAGGTGCACACTGGCTACCTTGGTTGGAGCTTCTAGCATTGTTTGTTGGTATGCACCCCTTTCTTGATTTGTTTGTATGCCCATTTGGAAAGGTTCTTATTTGTAATGGCTAAAGCAATCCATTATGTTCCAATTTGAGGGTCTATTTGGAGGTGGAAATGGAGCACAACTAAGTTAATATTAAAATTCCATTATATTCCTGGAATGTTATACTTTAATATAAGAGCATTAAAGTGAACTTCACCATTTTATTATTTTCAACCATCATTCCAAAACCCACAATCAATTTACATAATTTTTAATGTGAAGAGGATCTAAATTAAGTTGAAAATGGACAATTATAGTCTTAAAATCAATACCAAATTAAAGAAAATTCTATGAAACATGACCTCATACAATATGAATTTATCTTATTTATTAGCTTTAAACCAAGTTCACATTTATGAACGTTTTCCAATGTATTATATAAAACCCATAAATTAATGAAAAATTGATACAAAATAGCCATTGAGCCATAAATAAAGACATTTTTTTTCACTACAAGTTGAATTCAATTATTCATAGCAATCATAAAACACAATTATATAAAATCACATGATACAAATATAGAATCTCAATTATTCATCCCAATTATAAATCTAGTCCTTGTAATCAATAACATGTTTTGGACAACCTACAATAACACGAAGTCACAAGACTTCAAATCCATAAAATAAAATCTCAATAATATAAATCACATGTCATATGTATTTAGACAATAATGAAAAATTGCAATTGAATTCACACCATCCTTCATTGAATCTTTTATCTCTTCTTCGTTGTGTTTTTACAAGCTGAGATGCTTCAGTGGGGAGTAGGAGCTCTTATAGAACACATTGATAAGAGCATAAAAGAATTTTCAATGTGAATACAAATTATTTGTGTTCGTCATATAAGTGAATAATTGATGAGATAAATAAAATAAGAGGACAAATATCTTAACTTGTGGTAGAATTTCCGTTAAGGTATCTTATAGAAGGTGTAGAAAAGTTATTGTCAAATATAATTGCTTCAATTTGATTCAATTCATAGATATGAAGACACAGAGAGAAATGGTGATTCCTCTATGCTCAAATTCTCAATTCTCTCTCTCTCCATTTCTCCTTTTGGTCAATGTCAACCCAAATCTATATCCACTTTCTTTTGCAATGATGGAGAAATAATCTTCACCATTTTGATGTTGCATTCATCATATTTAAAGGCTTTTCATTTGTTTTTCAAATTTGGTTACACTATAAAAAATAATTGATATTTCACTTTTAAAAACATATGACAATGGGTATAGTATGTGACCTCTAAGAATATTGAAAGCTTGACTCTCTATGGTTCCCCTTTGGTATTCCCAGCAGAGAAAATCCTACTAAATTCCCTTTTCTATTTTAGTTCTCACACTATGCTCGCGCTTGTCAATTACATTCTTACCTCTATTCCAACCCATTTCTTTGAATTCAACCATCCATCAACTTGCTCCTTCCTAGGCATGGATTTCACAAATGACTCTTTATCCCACTTTATCTTGCATAACCCATTTCTCGAGAGTCTTGGCATATTCCATTACATTGGCTTAACAAAGCTTGTTATATCCACTCCCAACCTAGAGATCCTAGTCAACTGAGTTTGATACCATTACTTGACATTAAGGATTAGTTGTGTCATTGACTCTACTCCCAACCAACTTCTTCTTGCATGCATCCTTTCTTAGCCAATCAATGGCATCCCCATTCTACAATCCTAGCATGGAGAAAGTAGCCACATTCAGGGCCTTAAAATTGTATCCCTCAAGGGACTAGTCTCCTAAGTATGCCTAAAACCATTGAAATGCATGGATTGGTGCATAATAAAAAATACAATAGAATTAAACAAATATGAAATAATGTGAATTAATGGGAAAAAATAGTGATGTTCCTAATTAAACACATTCACACACAACAAACATAATACATGTATTTTCATAGGTAAATATCCAAAGATATCCAAAACCCTTATTGTGTAAGAGAAGATGGTCTAGGAAATTTGTCACATACAAGTAATTTTATATTTTACAATAACAATCTAATGAATATATAACCTCAAGCAGAGTTATGATTGCACCAAAATGAAAGAAAGAAGTTATAGGCATTTTGATGCAGGAGCATTAGGCTCAAAAATTTCTTTGTATTTTAATAGACTTAGGGGTCTTGTGTTTTCAAAGGAATTGGTTTCCTATGTATTAATTTTAATATCTTGAGTGAATTTAGAAAAGGAATTAATTAATTCTTGAGAGGAATTTTGTAAATGTTCTCGAATGCTGGAGAACATTGAGAGAATTAGGACAGTTGAGAGCTCATAGGGATTGAGAGATTTGGAAATTAATTGTAGGATTTTAAATTAGGAATTGGTTCATGATTTATGGGATTAAAGAGGATTCTTAGGGGTTAGTTGAAATTATTAAGGATCTGAACCAGAATTGGTTCATAGAATCATTTGTATAAATTGTAAAGCCTCATAGGCAAAAATAGTAGGTTTTAGATAGACATGGATTTGTTGTTGTAAGCCTATGGGAAAATTGGAAGAAAGGCCACTGATTAGAATATCAGGCCAGATAGAAGAAATTTTGTAATTATTTGGATATTTATATACAAAGAATTCCGATTATGAAGTGGGCGATTATGCATTGATTGATTCAGTTTATAATTCGTGTGATAAATTAGAATTTGACACAGTGTATCTATATGTGGATGAAATTGGGAAAAACATTCTATTAATTGTTGTAAAAAAGAATGTTGCCTTCAATTATGCTTCGACAGATATGCCAACATTGGGGTATTGGTTTAATAAAGAGAAAGCAAGGAGGCCTAATGGGATTGGAATGGTTGCTATTCAAATAACCAAGTATTATGGAGCAAGAGTGTTTGTTACCGCTGGAAGCGAGGAAAATTAGCACGTTGTAAGGAGATTGGTGCTAATTACAAAACAGAGGATTTTGTTACATGCGTAAAAGGAAGAACGTTATGCGTCATCGATCACTGAATGGATCGATGACACAATGATATTTTAAATCGATATCCTGAGTACACTGTGTAAGTCAGAAATCAAACCTGGAACCATATGCATCAATTGTGCATTCAAGTGAGAATTAGAAGATAAAATAAGAAGCAACGATATTGTTTAAAAGGACGGTGTTCTTGGTGAAATTGCTCAGTAGAAATTCAGACGTATAGAATGGATTGATGACGGATCATTAATACAAAGGGATCATTCAATAGAATAGCGACAGAAGTATTATAGAAAGCTCTGGTTATTGTGGTCAAATTGGCACAGTCGTAATTAAAACCACATACTCTGGCATGGAACCGGAAAAGAAGGAACGTCAGAAAGGCAAATTTAAGCATTTGGAAATGTGTTATATTTGGAACCAGCAATCTGAAAATCGATGGTTCAGTGAAATGATGAAGCAAGGTTGAAAAAAAAAATTGTGAGTTGAATTTGATCTATGAAATCCGAACCACATCAAAGCAGAGAAGATTGTACGAAGAAACCATGAATTTATGGCTCAAAAAAATGGAGAACTAGTTTTGAAAACTAACAAGTGGCTTTCGCACAACATAAAAGAGGTAAGTAGTATTTCTGGAAAGAATGCGATAACATTAAGAGGGTGACACGTTGCATTTAAAAACAGACTATTTCGCGTAAATAGAAAAATGTTAAATATCATACATCTTTATTTGTGATTGCCATTGGATAAGGTAAGGCATGTCAATCGTCGGCAAAGGTGAGTTGAATAAAGCTGTGGACCCGGATATGATTTACGATTTCCAATTTGGGTTTTTATCCAAAGTCGAATTTATAAAAATGAATTGCGATGATTATATTTTTGCCATTCCAAAATTCAATTCGGGATTTTAAAAATGGGTGGATTTATATATGTTGACACTATAACCAAGGTCAAAAGTCACATATACGGATCAAATAAAGTGGATATTTGATTATGGTTTAGAACCATAATTTTGATAAAGGAATTTAATTTCGATTAAATAATTCTATTGTTTGGGTTTTATAACCATGATTTAAAAAGAGAGGAAATTTACGATTGAAGGTTAAGAATAACAGCCTCCATGTGAGAATTTGGGTTGATATGCATGTGGATATGCATAATTAAATTTTATATGGATAATGTGGGTTTTTGCAGCTTTGGCTGCGTCATTTTGGTATCAAAGCAGAAATGGATTCTACACGAAGTATGATTAATTAATGATTTATTTTGTGTGGAATTGAATTAAAATTCATTAGAAAGTTGTAACAGAAATTGGAAAAGAAGTTACAGGATCAGATTTTAAATCTGATTGGTAGCAGTTGCAGATTGGAAAAGGTATGTAGTAGAAGAATGGTAGTCTAAGACTATGAGAAATTCAGATTTGCAGAATCTAAGTTAAAAAACAAATATGTTTTGGAGATTAACATAATTATATTTTGAAAGGTGTGTATACAGGTACAATGGTGATGGCATAAAGGAGATCAGATTTGAATCTAATAGATTGCAGCACATAGAGATACAATGCAGATGAATTGTGAAAGAATATCACACAGAGATCTTGAAGGTGAAATGATAAGTGTGATTTTAACTCTGGTTTGAAGATTATGTTTGCAGAATTCAGGTTGCAGACAGTTGGAAAAAAATCTCAGCAAAAGAAGATCACAAGAGCAATGATAAAGGAAACTGATAAGAGTTTCTGAGTAAAATGTGGCGGAACCTTGAAGAATTCCAACAGAGGTTGGATAAAAAGAACAATTGTGTTCTTAAAAGGTGCAGATGAGTTGAAGACTAGAAGGAGAAGAGAGAAATGCTCAAAAGGTTCCAGAGAATAAAGAACCAGTGCTTGCCAAAAGACCAAGTCCAGAGAGGGGATTGGTGAGGTAAGTGGCAGCAGGGAGGACTTGTTGTTGCAGAGGATTTAGTACAACTCACAGTAAGAGAAGATGACTATGGAAAGTCACGTGCAAGGTTCAGAGGAAAGATACAATATGAAGATGAAGAATGCTAAAACAATCCGCAAGAACTGTATGAGTCGAGAGAATCTTGACAAGGAGTTGGCTGAAATAAGAAAATAATTTGATGTGTTAACAACGTTGATAGAAGAAAACCAAAGACATGGTTGGACCATGAAGAGGAAAGTAAAGTGGCAGAGGCTACAATATAAGAAATAAAAACAAGTGAATATACAGTTAGCAAAAGAGCTGAGAAAGCTTGAACAGATGATTAGTGTGCAATTGAGATGTGAAGAACTCAGAGAAGCTGAGTTGAAAATGGAAGTTTCCATTTGTGAAGCAGAACAGAGTGAAGTTATGGGTAAAGACGAAGAATGGACATCTGTGAAAGATATTATGAATTGTTGTGAAGATTTAAGATAGCAAGAAGTTTACCTTGCTGAAGAGGTAATTATTGATGATTTCCTGAGTTGTTGGGCAAGTTCAGATCAGCGGAAGGATGTAAAGCCTTGTATTTTTATAACTAATAATTTTGATGTGATTACAGGTTTTGCAGAGGATGAGAAATCTTTTGAAGTTGTCAAAAGTATGGAAGAATATCTTTCAGAAGATAAATACTCTGAAGCAGAGAGTAATGATGAAGAATGTCTCTTGAATGAGGAAAGAAGTGATGCATTTATATTTGAAGTTGTTACAACACATGAAGAATTTCTTGTGAAAGAAGGAGATGAGATTCAGACTGAAGAGCCGATATGTGAAGCAATAGTTGAGACTGTTGAACCTTGTAATTTTCAAACTGACAATTTGTGTATAAATGCAGGGATTGTAAGTGATGATGAAGTACTTAAGAAATGTCAAAGTGAAATTGCATTGCTGGAGTATTTGCTGGAAAACTCAGAATATGACAGTGAGATTGCAAAGGAAGGAATTCACAATTATAAACAAGAACAGGAAGACATCATTAAAATAGATGGTGTGGAAGAAAGACTTGCTGACAGTCTCGAGAGTCCTTTAGAGAATTCTTTAGGGAGAATGAATCAGCATACTGATGTGTTGATAAAGGAGGAAATTTCAGAGAAGCATACTGAAATGTTGCCAAAGGAAAAAGAGGCACTGAGGCCTTATGTTTTTTATTTTAATAATTGTTTTGTGAGTGCGGGTTTTGTTGCAGATGCTAGAGAAACTTTGGCACAGATGAGCAGCCAAGTAAAGAAAGAGCATTAAAATTCTGTAGAAGTATTTAATCCATGGAACAAAGAGATTATATTGTTGGAAATAATGCTGGAGAATCAGGATTCAATACAGGAAAAGAAATCTCAATTTCAATATTGGGAACTACAGAATGTGAAAATGCAAGAATTAGAAGACAACAACAACAAACTAGTGCAAAGCGAAAGAGAAAGCAGAAAATGGAAGACTATGTATCAGTCCAATGAATTGCTGAAGAAAGAAGAAAAAGAAATTGTCATAAGTGACAATCAGGAAAAATTTACCAGTTACAGTAAACAAGAGGGTAAGGATGACAGGGCGGCAGTAACAATAAAATTTCAACAATCAAAAGGTAAAAGTAATTAGCAGTCAGAAGATCTATTGAATGGACAAATTGAACTAATAAGAAGGATAATGATGAAAGTATCTCAGAGGAAGATAGCAGCAAGAAAGCAAAGAAGCAGCAGCAAGAGAAAGACAGCAACAGATTGTGAAAGTATAGCCAGTGGAGCAAAGCAGCATAAAGTATGGAGACCTGGAGAAAAGCAACAAACAACAGCAGAAATAGATAACAAATTACAGAACAAGGTATGGGATCCAGAAAGACAAAGATTAAAAGCACATGATCAGGAGATCATGATTATTTTTAACCTTGGGAGTCTGATGCAGGAGCATTAGGCTCAGAAATTTCTTTGTATTTTAATAGACTTAGGGGCCTTGTGTTTTCAAATGAATTGGTTTCCTATATATTAATTTTAATATCTTGAGTGAATTTAGAATTGGAATTAATTAATTCTTGAGAGGAATTTTGTAAATTTTCTCGAATGCTGGAGAACATGAGAGAATTAGGACAGTTGAGAGCTCATAGGGATTGAGAGATTTGGAAATTAGTTGTAGATTTTAAAATTATGAATTAGTTCATGATTTATGGGATTAAAGAGGATTCTTAGGGGTTAGTTGAAATTATTAAGGATATGAACCAGAATTGGTTCATAGAATCATTTGTATAAATTGTAAAGCCTCACAAGTAGAAATAGTAGGTTTTAGATATACGGGGATTTGTTGTTGTAAGCCTATGAACAAATTGGAAGAAAGGCCACTGATTAGAATATCAGGCCAGATAGAAGAAATTTTGTAATTATTTGGATATTTATATACAGAGAATTTCGATTATGGAGTGGGTGATTATGCATTGATTGATTCAGTTTATAATTCGTGTGATAAATTAGAATTTGACACAGTGTATCTATATGTGGATGAAATTGGGAAAAACATTCTATTTATCGTTGTAAAAAAGAATGGTGCCTTCAATTATGCTTCGACAGATATGACAACATTGGGGTATTGGTTTAATAAAGAGAAAGCAAGGAGGCCTAATGGGATTGGAATGGTTTCTATTCAAATAGCCAAGTATTATAGAGCAAGAGTGTTTGTTGCAGCTGGAAGCGAGGAAAATTAGCATGTTGTAAGGAGATTGGTGCTAATTACAAAACAGAGGATTTTGTTACACACGTAAAAGGAAGAAGGTTATGCGTCATCAATCACTGAATGGATCGATGACACAATGATATTTTAAATCGATATTCTAAGTACACTGTGTAAGTCAGAAATCGGACCTGGAACCATATGCATCAATTGTGCATTCAAGTGAGAATTAGAAGTTAAAAGAAGAAGCAACGATATTGTTTAAAAGGACGGTGTTCTTGGTGAAATTTCTCGGTAGAAATTCAGACGTATAGAATGGATTGATGACGGATCATTAATACAATGGGATCATTCAATAGAACAACGACATAAGTATTATAGAAAGCTCTGGTTGTTGTGGTTAAACTGGCATAGTCGTAATTAAAACCACATACTCTGGCATGGAACCGGAAAAGAAGGAATGATAGAAAGGAAAATTTAAGCGTTTGTAAATGTGTTCTATTTGGAACTAGCAATCCGCAAATCGATGGTTCAGTGAAATGATGAAGCAAGGTTGAAAAAAAAAATCGTGAGTTGAATTTGATCTACGAAATCCGATCGACATCAAAGAAGTGAAAACTGTAAGAAGAAACCATGAATTTATGGCTCAAAAAAATGGAGAAGTGGTTTTGAAAACTAACAAGTGGCTTTCGCACAACTTAAAAGAGGTAAGTAGTATTTCTAGAAAGAATGTGATAGCATTAAGAGGGTGACACGTTGCATTTCAAAACCGACTATTTCGCGTAAATAGAAAAACGTTAAATGGCATACATATTTATTTGCGATTGTCGTTGGATAAGGTAAGGCATGTCAATCGTCGACAAAGGTGAGTTGAATAAAGCTGTGGACCCAGCTATGATTTACGATTTGCAATTTGGGTTTTTATCCAAAGTCGAATTTATAAAAATGAATTGCAATGATTATATTTTTTTTCATTCCAAAATTCAATTCGGGATTTTAAAAATGGGTGGATTTATATATGTTGACACTATAGCCAAGGTCAGGAGTCATATATATGGATCAAATAAAGTGGATATTTGATTATGGTTTAGAACCATAATTTTGATAAAGGAATTTAATTCAGATTAAATAATTCTACTGTTTGGGTTTTATAACCATGATTTAAAAAGAGAGGAAATGTTTGATTGAAGGTTAAGAAGAACAACTTCTGCATGAGAATTTGGGTTGATATGCATGTGGATATGCATAATTAAATTGTATATGCATAATTTTGCGTCACATTTAGCTCACTCAACTCAATTTAATTACTCCCACTCAAGGCACCCTATCTAATGGTCAAACAACTATAGTGAAATAAAATCATGTATTTAATAATTATATTTCTAACTTTCTCATGTCTATAATCATTTATGAAAATACCCTAAATCCAACCTTTAAAGAATGAAAATAATTCTAAGTATAAAAATATTTAAAAAAAAACTTAACACAATTTTTTTTTTAATTTTATTAATTAAAACAAACCAACATGGCCACTCTTTCTTGGCTTTGAAAAAAAAAATGTGTGCAATGTTCAGGGAATTGAATATGGAGTGGATTTGCAGTGTTTTGAGGGAGTGGTAGGAAGTGGTGTATGAAAGAGGCGAAGGAGGTGGCTACAACAACCATCTAGGTTTCTACTGCTACCACGACCCTAGGCGATGGTGTTCTTGATGACGCGGAGATCGAGCAGTCATCAGATCAAATCTGGAGAAGTGAAAGTCGATGGAAATTGCGGAGCGCCAGAGTCTCGATGTGGTCGAGGTGGAGAAATTGAATTCGAAGGGGATTTTAAGCTGCTTGGCGAAGTTGCAGAGCTTGTCTCTGATGAGTTGGAGATCCAGGGAGGAGCTTGTCTCCGATGAGTTGTCATTTATTCATTTATTTTATTTTATTTGGGTATAATTTGAGTGGAGATTCACTCTCATTTTATCATGGAGATTTTTAAAGTGTCAGTGGATTTTGTTACAATACTATGGGAGAGTACCATAATTTATCAATACCACATGCCCAAAAAACTCTTAGTCATTTCACACCCAAAATATTTTATACATATTTTATTTTAATTTTATTTTATAAAAGTTTTAAAATTAAATTGAAAAAAATAAATGACATAATTACTTTTGAAAATACATCTCAACCCTCTATCTCAATTATTACTAAAACTATCACAACCATATAAATTAAATGGTTGGTAAATGAAGATAGATATTAATTTATAATAATAAGCATCAAAACACTCACTTCATCATACATATCAAGTTGCTAAAATTAAAAAAATTATAAGAATTGACTAAATTATATCTTTATTATTATTATAATTATTACTATTAGCATCATTATTATTATTATTATTATTAAAAAAAATCAATATATAAGTGAAACACATACATGCATTTTTAAAAACATGTAACAAGATTATTAACCATGGAGATTCACACCCACTTTATCATGGAGATTCATAATCTATAAATGGGCTTTGTAATAATTATGTGGGCCAACAACTCATTTCATATGACACTTGTTTATATGACATTTTTTAAATTAATGAATATAATTCAAATGACAAAAAAAGAGAAAACTACTTTGGAAATAAATCTTAACCTTTGATTTGTGTGTACTATTAAAAATATTCTAAATCCCTACCATCCAACTGATAATTATTAAGAATAAAATTAACATTTTGGAATCCTTATTCTAAACTAGACATGCCTATTGGCATAAAAAAATTGTGGATATTATGTAAATGCTAAATGTTAAATACCATTAAATGCATGTCATCCATCTATTACTTATTTGTGTATTGATTTTGTATTATTAAGCTTTGAAGGAAGTAAGTAACATATTTACTATGTTACTTCCCATCATAATTTAAGCAAGTGTTTTCATAAAAAACGGGTAGGAATAAGATGCAAATAAATATATTTACCAAGAGTTACTTCTTTTCATTATTTATGCTTTTCTCATAACTTATGTAGAAATAAAATTGTAAATGTGTAGACTTACTAGTGGTTAGTACCCACCAAAATATATGCAAGTCCATGTGCTTGAGCAAGTAATTAATTTATCGACTCTATACCCACTTTCACTTTATTAGTACCTCACAAATCAAGGCTACATGATTCCATTTTCCTATTAACCCCTATTAATTTAACTATCAATTTAAGTTATAGTTTTTTATGCAATTTTTCCCATAATATAGATTTATTAATTTAGTGATCAATTTAAGGGATAACATTTTATGCAATTTTTCTCATAATATCATTTTTAACTTGAATAACAAGGACTAAGCTACCATGCAATACTTGTTGATACATGCAATCCAACCAACTCCAATAAGAGCTTGAACTTCTTCTTTTTTCTCGGTAAAACTAAATCTAATTATAAAATATAATAGTACAAAACTGCACCAGTTTCAACTGTGTGAGCCTGAGAACTGGGCTTGATGTCCAAGCTTAACCTTAGCAACTGAACTGCCCAGAGTGGGAAAATAGTTCTTTTAAAATAAAGTCCACTGCCCTTAGAAGGGAAACCAGTAAAATAGTAAAAGTACTGTTATTTAACAAGAGACAGTAAACTGGAATAGCCTACAACTCTTACAGCTGAATATAAACTCAAAAAACCAAAAAAAATCTTCCCAGAGGTCGAAAATTTGTACCAAAGCAAGCTGAGGGAGATCAAAGTCATTGTTCAGGAGTAGGGGACTCTGGTTCTTCCACGATCCTGCAACCAAACTCGGCTTCTTCGTGATCATTGTCCTTCTCTGGCGCGTCGCTCTTGCTGAAGAAGTCCACCTGCAAGTTTTCCATTCCAAGAATGGAATGTCCAATGCCCACTGGCTCAACAGGGGTCGGAATGTCAATATTTGCATGAGAGGGCTGAGGGTCAGGCGGAATAGGGGCAGGGCGGGGAACTAAAGCTAGAGTTGGGATAGGGGATTCTTCGCAAACAGTAACAGTGATGAAAGCAGTGAGAACAGGCTTGTTCAAGGAGAAATTGAAGCAGAGTTCCGCCCTTTGAGAAGACTGGCGGAGGGCTGGGTTGGTGGGCAAATTAGAAGCAGGGGAGGCAGGCTGAGAGACAGGCGGAGGAGGCTGCAAAGGCGGAACAAGGTGAGTGCTTCCAGGAGGGAAGGAGCGGCCTCTCTGACGCCCAGAATCCAAATGCAAACTCCTATCAACGTCCTCCAATAAGAGCTTGAACTTCACCATTATTTAAAAATAAATATAGAAACATATTGAAGTTCATCAATTTTTATTAATGAATATATAAATTTAATAATGTTTTTTTAACAAATTAACTATAAATGTTTGTCAATTTATTTATGTCTATAGACATGTCTATTTTGGGATTGGGCTTCTATAATTTTAATTTAATTATCAATAATTATTAGATGGATGGTAGTGATTTAACTATAATAAACTAATATATAATATTCTTAGTAATATACACAGATCAAAGATTAAGATTTATTTCCAAAGTAAATATGTATTTTTTGCTTTTTTAATTAAAAAAATGTTAATTTTTTATAAATTAAAAATGAATTCCGATATTAATATATAATTTTGTATAACAACAATATTAAAACATTTTAATTTTATAATTATAACGCAAAAAGAAACATATTGCTATATATATATATAATAATAAATCTAATACTTATTTATTTCCAATATATATATAGAGTCAGGTCATCACTCTATAATATCCATCCACTCAAAAGTGTAATAATTGTAATAAAAAATCAAAGTGAAGCAATCCACCCAAAATTTCCAAAATATCGAGTGGTCCCCTCAAGTTTATTCATTAAAAAAAAGCACACATGGCATGAAACTAAGACTGCAGGAAGAAAGGAGTATGGTCAAACATAAAAATATCACTTAATTTTTTCATAATTATTCAAGGGGCCTAAATTTTAACCGTACGCTTTACCCACGGTGATAGAAATCAAAATGGCCGGGCCTTCACTTTTCCTCTTCTTTCTTTAATGGCGGTGATAGAAAACTAAACGGCCCCTACTGTGATCTCAAACAATTCTCCAGCTTAAGCACTTGAAGAATGTGACCGTGGCCGCGGTGGCAAGAAAAAACCCTGAGATCTTGATCCATAACGATCATTCTGTAAAATAAGATGTGATGAATGTAAAATTAGCAATTAATTTAAAAAGTGTTGTAGGATAGTTTCGTCCTTACCAAGTTAGAAATTATTTTATTTTTTTAAATTGCATAAAACATTATATCATTATATTTTTTATTCGTAAATGTTAAATTAACAATGGTTAATATAGAAAATCAAATCTTATAGTCATTTGAGATGTCTACACGTTTATAATTTTACTCCTACATAAATAATATATTATTTCTTTGTCATGAACTAATAAATTGAGATGTCTACACGTCTACAATTTTACTCCTACATAAATAATGGTGGGAAGTAACTCCTAATAAGTATATTTATTTACATCTTCTTCTTTTTCTTTTCTTTTTTCTTTTTAATGCACAGACTTGCTTTTAAATTATGGTAAAAAGTAATGTTAAATATGTTGTTTACTTAAGTATGAGCTATTTTTTAAGATGTAAATTTTGGATGTTTTCCTTGCAAAGATTAAGAATAAAAAATCACTACAAAATATTTATAAATTATGCATGAATATAACAACAATATCGAGAAATTATGAGATAACATATGTGAGGCAGTGATTCCACATAGTATTATATTGTGCAAAGGCTGCCATAAGATTTTATTTTTAATATTGGACAAATTAGAAATCCCTTTCTACCCTTTACAAATTAAATGTTATAAATGAATACATAAAAGACATCATACAGAAGAATTTCAAAAAATATGTAGAGTACTACAAAATTGTGACAATCAAGAATGAAAATGCCATATGATGAACATGAAGACAAACATGCTTATTCCTATTAAATGTTCCAATGTCTTTTTGACTTCAATAAATAAACAACATCCAACATGATTAATTAAGGTAAGCAAAGTATTCATGTCATGAGAGGATATCAAAATTAAGAAATATGAATGGTTTGAATAGTAGTAAACTTAATATATCTTTATGTATCACTCTAGCTTAGGGAATTACCAATATATATGGAAGCATGACAATGTCTCTCTCTAACTTAGGGAATTACCAATCTATATGGAGGCATGGAAAAAATGAAGTAAAAATTTGATATATATATATATATATATATATAAACATTGAACATCAACTACTATGATATCTTTCTATATCACTATCTTATTGAAATCAAGAATGTTATTCATTCTCATCTCCACTATATGTTTCTTTTATATATATTTAAACACATTTAAAATAATTTATGATTTACCAAATTTAAAACTATATGTTTCTTTTATATATATTTAAACACATTTAAAATAATTTATGATTTGCCAGATTTAAAAAATATTGTAAAATATTTTTAATAATAAATACTAATAATTATTTATATACATTTAAAATATAAAATAAATTTTTTATGAAATAAGGTTTGAATGTAAAAGAAAACGAAAGAGATAAGAAAAAAATAAAATGTTAATATAATGTTTTGGAAGATGATGAATATTAAACTTATTAAGGAATATAAATTTAATTTTGGAACTATAAAAACAAAGTATGTATATATGTATAGAAATATTATGCCTTAAAAATGTATAAGAATATTATGATATACAAAATTATGATAAGTTTGTATTGTTGGTGTTATGATATTAATAGTTTTATCAACCTCACTTATATGTAGTTATTTATATTTAAAACATTTGCTAGAAGAATTTTAATATTCAACTTCTTAAATGGTATACATAAAATATGTATGTTTTGAAATCATTAGAAGTTATATGTATATAAAATATATATCTTGCTTAAAAGTTCAAATAACAAGTTATAAAAAATAAATCATAGGTAAGCTTAAAATTTGGAAGCATTCGTCATCTTAAACTATGCTTTAACCATTGTTTTTTTTTTGCTTGTGTATTTTTAACATCACTGATATATTTTCACTCTACGTGTACTCACTTTGGTAGATTTTTCAACATGAACTTTAAGACCATTTTGATCTAAATACTTTGGTTCATGTTACAAGGTGTCTTTCACACTATTATAGGTTATTCCAAAACCTTTAGAGAATGGGCATGTTTTATGAAAATAAGATATCAATATTGTTTGTGTATCAGAAATACTAAATTTCTTAGCAAGTTCCCCTTTTATCTATGACCTTGAAAGGTTTCGTCTTACAAGATGGATGACATGGATTTGAAATTTTATTCTATGTAGATGAAGGTCATCAATAAGGTGTTGAATGCAAATTGTATGTCTTATCATTGGGGGCACCATTGCTAAGACCATTTGTAAATATACAATTCAAAGATGTTTATTTATAATACTCTCAAAACAAGGTAAAAACAATTGCTAGTTATTGTCTTCCAAAAATACATAAAATAGGTTTTTTAAATATAAAGTTAAATAAGAATAGGAGTGAAATTAAGATAGAACAAAATAAATATTGATAGATTTCCTAAAGGATAAGAAAAGCTAATAGTGTGCATAATGTCTATCAATATTAATTGTGATTTATTTGAGAATAAAATCTATAAGCTAAGACTTATAATAATGTGTGATTGATGGTGGGTCCCTCGATAGATGGGGTTACCAAAATGTTCATTTTCAGTCTACCATCCAACTTGGGATGTGTAAGGGGAGCTTCATAAGTCCATACAACCCTTACTCGTGACGTAAGATAATTTTTCCCACCCATGAAATTATGAGTTCAAGTACCAATGTCGAATGATAATGAGGTCAATGAAATGTTCATTGTCATTCTACCATCCAACTTGGAATGTGTAATTGGGCTTCATAAGTCCACACAACCCTTACTCTTGATGTAAGATAACATTTCTTACCCATCAAATTTTGAGTTTGGGTACCAATGTCAATGATCAACCTAAAAAGGTAAGTTAAAATTAAATATTATTTAGGTGTCATTTTGATTCAAAGAATATTGGATATTTTGGATAAAAATAAAAAAAATAGAAATTAAACGTATGTAAAATTAATATAGGAAATTTAAAAATAACAACATTTAACAAAATATAATAATTCTAGACCACTATAAAATTAAATAATTATAGTTCAATAGAATATATATATATCTATCTACTTTAGGTTTATATTTACCAATAAAAGAGGTTTTCATAATTCTACTTAAGGTAAGTACACTACTTCACTCTCTATTATTGAGTCATATATATATATATATATATATATATATATATATATATATATATATATATATATATATATATATATATATATATATATGTATATATATATATGATCCGACTCTTGCTCACTATGATGTACTTAATCCCTTAGTGTAGTCAAATAAAATATATTTGGAAATCCAAATTGAAATAAAGACATTTTTTCTAGAAAGACTTTAACAGAATCCTTCATAAGAAATTGAATCTTTCCTACAATGTTGGTTTGTCTACAAAGAAAAGAAAATGTAGCATAGTTAGATTGCAACTTTTTAAATTTATTTTATGAGTATGGATTGTTTTTTAATATTGTACATAAATAAATTACAATAAGGGTATTTGAGAGGCTAAATCTATTTTTACATCTTGACATCTAACTTGTATTTCCATATGGAATTCTAGAGCTAACATGGACGTATATAATCTTAAAAAAGAAGAAGCAGTCAATATTTAAATGTTTACACTTATTTAGGAAGTTATACACTACAACACCTCCCATATCCATTAAAATGTTTACTCTCGTTTATACACTACAACATCTTTTCTATACTGGGTTGTAGAACGCCTCTCAGTGCAATAAGTGAGAATTTCCTTACAATAGTAGAGGTTTTCAATTCTAATAGACTCTATAGTGAGTTAAGGGAAATAATAAGTACAAATAAATTCTATAGTGAAATAAGAGAAATAAGTTATTATCAAACAAACAAGAATATATGTATTAAATGAAAACATGGGTAGTTTATTTGCTTGGTTTGGCCTATGGACCCAAGTAGTGTGATTAAGGGTGATTAGAATCTTTTCGCTATTTATACCAACATTTTAGAAATCAAGTGAGAGTTTTGTATGTTTATATTTGTATCAAATTATTATTATGCATGATCTATATTGACTAGCTACAACCATAATATATGTGTCCCTGAGTACAATTTCTTTGTATTTTATGCTTATCTTGTGTTTATAACACTAATTGAATGGGATAATTCTTATGCACTTTGATTAAGTACACTACAAGGAAAAGATCCTCTAGCGGATGTTTTTGAGGAACCCCTTATAAAAATAGCCCAGACATCCGTTTATAGCAGAGGTTACTAGAGGAGGTTGGCGTGTGGAGGTTTTTGCGGATGTTTTTCTTCCGGTGTGTTTATCATCCTATACTGCACCGATGCGTTCAATTAGAGAAAGCACTGGCGAGCACAAACATTGGTACACTGGGACACCGTGCGCTCAATACAAACCCGCCTGGTGCATCTCATTATTGTAGTGCACCAATGCTCTACAAATATTTTGCACCGGTGCGTCCTAAAACCCTACGCTAAAATTGAAACAACCCGGTGTAGTTTTACGAAACCGCACTGGTGCACCTATAAAACCCGCGCACTGGAACAAGGTTTAAAAAAAAAAAAAAAAAACTGCCAAAAATCCGCATTTTTCACTTTTTAGTGCTCCAGAGCTCTCAAGCACCAGTGAAAATTTACCTTGTGTGAGGCGCCTTGCCATCGGTCCTCCCATTGCACGCACTGTTGTTATCCATTGCCCACCATCTCCATTTCGAATTTTGCAAAAGAGTGGGCAAATTTAGTTTTGCAAGTTCTACAGCCAATATGCCTCCTCGACGGCCAAATGTTCCTTGTTTTTCCATAATTAAACCTTTTAGCGGTTTAGTTTTCTAAAATAGCTTAAAGTTCACCTTTTATATATATATATATATATATATATATATATATATATATATATATATAGATATATATATATATATATATATATATATATATATATATATATATATATATATATAGATATATATATATATATATATATATATATATGTATATGTGCCTTGATGTAGCTAGAGGCATTCGGCTGCCAGTTCAGCCAGTCTTCCTAATAATTTGCAAGCCATGCACTCTGCGTGTGCAGTATCCACTTTATAGATTCGAGATGATGCAGAAACGATGCACTAATGATTTTTAATTAAAAAAGTGTGGTGTAATTCGATTTTTGATTTGCAGTTCGACCATGTGTCGTTGCGGGAATGTGATGCGTTGATGGAAATATCCACCTCGGCGTGGGTAATTTTGTCAGCGCACCTCCCCCTCGAACTTGACATAGTCAACGGTGCGGTCATGTAAACGACCACACCGTTGACTATGTAGTGATGTCAGGAGGGCGGTGCGCTTCTTAAACTATACACCCTGGGGCGTATAGTTTGGTCAGCGCACCGCCCTCCCGACACGGGTACATAGTCAATGGTGCGGTCTGTTATACCATTGCACCGCCCTCCCGACACAGATACATAGTCAACGGTGCGGTCCGTTATACCATCGCACCGTTGACCTTGTAACAATGCCAAGAGGGTGGTGCATTGAAAATTTTCAGGTGCACTGCCTCTGGTGCGTGACAAAAAAAGACGCACCATTACCAGTGCATGCCTGTTTTTTGTGGCGCACCGAATTTTTTTATTTTTTTATTTTCAAAAAAATTTATATATGTATATTCCTAAATACATGTCTCATTTAATTAAAAAATTGTATTTAATATGTCAATCATTCAACGATGTCAAAGGAGAGAAGAGAGAGAACAACAACAACAACAGGCGGACCAATATAACATGGTTCGCATGTGGGAGGCACGAGAGAGGGAGAGAGAAATATACCCTCGCCCTATTATAAAAGCCACCCAGGGGCTCCTAAGGGAGATAGGCCTCCTCAAGTTCTATGAGGAGGCTACATCCCTAAAGGGCCATGGTGTGTTTTTGCGACATCTTATCCACAGGTGGAATGCCCACCTACTAGCTTTCCGGGTTGGTCCTAACCAGTGGTACGCACCCACTGAGGAGGACATCTATTTCATTACTAGCATATCGAGGATAGGAGTGGATTTTCCCTCGTTCCCAGAGGTCCCCATTGGCTATGCAGTAAGGATTCAATTGGTGTACTCCCAGAGATACATTAGCGCAGATATATTGTCTCCTTCAGATTTCTAGGTCTCCTGAGGTCAGTTATGTATTGCTTCATTTGGTGGAGAGGAGGTGAGGTGCCTCTCACTACTGATTTCAACCATTGCACACCATACTAGCGATGGGCAATGCATTATTTTCCACTTCTATTTTATGTTGATTATTTATTACAAGAGCCACGACTTATGAGGTGGCCTGCCATTTTTTTGCGGCAATTTTGTACAGCTTTAGATAGATGTCGTACTCAGGCACAAGGAAGGGTGAACTTCCCTTTTGCTTCAAAGCTATTTTGTTTATTTTTTTAGAGGTTTCCAAAGACGAGGCCTACTTTTGTTCGGCAGCCTCGTAGGTCGATGATGCATGTACGAATGTAGATGTGGGGACAGATGATGCCCAAGAGGGGCGAGTCAGAGTTTTCCGCGAGGATATCGCATGATGCACTAGAGTTGCTAGCCAGTGTTGATGAGCTTCCTTTTGTTCTGGTCCCCTATCCGTATGCTGGTTTAGATTGGCGAGGATGTGCCAACATCCTCTTCACAGATGATGAGCCGCCGAATGATAGAGGTAATATTACTGTTTTATTTAAATTTATTCTAACATGTTCTTTAACTTGTTTTTATTAAACTGTTTATTGAAATTGTCTAATTATTGGTGTGTACTTATATATATTTTACAGACATTGGGTCATTTGATGGCGATGAGATTCCACCGCCACCAAATGATCCAAGTGTAGATCATGATGACGATCAGGATATGGCAGATACTGAGGATCAGGCTGGTGCAGACAGACCTGGTCCTCATGGTCTGCCGGTACTGCCTTTGCGAGCATAGGCCTAATAGTAGATTGAGGATGGATTTGAGCGACCAACTCTATGCACTTTTTATGGAGGTGGGAGTCAGGCCTGCCACTATGAGAGAGATACAGGTTGATGCTAGGCTGGTACAGATGTGGAGAGGCATGTCGCGTGACATGTTCACCCTGATGCGGCATGTCATAGGAGCTACCAACTTAGTTACACGGTTGAGGAGGACCCTTCGACGTAGGCGTGGTTGAGACGTAGTACATCGACAGTCGAGTAGCGACGCATCATCTGATGATCATGATCAAGGGAGTGATCATCGTTCACCTCGCTCTGCAGATGAGTAGCCTGCAGCATCGACCAACAATCATGATGGAGAGAAGGTTGGACCATCCACGTCGAGTCATCATGATCAACATCCAACAATACTCATGACCATGAGCAGGCTGGACCATCCATGTCGAGCCATCATGAGCAGCCGACAATTGACCTTGATCAACACGAGGCACCACCAGATCAGCAGGCACGTGATGATTGACATCTATCTGAGCTTGTCGAGGCTGCACCATTGACTGAGCAGGCCTTGATTAGTACTACTATTGATGATGTACCACCAACTGATATTTGACATTTATATTACAATTTTATATTTTTGACATTATATATATATATATATAGTCCATGTATTTTATGTTCATGTTACAGTTGTACTTAATTTTTATGTTGGTGATCATCATGATGTGTATATGGTTAGGTCATGTTAGATATGTTCATTTAATGTGCAGCTTGCAGATAGATGTGTATGTGATAGCAGTTATTTGACATGAGATGTATATATGATGTTTGTGTTGTGATGGTGTTATACAATGCTAATTGTGTTTTGTTAGATGATCATGATCACGATGATTAGATGATGTTAGTGAATTTGAATGTGTTTTCTAGTCGAATATGATGTTTGTATGATGGTTATCATGATCGTGATGTTTATTTAATTTAATATTAAATAATGATATTTATTAAATATTATGTTGTGATTGTAGTTGAAATTTTAATTTTAATTGTATGTAAAATTGTAATTGTAATTGTATGTAAAATATTTGTAAAAATTTAATTGTAATTGTAATATTTAATTTATTGTGAAATTATTGTAAATGTAATTGTAATTGTAATTGTATGTGGAATTGCAAAATTGTAATTCTAATTCTAATTTTAATTGTAATTGTATGTAAAATTTTAATTGTATTAATGTGAAATGATTGTAATTGTAATGGTATATATGTAAAATTGTAAAATTGTAATTGTAATTGTATGTAAAATTCTAAAATTGTAATTGTAATTGTACGTGAAATTGTAAAATTGTAATTGTAATTGTATGTAAAATATTTGTAAAATTTTAATTGTATTACTGTGAAATGATTGTAATTGTAATATTAATTATATGTAAAATTCTAAAATTGTAATTGTAATTGTATGTGAAATTATAATTCTAATTCTAATTCTAATTATAATTGTAATTATATGTAAAAATTTTGTAAAATTTTAATTGTATTAATGTGAAAATTTGAATTGTATTAATATAAAAATATTTTATTAAAATTTGTAAATTTGTAAAATTGTAAATAATTGTAAAATAATAAATCTAGAATAATATGAATTTTTGTAACATAATAAAGTTTAGAAAATAATGTAAGTTATAAATTCATGTACTTTAGAATTAGCATTGTTTTAATATGATCTTAGATACAAAAAAGAGAACTTTATATAGTATGTCATTGTTTTTGAGATCAACGTAATTGCAAATTATCAAGTGAAATATTGATTTTAATTCAAAATACATATTATAATGTTTCGAAAAAAAGAGTCTTCTAAGTTACAAGGTAATTAAGTCCCCTTCTTTATAAAAACCCATCTTAAAAAGTATAAATATTGATGAAATAACACATGTACCATATCACTCTTGGTTCTCATGATCACCCTCATTATCTTCCAGCTCGCTTGGGATGATAACACTATTGTTCTAAAAAATATGTTTCGATCTAAGGTCATGTCTCAATACGAAACACCAATCCCTATCCAACACATCTGGGTAAAAAACACCTGGTTGCAGTGTTTGGGGAAAACACAGGGCTCCTTAGCTTCATCCCACATCTTTCTAGAGTTGATACATATCAGCGTACTATCGCGATCTTCCTTTACATTATTCTGATCAAAGGTGTCCCACCACTTGCACCTAAAAATAACACATTGGAAAGAAGAGAAATCCACTTCAATTATCTCTTATATCTTTCCAACGTAACCTGTGTCCTAAATCTTGGGTTTTGATGCGCCACAAAGCTAGATCGATTAGATTGATTAGACTGAGCTTCCACTCCACATTCCTTGTGTATGTATGTCCATTATCGGCATTTTAAATATGAAAATGAAATCTATATGCCCACATAGATGGGAACAAATGCACCTATAAAAAAGTTAAAAAATCATAGTGTCATGTGTATTATAATAACCCAACAGTTAAAGTATGAAATATAGATGTAATTACATTTGAAAGGTGCATGATTAAGTTTCAAATGTACATATAGATTAAATAGATTATTACCGAGTTGGTGCACCCAATCCCTACGTTTAGCGCATCCTCTTCAGCACACGGGTAACGACCAGTTGCACCATATTTCTCTCTGACTTGGCCAGCAAACCAACTGTTGGGGCATATTTTTGGCATATTTTCTTTTAAATGATCGGGATAAGGCGCACTTTTTCCTTTTAACTGTATCAATTCTTTCCTGTCACTATCCCATTTCATCCTCTTTTGTTCATACAATGCGACCCATGGTTGTGTCTCTTCAAAATTGTAAAGAACGAATTTATTGATTGGTTCAATTTTTGCATTCGCTGATGAAATCAAACCGACATTATATAGTACATAGAGATCAAAATATACATTATGTCAAAGTTCAACATGAATATTTACTTTGTGTAAATTTGAAAAATGATAAGTCGCTTACTCTTTATCAAGCGCTTTTTTCCATTCATTTGGAGCAACTCCCCTTCTCTTTTTTCTTCATCCCTTTCATCGTCCCAAATAACTGCACCTGGTCTGTTGTTTATCTACTTGATGTACTCACTAGCATAATAGAAATACTCATATGATATGTACCCCTCTGCCATAGACCCCTCAGGTTTTTCCCTTTGTCGAGCAAAACCTTTCAATTTCTTCATTTACCTCTCTAAGAAGAACATCCAACGACAAGAAACCACCCCAACTAATTCAACCTCACCTACTAAGTGGATTAGAAAATGAACCTGCAAGTTCATGAAACTCGTCGGCAATTCCTTCTCAAACATACAAACAATCTCAACTATCTCTTGATGCCACCGTGGAATGCTAGCCACATGAATCTCCTTTGACTTGATCCAACATACAAATGCAGATAATTTAGATATGGCACATCCCAGGTCTTGAGGGAATTCATTTTTCACACACCCCTTTGCATGAACAAATGATAATGACATTACACTATTTTTTGGTCATCTAACTTGTTACTATTAGATGGACCTAAGTACACCATGTAAGACCAATTTTACCCTAAGTAAAATTGCTTTCACTATGAAAAATAACTTAGTAAACCACATTTATTAAGTTGTTTATGGTCTAAACAGGAAACCCAATGAGGAAATATTGAATAAATCCACATTTATTTGATTTTACTCAAGGAATAATTAGTTAAATAACAATTTAATTAATATTCCTGGTCATATTTAACTAAAAACAAGAAAATTAATTAGATAAATCATTATCTATCTTATTATTTTCTAGGAATAATTATTTAAACCTTATTTAAATAATATTCCTTGTTAAATTTGACTAAATCATTTATAAATAATTGAATAAATCATTATTTATTTGATCATTACTCAACCACATCCTTAAAATAATAAATAAATCATTTATTTATTATTTACAAATAAAGGGATTTGACCCAAGTCAAATTCTTTTTCCCTCCAACAAATATAATAAAATATTCCATAAAAGTTGGATCTTGATTTGGTTAATAATATTTTAATTATGCACCAATATCTAGGCTAACTCAATATTTTGTTATAAATAGAAGGGTTTTTCCATTCACTCACTACCTTTTGTTGCCTAAATATCACTCTGGATCTATACTTTTGGTCTGACTTTGATCCACCATCATTGTCATATTTTGCTACCATTTTTCTTAGGAGCTCTCTTTGAGTTTCATTTTTGTCTAGGCTTTCTATATCATCAAGAGAGAGAGATTTTAGATCTGAAGTGTTGAGGACTTACAAGAACCTATCCCATTGAGGGGGACTAGTAACATCTTTTTATGTTTCCTTCCCAGGTGTCAAAAAATACAAAAATTCTTTAAAACATTCTTGTCTTATCTATTGGATGCATGGAGCAACTCTTGCTTTTATTTACTGCTGAATGTATTTTTCTGCATAAATCTAGATTTTGCAGCATTTATCTTAGTCAACTAATTGCATATCTAAAGAAATTGGCAGTCATCTTTGTTGTTAGGGTTTTTTGTTATGCACGGCTAAAGTGAGCCTTTTTCGTATGCTTACGATTAAGATTCATACTAACAACACTGCAAAGTTATAAACACGTGCAATAATATACAAAATTAGTTATGTTTTATGACCCCTGCATGGGATAAAATTTATTAATATAACAAATAATAAAATCGTGCTTTTGACGTTATACTTACTCTTAGAATATTCACATGGTCATGCAATTTCAACCTCGACAAATGGTCATCCATGGTGAAGCAGTGCCGTAGTGAAGACTCGTATGAAGATGGCACCCTCACACCCATTATAAATTCCTTTCCCAAAGAAAGATCATCTTTTTTTTAAATCCATGGGACATCACCTTCTTTGAAATACCATGAATTAGAGGGACCATCACCTGCCTCTGATCCTGTACTTTTTAATCATTTTGGTCAATGTTTCTTTTTAGTTTTTGAAGTAATAAGATATTTCCTAACAGCCAATGTGTCACTTTGTTTTGATGATATGTGCCTTAATAAATAAGATGAAACATTTTTAAATATATGCATGGGATCTAATAAGTGGGTAATCTTAAGATGCTCCCAATATGGGAGGTTATAAAAGATAGATTTCCTTTTCATCCCAATGGGCAATTTCTCAACATAGTTGTCGAAGAATTATGGATCATCGAACATAGGCTCCCCATTTGAATCAAGCATTTCTATGAACTCCTTCTCCTTCTCTCTCTCATATGCTCTATTCCATTCAGCTGGTGTCATTATTGGAGGCCTTTGGGTTCTCTCTCGTTTACCATTGAAAGTGGATGTTGCTCTTCTGTAAGGGTGTTCTTCTGGGAGGAATACCCTGGAGCAGCCATACAATGGCTTTCGTAGGTCGTTGGACCATCTAGCTTTCAGAGAAGCTCCACAACATTTACATCCAAAATACCCTTTTGTTACAAGACCTGTGAGATTATTGTATACAATTTATATGCATGGCACGTTAAAGAATATCATGAAAACCATAACAATTACAACAAATTAAATAACTAATATGCGAAAGAATATTGTTACGTATATAAACAAATCAATAAACATGTAATTTACCAGAGCAAAATCCTAAGACTGGATAATCATGTGTCGTGTAATAACATATGCCATACAACTTAAAACTCCTCTCTACTGCGATGGGTCTTGATACATCGTCTACATTTATCCCATCCCATAATTCCTTCAATTCATCTACCAGTGGGTGTAAGTAGACATACATATTCTTCACTTGTCTTTTACCAGGGACTATGAGAGCCAACATAAGATGTTCATTTTTCACAGACAACCATGGGGGGATATTGTTATTGATCACTACTACAGGCCAAACATAATAGTTGGTGTTTTAGAGGGAATATGTGTTGACGCCATCCATGACTATGCTGAGTCGTAAACTTTGTACTTCATCCTTGAATTTTTCGAGCCATGTATCCTCTATATGCTTCATGGCTATTGAATCAGTTTGGATTCACATAACTCCTAACTAATTCTATGTGAGGCATGACATCCCTGCAACATAGCTAATTATTTGCAATGAAAGAGCCTTTGAATCCTTGGGATTATAGGCATGTGCCTCAATATATTAAAAGGAGGAACACGTGATTTACCTTTCTTTTTTTATTTATCATACATGTCATGCCCACATTTCAAACATCTCTTTGTTTGCATATTCTCCTCTATATAAAATACAATCATTTGGACATGCATGATATGATATGTACTCAACACCCAACATTTTCAACAGTTTCTTTGCTTCTTTGCAGCTACCGAGTAAGAAATTATCACTCGGAATAACCTTATCTTTTAATAACTTGTGGTTGGTGATCTTGGAAAATATTAAATGTACATTAATGCCGGTATAATTATTAACGTTCATAAAATTGACCATTTGTAATGTTCATTGTGTGAATATATTTCTCAAATTTATATAAGGGAGGAATTTATAGTGACTTAACTCAAAATTTCCGAGAAACATGCATTCGACAATCCAAACTTTGCTTTCAAGTTGTACAGTAACATCGTTGTTCCCAACTGGGTAGACTTTGCCTGACCGCCAGGTCCAAAGAGAGGGGAGGTGGAAGCAAATTTAAGGCTTTCAAAAAAGGTGTCAATGATATGAGCATCATCCCCTAGCTGATCATCATTTTGGAATGCATCTAATAACATTGTCTCCATGGCAGTCATATCTCTTAAGTAATCATCCATACCAACCTCAATTTGATTGCCTCCATTGCCAACTTGTGAAGAACTATTATTGTTGTAGTCATTCCTAATTGGTGAATCTGGACATAGCGAGAATTGAATCGGTGGTTGATTCAACCATTCTTGGTATCGTTCCTCTCCTTTTTTCTCTTAATTCAACCTTCTCTCGATTTGACATTTTCATGGGGTGCAACGGAAGATGGTAGGTAGGTTGCTCATCATCACTAAAATTCTAGTAATTTCAAAAAAAAAAATTGAACATGATTAGTACAAAATCTATGATATCAATTAGTAAGAGTGTTGACAATACATGAATAATTTGTTTGTCATTGAAATAATTACATTAATATACCAAACAATTATTATTACCATCATTTTCCCTGGATTGTGGTTAGAAGATGCAATATTGTTACAATTGGCAGGGTGAAGCGGCTGTCCATTTTCATCTACCAAATGCGCCTTGCGGTATCCTGCTCCTGATAAGAGCTTCCGATGTTTTGGAGCTGTTTGAATATTTTGTGCATCTGAACTCGATTCTAAATCTGCATGAACATGCAAATTTGTATACATTATAAATTTTATTAAGCTTATTGACATGGATAAAAAACATAAATTCAATTAGATAATGAAAATATAAATAAAATCTGAAGTAAATATTACGTCTCAAGATGGATAGGGAGAACTCCGCGATGGACTTTGAGAAAATTATGGAACGAGCTGGATTTTGAAGAATTGTCCATTTGATATAATTATGATATTTTATCTCTGCATTTGAGCAAAATCAACAATAAATTTTAGTGCACACACCTAAAAGTAATTTCGGTGCCTTAAAAATGGACTTATTGTTATTGGTGCTTATGTGCAGATAACCGCACCGGTGCGTTTTAGTTACTGCGCAACGGTGTCATGTTATTAACTAACACACTGGTGCGGTATTATTAATTGACGCGCCGGTGACGAAAAGCTGCAAATAAAAAAAGCGCAACTTTATATTTTGAAAGTGAAAAAAAAAAAAAAAGGGCGGAAAAATATTTTCGAAAATCTAATTTCATAAAAAAATTCTTTAAATACTAAACATTTTTCATTATTTCACTATTTTTGCAAAAAAAATCAACTAGAGATTTGCACGAGACATACCTGGAGCAAGAGAGCACGAGAGCACTATGAAGTAGCGAAATACTTTCGAACAGAACTTTTCAAACAATTAGAATTCCAAACCTCTGGTGATTCAAACCCTGTAGCATAAAATTTCAAATGATCTCGTGATTAAATTTTGTTTTTTTTTAAATCCTTTTTTGTGCAGTATTTTTTATGCATTAAGTAAAAAATTTAAGTTTGTTGTTCATTAAAAAAAAAAAAAAAACTATTTTACCCTAAACCCTTCATTCTTTTTGTTTTTTCCCTTGCTTCTTTATGTTTTTATGATTTCAGAATTAGGGCTTTTCATTTTAAATTTATAGGGTTTGTATTGCTATATATATATAGGCCTATAACATCTAACCCATGGGACAACTTGCATAGTCGGATCCCAATCCATGTCGGCCCTTGCGAGAAATTTTTTAAAACTGAATTTTTTTAATCGGTGTGCCCTCTATAATGTAGTGCACCGGTGCGTTGGCTTATCACAGCGCACTACGCACGTACTGTTTGATAAAAAAATTTAAAAACAAATTTTTTTTGAAATCCCTGCGCCATATGTAAAATAGGGCACCGGTGCGTTATTTAATTATAGCGCACCGCACATGTACAGTTTAGCCAAAAAAAAAAAAAAATGTGTTAATCTGTGAATGATATAACATATAACACACCGGGTCTCCTAGTTGACAGAGAGCACTGTACGGTGGTCCCCTGTTTGCGCGGGGCGTTTATAAGAATAGGCTATACCGTCCCCTCCATGACATCATATGCTACAAAAACTAACACTAGACAATTTTTATTATTTTGTTTGTGTTAATCGGTGTGGTGGTTAACATATAATGCACGGTGTTCCTTGTTGACATAGAGCATCGTACCGTGTTTTATATTGTTTTGGTGGTGTGTTTATAAGAACACGACGCACCGACGTCGGTGCGTACAACATGAAAATCGCACCGGTTTCTTGATATATTTTTTTTACCTGTAAAGTTGATGATTTATTTATAAAATATATTAATCAATGATATGGTACAAGTTTCATATTGATAAAGAAATCCCTGAAAAGAGATCAAGTAACAAAAATATTGATAACACATAAAAAAAAAAACAAAAAAGGCAAGTTCTTTGTAAATTCTTTACAAAAAATATTATTTTTGAACTATATGTAAGTTTAACTAATATGTATTATTTATTGTGTATCATGGAGAGCCACAAAATTGTTGGAAATGTTGTCATTAATGGCAATAGAGGCAGAAAAGACAGAGACAGACAAAGGAGGCAGCAAAGAAGCGAACAAAGGAAGCAAAGGAGATAGGCGGAAGAAGAATGTCGAAATGTAACAGTCAAACAGTAGAGCGGAAGCTAAGGCAGAGGCATAGGTAGTGAATATAGAGGCAGAGCCGTTATCAGAGGCAGAGGCAGAGGCAGAGCCGTTATCACAGCAGAGGCAGAGGCAGAGGCAGAGCCGTTATCACAGCAAAGGCAGAGCCGTAACCCAGGCGGAAGGATACGTAATATTCCGGGAATCTTAACCAAAGCGACAAAGTATATATATAAACCTTAAACCTTATTCCGAGAATCATTAGCCAGCCGGAGGTTACACTAAAGGCCGAAGAGGAATATTATATATATGCGCAGTAAGATACATATGATTTGCCTTATATATATAAAGGTCCAAAGAATATACATTTATATGTAGCGTGAGATCCAAAGAACCAAAGGTTCTATCAAAGGAAAAGCCTTATATGGTGGACCCTCATCAATCGCATCGGAAAAATTTGGCAGCGGAGCACATGCAACTAAAACTTGCGATTGCGATTGAAGCCCGGACCCGATGGGCTTATAAACTGTGATTAACACGTATTTGAATTCCGGCCTAATCGCATCGGAGCATCGGAGTATAGGCATATCGGAACATCCAACCAAAACTTGCGATTGCGATTGAAGCCCGGACCCGATGGGCTTATAAACCGTGATTCATATATGGTTGAGTTCCGGCTTAAAAGTGATTCATCGCATCGGAGTAAAACAGAACAGCGGATCATTGAACCATGCGATTGCGATGGTGCGATTTAATCGCAACCGTCCATTCCCAATGAACGACAGCTGTTGGATCTTAAAGGAAGTCAGAGTGGGGCCTACTGGAATTCAAACTCGAAAATAAGGATTTCCTTTGTTAAAGAGCATCGACAGATAAAAGAGAAATATAACATAAAACATTGAAATGCCGAAGTATGGTCTGGTGGGACCCTCGCTCATCACATCGGCGGAAATCAGACGACCAAAGGCACAATAGGATCTCTGAAGTTTGCGATTTCGATTCGAAAGTAAAATAAGGCGGAGATTATATATGAACCAATATATATATATATATATATATATATATATATATATATGCAGTGTGGGGCCATCGCATCGACACGAAGGCTAAGCAGTGGAACATATCAATGAAGTCTGCGATTGCGATCAATTGCATCGGAACAATCGTAAAGGGTGTAATCACAATCGGAAATCATCGAAGGAGACTCATCGCATCGGAGCACAAAACAAAGTTCGGATGGTGGGCCCGAAAGGGCATTTTATATGTTAAACAGGTTTGTACTATTATGCCGAGAGCTGAAGTTGTGTTATATATATAAAAGGTGCTGATTACAGTGGCATAGTAGTTACACCACGGCAGAGCACATATCAAAATGTATTTTTATTATTGTGCCGAGAATCAATTGGCTTGATATAAAAAGCACAGTTACATATGTATGACAGATGGTCGTTACCCTGTGACAGTGAATAAGGAAACAAACAGAGCCGAAAGGGACAAAGACACAGTCAAAGAAAAGACAAATGCGCAGCAAGCCAAGAGGCTGAATGAGTGAGCTGGAGTTTTCATAGTAATTGAATGTAAATGATTTTGTTTTATATTGTTTGTGATGCAAAGGCAAGTTTCCAAAGGAAAAAGAAATATCCCACTAAAATGTTAAATTGGTACCTACAGTTATATTTTCTGAATGAGCGGATAAAAGAGTTGAGGAGGTAGAAGGCAAAGAGACATGGTTGTCCATTTCGAATTCCCAGTAGAATACAAACAACCATGAAGCTAGTTTGTATAAAATAGGATAATATCCAAGGGGATAATGTTACGAAAAAGAGAATGAGAGAAGAAGAGAGTGTGTAGCAGAATTGAAAAGAGTTGAAGAAAATAAGAAAGCTGCAAGAGGTGAGAGAGAGAGTAAATATAGAGAATGCAGAGTATAGAAGATTGAGGCAGAGAAGATAAAGAAAATAAGAGCAGAAAGAGATGCTACAGATCAGAGCTGATATCTGAGGTAAATCAGCAAACATTTCGGTTGATAAATTGAGGAAGTTGGAGTTTCCCTATCAAGTTGAAGCTTGATAGATGTCAGTTGTAGCTGACTGAGGTTGGAGCCTCCTGTAGGTTGGTGCCTGCAGAAAATTGGAGGGAGTTGGAGCTTCCTTGCAAGTTTTAGCTTGCAGAATTGAGGTTGGTGCCTCCTGTAGGTTGGTGCCTGCGGAAAAACAGTGGTGAGAGGGAGTTGGAGCTTGCCTTTGCATCACAACAATAATAAGATGTGGTTTTCTCCCTTTATGGGTTTCCACTTAAATCTGTTGTCTCTATCTATGTTGTCTGTGTACTGAGATGATTTACCAAATTTGCTTAATGTTTGCTGCTCTCATAATAAGTTTGAGGTCACATTAATTTAATGCTTGCCACATCATATTAAGACTGTTCATGCACTAAGATTGATTATAAAAGTAAGCTGTAAATTAGTTGATGAAAAATATAAAAAGCTCATATATGTGTTAAACTGATTCACCCCCCCCCCCTCTCAGTTTAACTAAGAATTCAACAATTGGTATCAGAGCAGGTTCCTTTGTACCAGTTTAACAACTGAAAGGAGATTCTAGGTTCTCACGATGGCTAGTAAAGAAGGATGCTCAACCAATAAAGCCCCTTTCTTTATAGGTGCAAATTATGCCTTCTGGAAAATCAAGATGAGGACATACATAATGTCTCTAGGAATAGAAGTTTGGGGTGCTGTGGAATTAGAATATGCCCCAAAGGCAACTGACTCAGAGAAAGAATCCAAACAAGATTTTGTAGCTAACGCAAAAGCCATGAATGCCATCTTGAATGGATTGTGTGAAGCAGAGTTTATCAAATTAATGCACAAAGAAACTGCCAAAGAGATGTGGGGTACTCTGGAGAACATCCATGAGGGAGACAAGAAAGTAAACACTGCCAAACTTCAAGTCTATAGAGCCCAGTTTGAGAACTTAAAAATGAATGATGATGAAGACATTGACAGTTTCTTCCTAAAAGTTGCAGAAATTGTTAACAATATGAAAGCTCTTGGAGAAACCATGCCAGAAAGTATAATTGTGCAAAAGATTCTAAGATCTCTTCCATCCAGGTTTAATCCCAAGGTGTCTGCAATAGAAGAAATAGCATATTGGGAGACCTTGACCATGAACTAGCTACTTGGAAATTTAACAGCATATGAGATGAGACTCCCACAGAAGAAGCCAAGTACGAGGGAGGCAGCCTTTAAAATAGAAAAGAAGAAAGAAGAAGAGGATGACATATGCTCTTGCTCGGATGAAGAAGAGGAAAAATTTGTCAAGAAATTGGATAGAGGCTCAGGTAAATACAAAGGTAAACTTCCTTTCAAATGCTTTAACTGTGGAAGAGTTGGACACTATGCTGCTAAGTGTCCTCACAAGAAAGTAAGGAATCAAGCTCAAGAGTTAGAGAAAAATACATCAAAGAACTGGCAGAAAGGAAAGAAGTTCAGCAGAAAATCCTTCTATGCTCAACAAGACAGCAGTACATGTGAAGATCCAGATGAACTCTCAAGTGAAGATGGAACCTCTGAATTTTTATTGATGGCTATAGAAGAAATCGAAGGTATCCTGCTAGAAGATGAAGAAGAAGAAGGTGAAGTCGACCTTGAGGGGGAGCTAAGAAGTGCTCTAGAAGAGATTGATAGACTCAAGCTGAAATGAAGAAAACAAAAGGACATTCTCCTCAAGTATGTACGAGAAGAATAGAATTCAGAAGTCCTTATGCAGCTAAAGATAGAGCTTGAAGAAGCCAAGAAGATAGAGGACATGTTACTTAAGCAAATCAAGGAAAAAACTTAGGAACAAGAAAATTTGTAAGAAGAAGTAGTATGTCTCAGGAAGAAATTATAAAATGCTCAAAGGAAAGTGGTTGTAAAATCTTCTCAAACAACAAGCTCTATTAAGTTGAATGAAATTCTGGTTGCTCAAAGATCGCCTATGATAAAAACTGGAATAGGCTATGAAGGAGAATAAAGTAAAAACAAAGAAAAGGAAAACAAAGATATTATTTTTGTAAAAGCAAAGAAGGATGATGAAGCAGCTCAAATAGTGCCTACAAAAGAAGAAAATTGTAAGGAAGGAGGCAGAACCCAGAAAAATCCTCTAATAACAAAGAATGAAAGAAATACTCAAACAACAAGAAAAGATTTATATGCCCCTGAGTATGTCAAATTTGAAAGCCATCAAAGGAGATTCTTCCCTCCTATGAAGAATGCCACTTGTTATGTCTGCCACAAGTAGGGACACATTGCTGCATATTGTCATGCAAGGACGAGTAATTTAAACCAGCAAAAGATGCAAACAGTGAAGAGACTGTCTCAAACAAAAAAATGGAGAAAACAACCTTACATCAGGTATGCAAATAATTTCTATGGTTATTGTTTTTATTGTAAGGAATTTGGCCATAAAATTATTGAATGTAGAAAGTATGGACAAAGATTGATGTTCAACACCTCAAGGAGGTTTATGAATCAAATAAATTTTGTTCATACTCACAATTCTGCAAAAACTATGATCAAATGTTGTATATGCAATCAAGTTGGACATATGCCTTCCAATTGTCCTCTGAAAGGATGTGATTCATCAGCTCACAAAATATACCAAACAAAAAGATGCCTCCAGTGGAAAAAGAAGGAGAATAAGTGTGACCTGGCTCTAACTGCTCAAGATCTGAAAAGCCAATGGTATTTGGACAGTGGTTGCTCAAAGCATATGACTGGAGACAGGAGAAAATTTATAACTTTTGATGAAAAGAAAACTGGTAATGTTACTTTTGGCAATGATAAATCAGGAAAAATCAAGGGAAAGGGCTCAGTCAACTTAGATAATGGCAGAGGTAAGGCCCAAGATGTATTATTTGTAGATGGCCTGAAAGCAAATTTGCTGAGTGTCTGTCAAATGTGTGATAAAGGCCGCGAAGTTATTTTCAGAGCACAAGACTGTGAATTCAGATCAAGCACCACAGGTAAGACTTTGCTCAAAGGTGTTCGAACAGAGAGCAATGTTTACATCGTGAAAGAGGAAGATGAAGCATGCCATCTTAGAAAACTTGAGGAGTCATGGTTATGGCATAGGATATTGGGACATCTCAGCTTCGATCATATCATCAGACTGAGCAAAAAGAAAGCAGTCAGAGACATGCCAGAAATAAAAAGGCCTTCTAATACCATATGCAAATCTTGTCAATTGGGTAAACAGACCCGTACATCATTTAAGGCCAAAGATGAGTTATCAAAAAGTAGACCACTCCAGCTTGTGCACATGGATCTGTGTGGACCTGCAAGAACTAAAACACCAAGTGGAGAATCCTACTTCATGCTGATAATAGATGATTTCTCCAGAATGACATGGGTTGCATTTCTCAAGAATAAATCGGAAGCTCTGGAAAAATTCAAAATATTCAAAGCTTTAGCAGAAAATCAAATAGGATGCAAGCTGAAATGCATCAGATCAGACAGAGGAGGTGAATTCACTGATTATGACTTTGCATACCTTTGCAATGAACATGGCATAAAGCAACAATTTACTATTGCAGGGACACCTCAACAGAATGGAGTACCAGAGAGACAAAACAGGTCTGTACAGCAAATAGCCAGAGCCATGATACAAGAGAGTAATATTCCTCAAACCTTTTGGGCAGAAGCAGTACACACAGCCGTGCATATTCTAAACAAATCCCACTTAAGGCCAAGCAGTGACAAGACTCCCTATGAACTATGGCATGGGAAACTAGCTTCAATTAAACACTTTAGAATCTTTGGAAGCAAGTGTTACATAAAGAATAATGATGAAAATCTTGGGAAATTTGATGCAAGAGAAAATGAAGGGATTTTTCTAGGATATGCTTCCAAAAGTAAAGGGTACAGGTGCTACAACAAGACTCTTCGGAAAATAGTAGAAAGTATTGATGTGAGATTTGATGAAGAACTTCCAAACAATACAAGAGATACAGATTGCTGCAGTCCATCAGACAACCATGAAGAAGAAAACCAAAATGATGATGAAACAAACAAGACAACAGAAGATGCAAAGCTGAGCTCGAAAGCCCCCTCAAGATACACTCAGAAGAATCATCCTGAAGATCAGATCATAGGAGACAAGAAAGTAGGGGTCCAAACTAGAAGGCAACTAACAGAACAGACAGAAGAAGTATACATAGCCATGTTATCACAAATAGAGCCAAAGAAGTTTGAAGAAGCCAGCAAGGACAAGTATTGGGTGAAGGCAATGAATGAAGAATTGGACCAAATTGAGAAGAACAATACATGGGAACTAGTTCCTAGACCAATTGAGAAAAATATCATTGGCTCAAAATGGGTATTCAAGAATAAAATGAATGAGCAAGGACAGGTAATCAGGAATAAAGCTAGACTAGTTTGCAAAGGATATTCACAAATCGAAGGACTTGATTATGATGAAACATTTGCTCCTGTAGCCAGAATGGAAGCCATCAGAATGTTTCTGGCCTTTGCATGCTACCAAGACTTCAAGGTATATCAAATGGATGTAAAATCTGCTTTTTTGAATGGAGATCTAGAAGAAGAAGTCTACATGGAACAACTGGAAGGTTTCTCTTTAACAGACAAAGAAGACTATGTGTGCAGACTGAAGAAGGCTCTATATGGACTGAAACAGGCTCCTCGTGCTTGGTACTCAAGACTGGATAAATATTTGCAAAAACAAGGCTTTAAGAGAGGCGGAGTAGACAACAATCTATACATAAAAGCCCATGAAAATGAACTCCTGATTGTTGTGGTATATGTTGATGACATTATGTTTGGAAGCAACAGAGAAGAACTAGCAAAAGGGTTTTCTGATGAGATGAAAACAGAGTTTGAGATGTCTATGATTGGAGAGCTCAGTTTCTACTTAGGACTTCAAATTCAGCAAAAGAACACAGGTACATTCATCTCACAGGAAAAATACTTAAAAGAAATGTTGAAAAAGTTCAACATGGAGGACTACAAACCTGTGTCAACTTCCATGATCACGGGATGCAAGCTGTGTGCTGATGATGGATCTGCTGATATAGATCAAAAACTCTACAGATCCATGATAGGAAGTCTGCTGTATCTGAAAGCATCAAGACCAGACATCATGCTAGCTGTAGGACTAGTGGCTAGATATCAAGCAACACCTAAACAAAATCACCTTCTTGCAGTCAAAAGAATATTCAGATATCTACAAGGAACAACACAGTATGGACTTTGGTATCCTAAAGGCAAAAGCTTCACTTTGACAGCATACACAGATGCAGATTGGGCCAACTGTGTGGATGACAGGAAAAGCACAAGTGGAGGTGCATTCTATCTAGGAGAAAGTCTGGTGGCATGGTTAAGCAAGAAACAAACATATATCTCTCTATCTGTGAGAAACGAGTATATAAACGGCAACGTCATGTTGTACACAAGTCATGTGGATGAAGCAAACCCTCCAAGACATGAAGGTAAGCATTGATGAACCTATCTCAATCAAATGTGATAATACAAGTGCTATAAGTATATCTAAAAACTCAAAAACTAAACATATCCCAATCAAGTATCATTTTCTCCGAGAACAAGTGGCTCAGAAGATAGTAAAACTGGAGTATGTACCAACAAAAGAACAGACAACAGATATATTTACCAAACCGCTTGCTAGAGAACCATTTGAATACTTGAGAGACAGACTAGGGGTAGTATCTGTAGATGCTACTCTCTGATATGAAGAAAAAGCACAGTTTCAGGGGGAGAACAGAAACGAAAATATCATTCCAAGGGGAGATCAGCCAGCAAGGGAAGCATGAAATAGGTCCTCAGGATCAAAAGGATTATGGCAAGAATACATCCAACATAAAAGAATCAATAAAAAGACTAAAGGATCAGTGGTGAACCCAACGTGAATCTAATCCAAAGGTTGGAGCAGCAACGTACAAAGTCAGAAGATCTCAGAGAGAGGAAATGCACGAAATGTTGAAAAATAAAAATAAAAATTCAAACCCCTTGCCATTGATGTCAAAGGGGGAGGAAGAGCAAGCAACAGGAGAAAGGACCCTAACAGAAAAACAAAGGAAGTGTATTGCCATCAATGCCAAAGGGGGAGACTGTTGGAAATGTTGTCATTAATGGCAATAGCAGAAAAGACAGAGACAGACAAAGGAGGCAGCAAAGAAGCGAACAAAGGAAGCAAAGGAGACAGGCGGAAGAAGAATGTCGAAATGTAACAGTCAAACAGCAGAGCGGAAGCTAAGGCAGAGGCAAAGGCAAAGGCAGTGAATATAGAGGCAGAGCCATTATCAAAGGCAGAGGCAGAGACAGAGCCGTTATCACAGCAGAGGCAGAGGCAGAGGCAAAGCCGTTATCACAGCAGAGGCAGAGTCGTAACCCAGGTGAAAGGATACGTAATATTCCGGGAATCTTAACCCAAGCGGCAAAGTATATATATAAACCTTAAACCTTATTCCGAGAATCATTACCCAGCCGGAGGTTACACTAAAGGCGGAAGAGGAAGCTTATATATATGCGCTGTAAGATACATATGATGCGCCTTATATATATAAAGGTCCAAAGCATATACATTTATATGTAGTGCGAGATCCAAAGAACCAAAGGTTCTATCAAAGGAAAAGCCTTATATGGTGGACCCTCATCAATCGCATTGGAAAAATTTGGCAGCGGAGCACATGCAACTAAAACTTGTGATTGCGATTGAAGCCCGGACCCGATGGGCTTATAAACTGTGATTAACACGTATTTGAATTCCGGCCTAATCGCATCGGAGCATCGGAGTATAGGCATATCGGAACATCCAACCAAAACTTGCGATTGCAATTGAAGCCCGGACCTGATGGACTTATAAACTGTGATTAACACGTATTTGAATTCCGGCCTAGTCGCATCGACAAAATAAAGTGAACAGTCGTTCATCGCATCGGAACAAGCCAATATTGCGATTGCGATGAAGTCTCGAACCCGATGGGCTTATAAACTGTGATTCATATATGGTTGAGTTCCAGCTTAAAAGTGATTCATCGCATCGGAGTAAAAAAGAACATCGGATCATTGAACCATGCGATTGCGATGGTGCAATTTAATCAAAACTGTCCATTCCCAATGAACGACAGTCGTTTGATCTTAAAGGAAGTCAGAGTGGGGCCTACTGGAATTCAAACTCGAAAATAAGGATTTCCTTTGTTAAAGAGCATCGACAGATAAAAGAGAAATATAACATAAAACATTGAAATGCCGAAGTATGGTCTGGTGGGACCCTCGCTCATCGCATCAGCGAAAATTAGACGACCAAAGGCACAAGAGGATCTCTGAAGTTTGCGATTGCGATTGGAAAGTAAAATAAGGTGGAGAGTATATATGAACCAATATATATATATATATATATATATATATATATATATATATATATATATATATATATATATATATATATATATATATATATATGCAGTGTGGGGCCATCACATCGGCACGAAGGCTGAGCAGTGGAACATATCAATGAAGTCTGCGATTGCGATCAATCGCATCAGAAAAATCGCAAAGGGTGTAATCGCAATCAGAAATCATCGGAGGAGACTCATCGCATCGGAGCACAAAATAAAGTTTGGATGGTGGGCCTGAAAGGGAATTTTATATGTTAAACGGGTTTTTACTATTATGCCGAGAGCTGAAGTTGTGTTATATATATAAAAGGCGCTGCTTACAAAGACATAGTAGTTACACCACGACAGAGCACATATCAAAACGTCTTTTTATTATTGTGCCGAGAATCAATTGGCTTGATATAAAAAGCACAGTTACATATGTATGACAGATGGTCGTTACCCTGTGACAGTGAATAAGGAAACAAACAGAGCCGAAAGGGACAAAGACACAGTCAAATAAAAGACAAATGCATAGCAAGCCAAGAGGTTGAATGAGTGAGCTGGAGTTTTCATAGTAATTGAATGTAAATGATTTTGTTTTATATTGTTTGTGATGCAAAGGCAAATTTCTAAAGGAAAAAGAAATATCCCACTAAAATGTTAAATTGGTACCTACAGTTATATTTTCTGAATGAGCGGATAAAAGAGTTGAGGAGGCAGAAGGCAAAGAGACATGAGTACATCATTTCGAATTCCCCGGCGAATACAAACAACCATGAAGCTAGTTTGTATAAAAAAATAGGATAATATCTAGGGGATAATTGTTACACGGTAATTTGTCACCGTCCCTACCATTCCCCGTCCCGCACAATGGAGGACCCATTTTGTGACCTGTGAACATTGTCATGCCTTGAAAACATCATCAATGCATTCCTCTGAGCATGAGCCTCATTTTCCCTTGAGACATCTCCTTGCAAAAGTCATGAAAAACATCCCTTTTGGCATTGGCGCGGGTAGGCAGTTCAGTACTCGCGCCAATGAGGAAAATCCTGCAAAGAGGTCGCGCCAGCTGGCGCTCTGTCATAGAGCAGCAGTCGCGCCACCCAATTTAGGGACTGTTTTTTAAATAAGGATGGCGGAAGTTGAGTTCCAACAAACTCACAAACCATTGCCTATCTTGAGTTGGGAGGTTTGGCTGCAGGAGTTCTATGGAAGGGAAGTGGTTTTGCCACCTCCCATGGAACCTTCCTTGTTGATAGGGCCAATCCCATAATAATAGGGATCCCAACTCCCTCCTTCCCCATATATAAAAGCCTGCTCAATCCCATGGCAAGCTAGTCTTGAAGTGCCTAAGCTTTGAATCTCCATATTCCCAAGAGCCTTTGTGCTGTAAAGAATCCCCTCTTTCCCTTAAGGCCGACTCAAGTAAGGAGACCATTGTCGAGAGACTTCGGAGAGGTTTTCCCTTTCCTTGGCGAGCTTTGCGAGCCGTGGACGACTGGAGACCCATCCGAAGGAGACCGCGACATCAGAACTTGGTTGTAATCTCTCTTCGTTTATTATTTAATAGATGATTATGATTATGGTTCCACTCCGTTTTCCATCATGTTAATGCGAGTAACATCCTTTATGACTGATGTTTAGTTACGTGTGCTGGATTTTATGCTTGTATCTGTTCGTTTCTTCCATGTGCAGGTGTTCATCCGCGGAGATCGTGGAGGGATTGTGATCTGCCGAGGCTGAGGAACGGGGACGCTTCTTCCTCAGATCATAGCGTTGGAATCCAGGTAGGCTTCTATTCCTAGTCTTTTCATTTCGTAACTAGGAGCTTGCGTCATAACATTGTTTGATTGTTGCTAGACCCCTGCTGGGCTAGTAGGGATCGCCTCTGTCCACAGAGGGGATTTACCTCCTCAACAATTTGGCGACTCCACTGGGGATCGTCCGGATTTCATTGTCTCGTTTGTGTTGTCTCGCTTTGATTGTTTTATGTTTTTCCTTGCTTGATGAACCTTCTGGGTTGGGTTCTTTCACTGTTTTTGCTTCTTGGTTTGCTTAGCTTGCATTGGTCTGCTTCTGGAGTAGCTTGTTTTTAATTTTGGCTGAGAAACTCGACTGGCGCGGTTTTTAACCCGACAGTCACGCCAATTGGCGCACGTTGCCTTTGTCCAGCCCGCGCCAATTGCTTTCTGGCGCCAGTTTCACCCTTACAGTCGCGCCACCTCTGTAAGGATTTTGAGTTTCCTCATTTTTGAGCTCTCTGAATTTGATCAATGTTTTTCTTCTTGATTTTCCGATTGCCTGAGTGTGTTGGAGTCCTGTTTGACTGGGAATTCACCTCTGTCCTTTGGTTGTTTGCTTTTATCTACCGATTTCACATTTTAAGCCCTAGGGCATCTAGTGGCTTAGTGTATCGAGCCCTCCTTGGGAATTTTGGTGTTTTGATTGTCCTGTCAACTATCTGATTGATTCTCCGCATCCTCTAAGTATTTGTTCATTGTTTTGTTGCGATTTTTGGGTGATTTTTCATTCCTTCATTCGAAATTCGTTTGGTCTTGCCTTGGACCTAGATCACACGGTCCATTGGAAGCTTTTGAGTCTTTTCTTCGTTTTGAGAGACTTTGGTCGATTTGGGGATCTGATCGCTTGTGTTGTTGAGTGAAATTTGTTTGTTTCGCTCTCTTGGAAATCGTTTCTCAAGTTGTTCCGTTTGTTTTCAAGTTTGTTTAGTGCATATTAGCTATTAAACATTGAAAATTTAAAAAAAAAATCTCTTTTGCTTTTGTTAATTAGTGCAAATTGTGATATTTTCCATATCGCTAGTGATTAGTGTTTTGAATGAAAAGTTTTCAATTTCATTAGTTGCATTAGAGATCTCATTGTTTGTCTTCCGTCCGTTTCATTTGTGTAAAAGCTCTCAACTCTTCTCTAACTAGTTTTCATCGAACGAAATGTTGCACTGTGGCATATAGCTTTGCATTTAGGAGTCTTTCGAGACGCTACATACGATAGGGCCTGAAAATTGAAACTTAATTGAAGATCAACTGTAAAATTTATTCAATTAACCTAAGGCAGCATTGGAACTTAACGAAACATATTTAGAAAGTCTAGGCTAGAGACGTGTTCCGGCGTCGTTAAACCTAGCAGCTGTCGTTCGCCTGTTGGCTTTAGACAGCGCTAGTACGGACTTGCGCTCCCCGCACCGTCGCGTATATAAAGGGAGACCCCTCTAGGTTTTCAATCCTTTATCCACAGGAAGCCGAGTCTGCCGCCCTATACCCGTGATACACCGAACACAGTATTCGGGGAGACTACCTGCACGTACGGAAAGTCCTTGGTCGATTTCTGTTTCATTATTTGAAACCAAGGTGTATATTGCAGTTCACGGATATTTGGTACACCCTTTGCCTAACATTCCTTACTAGTCATTTCGATCTTTTCTGACTCTTTAAATTTGAAAAGGTCATCAAACGCTTGTCCTTTCACGCTTGTTTCCAATCTGAAAGTGATAGAGTCACCTTTTGCCTGTTTCTCGACTCTTAAAAGATGAAACGGTAGAGTTTTGTTTCAATGTTTTAAATATTAACTGCCCACGAAATATTCCTGGTTAAAGTTAGTTTCCTTAGGGTGTTGTTCTGAAGATCGTTTCTAATGGCAACTTTTCCGGGGTTCACCAACCAAGGAATCCCCTCTGATGGGAATCCTGGTCCTTTTCCTCCTTTTGGAAATGTTGGTGCTCCTTATATGGCAATGTTGTCCCTTCCTGGGTTAACTGTTGGGTTGCCTGTTTGGTTGTTCTCAACCTCTGTGGTCCCAAATGTCTCGGATACTGTTCAATCAGTTCCTCCGCCTGAACAACATCATGTTGATTCCAAGGTGGACCTCTCCCCTTCTTCGCCTATTTCTGCGTCTTCCTCCTCTACTTCGCCTGGTGAAAGTTTGGATTCGAGTAACCAGGTGGTTAAGAAGAAGAAGAAGAAGACAAAGAAGAAGAAGTCCGATAAAAGAGAGGCTAAAGCTGCCGCTACTGTTTCTAATGCACCTCCTCTTGATAAACCTTCCAACCCTCCACGGAAATTCAAGTTCCCTTGCATGTTGTGCACGGGAGACCATCTTCTTCGAGACTGCCCTGGCATCCCCAAGGTGCTCGAAGCATGGTCCGACGGCCTTCCGCCATTGCCTTTGACTTCCGGGAGCCAAGTTGGGGGCACATCTTCAACTGGTACTGATAAGGCTCCTAAGAAGCAGGGTAAGATCACCAATCCCTGTAAGTTGTGTGAAGGGCACCATGCCATTCACCTTTGTCCTTATATGGATGAAGCCAAGTGAGTTTTGGACAACCCGACCGGTTCTACACCACGCCTTCCACCTGGTTATAATCGAATTTCTTTGAGTCCTCTGCCAGCTGATCTTACGACTGGTCAAGAGTCATCCTTGGTCGATCCCACTCCCCCAGAAATTCAAATTCACGAATCCGTCCTTGACCAACCATTGGTCGTAGGATCGGTTGAACTGGCCCCGTCTGCGGTGCACCAGGTCTTTTCTGTCGAGAGTGGATCTCACAACCCCCATGTCCTTCTGATTTCTTCAGATTCTCCAGACTTGGAGAAAGATTCTCCAGTCCCTGTGCTTCAAGAAGCTGCTCCTCCGCCTCCCATGATGGAGGCTCCGGAGGATATCCCTCCCGCCTTCGAGATGGAGGTTATGGAGGATGCTCCTTCTTCTTCCGTAACACCAGGGGAAGACCATCTTAGTTCGATGGTAGCCCCTCCGAGTAGTTTGGTCGCTTCCTTTGATTGGAATCGATTTTCAGGATACCGCCTTCCGTCTTATGTGCCTTTCGAGATCACAGTACAGGCTCTTGGTCTGGTCGTACCCAGCACCATTATAGACGAAGGTGCGTCTGTTAGTATTCTATCCTCGACTACCTGGAAAGCTTTCGGTTCGCCGCCGCTTGCGCCTGTTACGAAGAATCTGTTGACTTTTAATAGAAGGACGAGTCAACCGTTGGGGATCCTTCCAAGGTTACCTGTTACTTTGGGAGGCAAAACCGTCCATATGGACGTGATGGTCGTTCCAGGCCCCTTGGATTTCAATCTGCTTTTGGGGCGCGATTACACCTATGCCATGGGAGTGCTCGTCTCCTCCCTCTTTCGTGTGGCCTGTTTTCCGCATGAAGGAAGGATCGTGACCATTGATCAGCTGTCCTTCTTTGGTCCTAATGTGGCAACTGGTCCGCCATCACCCCCTCCTGGTTTTTATCCACCTGTTGTATCTGCCCCACCGCAGGTCAACTATGTGGCCACTTACCCCGTGCCTGTGCCTCAAGGATGGTGCCATCATGCATCAAGTGTCAGACTGGTCCCGACATCAGGATGTTTCCTTTCCTTCCATGGGGAGGGGAACTCTTGGGAAGCGATGACTTCTGTTCATTATGAAGTCGCCGAGTGGCCGGTTCCTTTCCCCGTGTCAAGCTCCTTAAAAATGAAATCGTGTCGTCTGAGCAGAGTTCCTTGTCTTGTGTCAAGCTCCTTAAAAAATGAAACAAGGTCACGAGCAGAGTTCCTTTTTCTTAGTCAAGCTCCTTAAAAAATGAAACAAGGTCGTCATGAGTATAGTTCGTTGTCTTGAAGTCTTATTCCTTAAAAAAATGAAACAAGGTCACTGAGCAAAGAGTTCGTTGTCTTGTGTCAAGCTCCTTAAAAAATGAAACAAGGTCGTCGGAGCATGGTTCTTTTCCTGTGTCAAGCTCCTTAAAAAATGAAACAAGGTTGTCGGAGCAAAGTTCCTTGTCTTGTGTCAAGCTCCTTAAAAAATGAAACAAGGTTGTCGGAGCAGAGTTCCTTGTCTTGTCTCAAGCTCCTTAAAAAATGAAACAAGGTGTCTGAGGATAGTTCTTTTAATGTGTCAACCTCGTTAAAATAATGAAACACGTTCCTTTTCAATTCGAGTCTTTGATTAGATCTCATAAAATCCCAGTCGAGTCTTTCTTAGATCTCGTAACTTGAACCTTCACTCCATCTGCCTTTCATATGGACTGAAGCTTGGGGGGCATGTACCTCGAATTGAGTCACCATGCTGGGGGCATGCTTACTATTTCAAGCATAGTTTGTTTCCGTTTTAAGCTTGTGTAAAAATGAAACCAACTTCAAGCAGAGTTTCCTGATTTCAAGCTTGTGTAAAAATGAAACCTTGCCCATTTTACCCCTTGTGATTGCCATTTTATCAGCCCGTTTTTGCCAGATGAGCCTTGGTTTTCTCACTCCATCGTCACTATCTGCTTGGCCGATCATATGCCTTCACTTGGTTGTTTTACCCATTCCTGAGGAACCGCTGCGATGAGTGGTTTTGTTAGCCAGCCTCTTGACCTTTACTTGTTCAAAACGGTTCCACCATTACCGGAGCTAGTTGCTACCCTTTATACCACTCGTTCCTCCAGGAGGAGTCATCTTTCAGCTCTTTTCTGACTCTCTAAACATGAAAAGATTGCCGAGGCCCTTGTCGTTTCGATCTCGTTAAATTGGACACGAATCGACATCTACCCAGTATACGTTTACCCCTTTTTCGGGCTGGGATAGATTAATTACGAAAAAGGAATACCCCAGCCTATCGCGACTAGGAGGTTTTCTCGGATATTGTTTTCTACCTTTTCGGATATGAGGAACTATTTACGAAAAGGGACCTATGGAGTTTACTTTTCTGCTGTCTTTTCAAACTCTCTAAACATGAAAAGACGCCGAGTTCTTCCTTTGTCAGACTCCTTAAAACCTGATGACATCGGGTTCAGTTGAAATGACGTTCTCCGAGTTCCTCCTTCCTAGGGCTCGTTAAATGTACTAGGATGGATTCGTCCGAAGGGCGGATTTATATGACAAGCATATGGTATCCTCTTCAAGCTTGTGTAAAAATAAAGAGGTACTCACCGAAATGGTGGAGAAAATGGAACCAAAATCGTTGTCGTGTCGGCAGTATGTCGCTCTTGAACATGGCACTTGTCTGCATTCGTGTCGGGTTGGGGACATCTCATCTCATTTCTTCACTTTGCCTCCGTGGGTTTGGATAATCCCTTTTGACCTCTCCTCTGCTCATTGCCTCGTCACCATGACCTCTAATCCGTTGATGTCAAATACTGCCAAGTCCACTGTCGTGCCGTTATATGTTCAAGAGAAGTTGACCTCTGCAAATATCAACCTTCCTCTGATTCTCATACGATCTTGATTCACAACAAAAACATCATGTTCCTCTGTCTCGTGTCGATGATGTGGGAAACATTATGGCCCACCTTCGATCAAGGTCACTTCCTGTCGACTTCAGCTCATTATCCAGGAAGTTGATCTAGAGACTCCTTTATGGTACCTTGGAGCCTGCATGCCTCAATGGCAGGTTCATCGCATTCGACGTGGGGTTTTCATCATTGGCCTCCGATCGAGTGATTCTATGAGTGTTCGACGCCAGCTCATTGATTCACACGCCATATATTGTACATGTAGTACCTTGAGGGCCATTGTCATTATTGGTGTCCCCTCTCGCGTCTGTTAACAGCTCTCATCATTGGCTGGTAATCAGACGATGTTCTCGCATGTTCGACTTCAGCTCACATATTCGCATGCTTGAACTTGTACTTTATTTGGGTCAAGATGGAGCGCAAGACCCTGGATTGTGTCTGTTGTAATCCAGGTTGCGATTGTGGATTATTATCATTATGTACATGACTCACTGATTGGATGGCTGCGACCATACCTGAGTCTATTTGTTTGATATTAGTTGGATGGCTGCGCCCATACCCTGGATCCGGATTATAGCATACTCTGTTTCGGATGGCTGCGTCCATACCACATATACATCATGTACTTGAGATATCAGTTGTATCTTTCTGCGCAGGTTTTCCGACGGCGGGCCTTCAGTTGAACATGTTCTCGTAAAGATTTTCACCCCTCTCTCTCTCAGGCCTCATACTTTAGGGGGCATCTGTTACACAGTAATTTGTCACCGTCCCTACCATTCCCCGTCCCGCACAATGGAGGACCCAGTTTGTGACCTGTGAACATTGTCATGCCTTGAAAACATCATCAATGCATTCATCTAAGCATGAGCTTCATTTGCCCTTGAGACATCTCCTTGCAAAAGTCATGAAAAACATCCCTTTTGGCATTGGCGCGGGCAGGCAGTTCAGTACTCGCGCCAATGGGGAAAATCCTGCAAAGAGGTCACGCCAACTGGCGCTCTGTCATAGAGCAGTAATCGCGCCACCCAATTTAGGGACTGTTTTTTAAATAAAGATGGCGGAAGTTGAGTTCCAACAAACTCAGAAACCATTGCCTATCTTGAGTTGGGAGGTTTGGCTGCGGGAGTTCTATGGAAGGGAAGTGGTTTTGCCACCTCCCATGGAACCTTCCTGTTGATAGGGCCAATCCCACAATAATAGGGATCCCAACTCCCTCCTTCCCCATCTATAAAAGCCTGCTCAATTCCATGGCAAGCTAGTCTTGAAGGGCCTAAGCTTTGAATCTCCATATTCCCAAGAGCCTTTGTGCTGTAAAGAATCCTCTCTTTCCCTTAAGGCCGACTCAAGTAAGGAGACCATCGTTGAGAGACTCCGGAGAGGTTTTCCCTTTCCTTGGCGAGCTTTGCGAGACGTGGACGACTGGAGACCCATCCGAAGGAGACCGCGACGTCAGAACTTGGTTGTAATCTCTCTTCGTTTGTTATTTAATAGATGATTATGATTATGGTTCCACTCTGTTTACCATTATGTTAATGCGAGTAACATCCTTTCTGACTGATGTTTAGTTACGTGTGCCGGATTTTATGCTTGTATCTGTTCGTTTCTTCCATGTGCAGGTGTTCATCCGCGGAGATCGTGGAGGGATTGTGATCTGCCGAGGCTGAGGAACGGGGACGCTTCTTCCTCAGATCATAGCGTTGGAATCCAGGTAGGCTTCTATTCCTAGCCTTTTCATTTCGTAACTAGGAGCTTGCGTCATAACATTGTTTGATTGTTGCTAGACCCCTGCTGGGCTAGTAGGGATCGCCTCTGTCCGCAGAGGGGATTTACCTCCTCAACAATAATGTTACAAAAAAGAGAATGAGAGAAGAAGAGAGTGTGCAGCAGAATTGAAAAGAGTTGAAGAAAATAAGAAAGCTGGAAGAGGTGAGAGAGAGAGTAAATATAGAGAATGCAGAGTATAGAAGATTGAGGCAGAGAAGATAAAGAAAAGAAGAGCAGAAAGAGATGCTACAGATCAGAGCTGATATCTGAGGTAAATCAACAAACATTCCGATTTATAAATTGAGGAAGTTGGAGTTTCCCTATCAAGTTGAAGCTTGATAGCTGTCAGTTGTAGCTGACTGAGGTTGGAGCCTCCTGTAGGTTAGTGCTTGCAGAAAATTGGAGGGAGTTGGAGCTTCCTTGCAAGTTGTAGCTTGCAGAATTGAGGTTGGTGCCTGAAGAACGTAAGAAGCTCAATAAGATTATTTCTTATCTAGGACTAGAAGAATGTAAAAGCTTCATGGAAAAATTGCAAAAGGATGAATCAGGTGAATGAAAAAATACTATCCATCGAATACGAGTTTTTTTTTTTTTTTTTTTAAATTTTCAATAATAATATACTTAAAATTATTAGATAACATGTTTCAAACAATCTATTAATTCACATATGTTTAATGTTCTATAAGAACCAACAACTCAGAAAATGAATGTTGTTCTAAGAAAAAAAAATAGAACATGCAAATGAAAATGAATTGCTCCTTAGCTCATCTGGAGTGGTGCCGGAGGTTAACGAAAGGGGGGGAAACTTTTACAAAAGTTTGAGAGATCAAGTGGAATGAATGTATAGACGTTATTTCCACTTACAATACAGAAATCAATCCAATGATTCCAAGAACCAAATTTTATCTAAACTACATGAAGAGTTTCTAGATAATTGGTCAATGCGATATGTCAGACTTTTAATAGCAAAAACGTACAACAACAAAAAATAAGGAATGAAAAAGTAATATTCATTTAAATGTTTTTCTATAATTATTTATAAATATCACTTTTGTTATATTTATTTTTCATACATCAATATAAAAATTAAATAGTTTATTGTTATGTTACATTTTCAGGAAGATTATGAAAATCTCAAAAAATGAACGAGTTGATATCAGAAATATGCTAGTAGGAATGTCCAGAAAGGTGTACAAGGAGATGGTCAAAGAAATGGACAAAATTGCATCGAAGGAGGAGCTATCTCAACAACAACGTCTTTCAAATGTAATATGTAATCATTGACTTTTTCGATCATTAGGTACAATAAATAAACAATTTAGCATTAAATATTAATTTTCAAGTTTTTTCTTGCAAAAAAGAAGAAAATGGAACCCATTCAGCACATAAAACAGGACGACAAGGAAGAAAAGGGTTGATATCTAAGTTTGTGAGTAATTGTTACTTCCTTATAACAACTTAACTAGATTTCATTTTTGTATATTTTAAGTTGTTTTACAACAATCATCATTGAATGTCTTCAAACAGGTGCTAACATAAAAAGAATAACTATCAGACGAATTGATTAACATTGGGTTAAATATGGGTTGTGAGTATATGTTGGCATATCAGAAATTAATTGTGGAATTTGTAAGAATCTATCGAGCTTGTTTTACTTAGCTCCCTCTATAATTAATAGAACAAAAGAATATTTTATATTAAATATATGATTTTTTATGGGGTATAAAACTTGTAGGAAACAAAGTATGGAACTGTGCCAACAGATGAAATCTTGAAAGATGGCATGAAATTAGGTTTTGAAAGAATGTGTATAGTTCATGAGTCAATTGTTGCTATGGTACGTCATTTATTTTCGATTTACATTGATGTATATTATTTAATATTGCAATTTTCATTATTCTCACCAATGTATATACACTCATTACAGTTTATTTTTATGTTTGTATATGGAAGGTGAAGAAGAAGAAAACAATCAACATCGTGAACAAAACATTCCTAAAAAAAACCCCAAGTCATAGAAGTAGCTCGAGCAGTGACAACAGTTCAAGCGAAGAATGATGATCGTTATGTTTGGATATCAAAGCGAGCCGCTATATTTTTTGAAATATTTGTTTGTGAAATCAGACATTTTATTTAATGTAATGGACATAGTGTCCCAATTAAAAGACAAAGGGATACCAATAACTGTCCAATTTTGTATGACAAAGAATGTCTTATTCATGTATATATAATGAAATATGTTTTAATTTATTCTATTGTGTTCTCCATTGTCGCTGTGAAATGTAACACCACTAATTAAATTTATAGATGATTAAATATTATAATGAAGAGATGCGAAATCTGATGATATGATATAACAAATTAATCCAAACATCACATTCAAATGCACTATTAAAAATTTAATTGATATGAATAGTGTGATAAGATATGTGTCGTCTTTTGATGAATAATGAATTTAAAAAAACCACAATAATTATGATATGATATAACAAATTAATCCAAACATCAAATTCAAATGCATTAATAAAAAATTAATTAATATGAATACTATTATAAGATATGTGTCGACTTTTGATGAATAATGAATTTTAAAAAGTCACAATAATTGCACTGTCAAAGGTCGATGTTTCTAAAAAATACAAAATGAACACCGGTGTGTGTCAGTTACTGTACACCGGTGCATTTATATGATACAACGCACTGGTGTGTTTCTACAACCTATGGGCACTGCACAAATACCAATACCAATTATAACTCTCGGTGCGTTTGTGCGATATTGCACACCGATGCATTTATGTGAGACTACTCACCGGTGCATTTGTACGACCTATGGGCACCACACAGATACCAATACGAATTAGAACAATCGGTGCGTTTGTGCGATACTGTGCACTGGTGCGTTTATGTTTGACTACTCACTGGTGCGTTTGTACGACCTATGGGCACCGCACAAATACTAATACGAATTAGAGAAATCAGTGCATTTGTGTGATACTGCTCACCGAAGTGTTTCTATAATACTATGAACTGGTGCATTGATACGACCTATGGGCACCGCACAAATCCCAATACCAATTAGAACGACCTGGTGCGTTGTATCACCTACAGTGCGCCCAGTGCGGTTTTAGACCTTTATGGCCCGGTGCATGTACCTTCGACCGCCCCAGGCCGACCATCTAGATGACACGCACCGGTGCATTGACACCCGAGTAGCACACCGATGAAAAAAACATCCATAATAACCTTCACACGCCCATTTTTTTAGTTGTGTTGAAATTTCATTAGAAGCTCCACTAAAATCTCTGTTACCGAAAATGGATGTTGTAGAATTTTTTTTTTTTACAATTTTGGCCAATTTTATAACACTAAAAACCTCCTTTATAACCTCTGCTAGAGGGTCTTTTCCTTGTAGCAATATGCTTAGTGTGTTTTATTTTATGATGTAAATTTAGTTCTTCATTGAATCATCAGTAAAATTTGTAGTGATGATTTGCATATTATTTTGTATATTTTGTTTAGGTGCCTTGGTCAAAGCATGCAGTATTTAACATATATTCCATTGTCAAGATGCAAGTCCTTTGATGGTCCACATTTAGAGCCATATAACATTAAACATAGTTTTGGACATGTACTCACCCTTAAGCAAAATACCTTTGTGCACTTATTAAGGGTTGCATTGTGATTTGCAAACATGTTTTGTGGATTATAACACATGGCATGTGTTTTTTTAGGATGATGCATACATAATTGTGTATTATGTAAAATATGTAGAGTGTTGGCTTAAATCAACTCATGGACCTAAGTAAGTAAGTGATTTAGGGTGATGAAGTCGATTGGTTTTGAGATGTTTCGGCTATTTATACTTGAAGTTATCAATGTTAAATGGAAATTGAGTAAGATCTTCATATCGTCTTCTTTATCCTAAACTAATATTGTTAGTGATCTTTATCAACTAGTACAACCAACCTTATATGTGTTTTTATATTTAAATTCTTTGGGTTTTATGGTTAACTTTTGTTTATCACATTAGTTAAATTGCTCAATTTTTGCACACTTTGATTGTGTATGCTTAGCATTGTTTTGTTATATAATCATGTAAACTTAGATGTTTATTGAATAGTTGATTAGTCCATTTTTAGTGATATTTTGCATATTAATTTGTATAATATCTATCTGCCTATAAAATTAAAACACACAAACAATCAATACATATTCTATTAGTGGGATAAAAGTCATTTGCATTAAAAGTCATTCTATTAGTGAGATATAAGTCATTTGCATGTTGACATAATGATAATGTGTGCAAAACTAAGAAAGCACCCCATTGAAAACGAAGTGAGACTATAACAAGATGAAATTGAAGCAAAGAAAATATTATTTTCAAGGATCTTAATGTTTTATAACTTTTATTAAACTTGCTAGATAAACATGTATTTCCTTGACGATGTATGTGACTTGCTTTGTATACATTCACGATATACAAAAGAAGGTAAGAAGATGTGTTCTTGCTCCATAAAACCAAGTTGTAGGAAATGGTGAGATCAGTACTCAATGAAATTGATAATTGTGGTTAATGGTGGATTGTTAGCATGGTGAAAATGGAGTTGTTACAATGTCATTAGGGTTTAAGATTTTCTAACTATATGTTGTGCTCATGCTTCGAATTTGTTGGTGCTTTTGTTTGTAGGGCAATGTGCAAGTCTTCAACAATTTTGACAAAATAAATTTTACACTTTTTCAATATCTTAAATTAACAAGGGAAACTAACTTTTTCAACCTAAAATCCAATAATTTTATATGGATGGAATTGCATATGTCAAAGGTTAAATTAATACAATAGAGTTGTAATATGGGAATTTGAAGATGTTGGATCTGTTTTTACATTAAAAATATTAATTTCATCAAATCAAAAATTATAATTTGAACGAATATTGTCTCACTTAATTATGCAGACATGTCTATTTCGGAATATAGATTTATAATTTTAATTTAATTATCAATAATTATTACATGGATGATAGGGATTTAATCTCCACAAAATATTATAGAATATTCTTAGCAGTATTCATGTTGAAGTTTGCAACAAGAAACAGTGAAATTGGCATCCAGAAACAACATCCATGATCCTAGTGAAAATTAAGCACCTACAATAGGGTGGGGCCCACACAAGCTATTTTTAGGTGAATGTCTATTTTTAGATGAATGTCTATTTTTATTATCCCTTAATTTAGATGGACATTAAACTGTAATCTTTTCTCAATGTGGACTTGAAATAGTTAACTGAAGTGGCAAAATATGTTAGGTAAGTGAATTTCGAGTTAAGAGGTTGGTTGGTGGGGCATGCAGGTTGAATTTAGTTGTAATTGAGTGATTCTAGTTGTAACAGAGTTGGAAGTGCAGCGGTGCATGAGTTGTGCAAGTTGTAAATCAGTTTAACTCAGTTAATTGAGTTAAAGTCAGTTGTGCTAGTTGTAACTACAAACACACTAGTGAGAGATCAAGTGAATTAAATATTAATTAATTCACATGTAGTGATCTCACATGCAACTGATGTTTTACTATTATTTACTGCATGCATGTCAGATCCAGTGGAGACCCAGTTGATTTCTAGATGAAAGGGAAGTTAACTATCAGTTGTGACATTATCCACTTGCACACATGCAAGCACACACACATTGCATGAGCCCATGATATTTATGCAGTCAAGGTAGGCAAGGCATCCATTATTCAGGGTTCTTTACCATCAGGGATTGCGCAGTGGAGGCAGGCTGTCTGGAGACAGTAAATTGAGCAAGGGATTTGCCAATTTTTGTATGACAGTGTGAGACAATTAGCTGATGTACTGAGAGCTCTTGTGAGAAGAGTTTTGTATGTAATTGTTTCATGATCCATGATATACTATACAATAGAAGATAGTGGGGTTTTTAGCTGTAAGCTTTCCCTGGGAAATTATCTGTGTTGTGTGTGATTGATCTTTCTTCATGTTCATGTGATTAGCGATTGTATTTTTAATTTAGCAAAAGATTTGTAGAAGCGATTTAGTATTTAACTTTAGTACATTGTTAGATTGGGTGAATCCAATATATACATGCATGTTGTATAATTTCTACATGGTATCAGAGCATAGGAAATTTCAGAAGTGAAGCAAGAACTGAGTTTGTGGTTAGAAAGAATTTGAACGTGCAGGAAGACTTTCTTGGTGCTACAGCTGATTCAATATCGAAATGGATTTCAATGGCTTGAGGTTAGAGTATGAACTTGAGGGCAGCTCGAACTACATTGCTTTGAAGGACAGGATGGAGGCAGCACTCAAAGACAATGGCTTGAAGGAATTCATTGACAAAGATGTTCCTAAGCCAGATGCTACAGATGCTGCAAATCTTGATGCATCGCAAAAGAAAGTGGCAAGGGCGAGGAGGATCCTGTTGGAGGGAGTACGAGACCACATTGTCTCAAGCCTCCGTGGGAAAGCCACACCATATGCTATGTGGAAGGCTTTGACGGATCTATTCCAAAGCAACAGCGACCATAGGAAATTGGTGCTCAAAGATAAACATAGGAAGATCAAGATGGAAAAGAACGACACTATTCCGGTATACTTAACAAAGTTTGTCCAATGTCGGGATGAACTTGGGAGTGTAGGAATAACTCTCGTTGATGATGATTTGGTGAGTTTGGCTCTCCTAGGACTTCCTAAGAGTTGGCACAGTTATGAATACTTTTTCAACGGACGGGAAAATTTACCGGATTGGGAATGACTGTGGTTGATCTGGTGTAGGAGGAGTTCAGGCGAAACACCAGAGATGGCTCTTCATCAAAGCATGATGATGAAGAGGATTGTGCTTTGGCTACCAAGGCGAAGAAGGGGAAGGGGAATAAATTCCATTCTAAATCTGAGGCTTGTGAAGATGACAAGGAGCACAACATGTCCAAAGTGAAGTGTTTTCACTGTCACGAGCATGGACATATTGCCACAAACTGTTCACAAAAGAAGAAGAACAAGAAGGCTGCTGGAGCTATAGTTGGTGATGCCCTTGGTGAATTGGGCAACGATGGACGGTACAGTGCTATTGGGATTGGTACCATTACCTTTCAGAGGGTGTCAAGTAAACACTTCCAATTAAAAAATGTAATGCATGTACCAGGTTTGAAGAAAAATTTAGTCTCACTTGCAATGTTAGAGGATAGAGGCTATGATGTTGTTGCTTTTGAGCTGGATTTGCATGCATGTGAGAATGAACCTCAAGATGTGGAGCAGCCACATGCAGAGGATCATGGAGTGGGAGCAACCACTCATGCAAAGAAATTTCGAGCTAGATGGGAAGAGGGAGTGAATGCAGCTATACCACCAAGTGAGAGGTGGGGTGACATGCATGAATAATCCCAAGAAGAAATTTTGGGCAGGATTCATTGAGATGGTGTGGATCTCATGAATCGAAGCTGGCTACTAGGAGCCCAAAGAGCAACAACAACATGATCAGTTGGATTGATGCAGTCAGATGTCGTGAGGACATGAAATCAAAGTGACAATGTCAGATATTGGAGTGCAGATCAGAGTTGGTAGCAAGTGCAGAGTGCATGGATGCAGGTGTCAGCAGCGCAGAGGATCCAGTAGACATGTGCAGTAGCTAGCAGTAAGTCAGAAGACTTTGATGATAGATGCATTATACTGATTCAATTGTTTGGAGGCTATTCAGTTTCAGAAGTGTTGCATGCAAAGGTTGCATGTGCGATAAACACTAGCGAAGTGTTGCATGTGTGAGAAACACTAGAGAAGTGTTGCATGCATGAGTTGCATGTCGCATGCATGGAGTTGCATGTCGCATGCATGGAGTTTCATGTCACATGCAAGGACATATTTTCTTGTTGAGAGGGAGTGTTGAAGTTTGCAACAAGAAATAATGAAATTGGCATCCGGAAACAACATCCATGATCATAGTGAAAATTAAGCACCTACACTAGGGTGGGGCCCACACAGACTATTTTTAGGTGAATGTATATTTTTAGATGAATGTCTATTTTTATTATCCCTTAATTTAAATGGACACTAAATTGTAATCTATTCTCAATGTGGACTTGAAATAGTTAACCGAAGTGGCAAAATCAGTTAGCTAAGTGAATTTCGAGTTAAGAGGTTGGTTGGTGGGACATGCAGGTTGAATTTAGTTGTAATTGAGTGATTCTAGTTGTAACAGAGTTGGAAGTGCAGTGGTGCATGAGTTGTGCAAGTTGTAAATCAGTTTAACTCAGTTAAGTGAGTTAAAGTTAGTTGTGCTAGTTGTAACTGCAGATACACTAGTGAGAGATCAAGTAAATTAAATATTAATTAATTCACATGTAGTGATCTCACATGCAACTAATGTTTTACTATTATTAACTGTATGCATGTCAGATCCAGTGGAGACCCAGTTGAATTCTAGGTGAAAGGGAAGATAACTATCAGTTGTGACATTATCTGCTTGCACGCATGCAAGCACACACACATTGGATGAGCCCATGATATTTATGTAGGCAAGACAGGCAAGGAATCCATTATTCAAGGTTCTTTACCATCAGGGATTGTACAATGGAGGCAGGTTGTCTGGAGATAGTAAATTGAGCAAGGGATTTGCCAATTTTTGTATGACAGTGTGAGACATTAGCTGATGTACTGAGAGCTCTTGTGAGAATATTTTTGTATGTAATTGTTTCATGATCCATGATATAATATACAATAGAAGTTAGTGGGGTTTTTAGCTGTAAGCTTTCCCTGATAAATTATCTGTGTTGTGTGTGATTGATCTTTCTTCATGTTCATGTGATTAGCGATTGTGTTTTTAATTCCGCAAAAGATTTGTAGAAGCGATTCAGTATTTAACTTTAGTACATTGTTAGATCGGGTGCATCGAGGATATACATGCATGTTGTATAATTTCTAAAATTCACAAATAAGGTTGAGATTTATCTCCAAAGTAGTGATGCCCTTTTTGCCTTTTCAATTAAATTGATTAATTAAAAAAAATGTCATATGAACAAGTGCTATATGAAATGCGTCTTTTTGGATATGTGGTATTGATAGTTCATGGTATTGTAACAAAGCCTATTTACAAATTAAGAATCTCCATAGTAAAGGGGGGTGAATCTCTATGGTTAAGAATCTTGTTACATGTTTTTCTAAATGTTTCAGTAAAGAGAACAAGTGCCATATGAAATGACTTGTGATATTTTGGGTATGTGGTATAGATAAGTCATGGTATTGTAACAATGCGTATATACAGATTAAAAATCTCCATAGTAAAGGGTGAATTTCCGTGGTTAAGAATCTTGTTACATGTTTTTTTAATTGTACATATGCTAAACTTATATATTAAAATTATTTTATTTTATTTTTTATATTTTTCGATAATTTTGAAAGATCAACTATCACTATTGTCACTATTACATGAGATGCAACAATTTCATAAATGCCACAAACATGCCAGTTACAACATGTCTCTCGAGATTTGAACCCACATAGTTGGGGAAACTAATTGTTCACCAACCATTCGAACTAAGATCCTTTGACATTAAGAAAAGAGGACACTAGGGTGGACTTTGATCCACTTTTGTGTGCACGGGCCATGAAGCCATTTAATATGGTCTCTCTGGGTGCAACCACACATTCGACCACATCAAGGTGCCCCCATGGTCCCAGGGAACATTCGACCACATCAAGGTGCTCCCATGGTCCCACAGAAGCTCTTATGAGAATTGAACCTTGTCCAATGGTGAAACACTCCTTGCTTTCCACTATTGGATTTTTTAAAGGACATGAGAGTGAGCTTTGTCACAGAGCCATTTAATATAGTCTCTTTGGGTGCAACTACATGTTCGACCACTACATCAAGGTGCTCCCATGATTCTACGGAAACTTTAATGGAAATTGAATCTTGCCCAATGATGAAAAACTCCTAGCTTTCCACAATTAGATCTAATTATTTTTATAATTAATAATAGTAATAATTAATTTAAAATAAAATTATGATTTAATTAATTTTTATAGCTTTTTAAATTATAACAATGTGAAATGTATAATAAAATTAACCTTTTTAATACTTATAATGAATTAATGCCTATTAACTTTTGCCAACAATTTAATTTAATTAAAATTTTTTTCATAAAAATAATATTTTTATATTTAAAAATAATAAAATAAAAATACTAGATTATTATATTTTTATTAATTAAAAAATTCAACAAATTATGCATATTATATATGGCTTGTTGTTGAGATTTTAAGCCTGTGTTAATGACTTCAAGAAGATGTGGAAATATTCACACCAAAATTATATATTACTATTAAAAAAATATAAAATATTCACACCAAAATTATCTATTACTATTAAAAAATATATATATATATAAAATAAATTAGTAAAAAGAGTCTTTTCATTGGCAAACGAACAATCTAATTTACCAAAAAAACATTCGTCGCGAGCGAACAGAGACTTTTGTTTGACATCTATCACACCAAAATTATATATTACTATTAAAAAAATATAAAATATTCACACCAAAATTATCTATTACTATTAAAAAATATATATATATATATATAATAAATTAGTAAAAAAATCTTTTCATTGGTAAACGAACAATCTAATTTACCAAAAAAACATTCGTGGCGAGCGAACAGAGACTTTTGTTTGACATCTATCACTGGAGATGATTTATAAGTATCTGCCCAACAAATTTATTAAGGCAAACCAAAGACATTCATTTTTATTACCACTCTGTGCCCAACAAATCTGTTATTCGACGACAAATGCATTCAATTTCTTCACCAACTACAACGATGGCTAGCTGTTCTCTGCAGGTAGCCTTCATTGCACCCAACAATAACGTCTTCAAGAAGGCATCGAATCAATGCGTACAATTACATAGAATGCATCTTTTCCCAAAGAGAGACGAGAAACCTACTACCAGATGGCAGCCGAGCACTCTCGCTTTCCAACTTTCTATTCATTTGCTCTCATCAATACGGAAACGAGAGTTGGTACATCAACCAAAGACAGAAATTATTATAAACTCCAGGGTGTCTCCAGCTTAAGTTTGGGAGTACTACCAGGGCTTCACAGGCGAGCAAAATGGATCGACTGATCAGCGGCCAAACCACGTGCAATTCAGTCGAGAAGCGGAGCAATGGAGATTCGAACCTCGACAACTCAATTTCCAATGCTGTCAGAGACAAGCTGCGGCTTATGAGAGACAGAATTGAGAAGGAAGATCCCGCCTCCAAGGTTGGTAATTGGGTTTTGTTGATTTATCGTTGTTTTATTTCTGAAATTCAAGTGAACACACAATCTTCTTCTGTTGGTAAAATTTCTGTTCACCGCAGGAAATGTATGATATAATGTTGAAGTTTTGCTTCATTTGGTCTTATGCCATGCCAGTCTTGATTAAATAGAAAACTGTATGAAGTGTTGTTCTACCGGCTTTCTGTTTATTGCACCCCCGTTCGAATGGGTTAGGCCCTTGGCTTTTACAGGCATTCCATTAGTATGGGGTAGAACACAATGAGACAAAAAGAGTCTTTTAAAACAAAAACTAGACTAGATTATAATCAATTAAAACAAAAAGCGCATATGGCTATTTGGGGAATTTATATATGTTTTTGTATATATGTGATGCATTTAGTAGAATTACATTCGACCACTTCATTTGACCCCTTTATTTCAGTGGACAAAATTCTCTCTATATACGTTAAAAGCATACTTATTCTACAGGGATTTATTTTTTAAAGCAGGGATACAAGTTTATGTCCTTTGTTATATTTAATATTGTTACTATTTTTAATCGTGCTTAATCACCTTTTTAACCCAAAAATAAATTTTCTACTATAGTATAAGATGGAACACAATTGATCAGTACTTAATAACCTTTTAAACCCAAAAAAATATTTTCTACTATAGTATAAGATGTAACACAATTGATCAGTGTGTGCTCTAATGGCAAGTTGTTGGAGTTGTCTGTTACATACTACAAGTTTCATTGTAATCTTCTTTAAGTTTGTTTGGAGGTAGCAATATAAGTTTTAACTTTTATTGAAATCTTTTTTAAGTTTGTTCCAAAATATTTATAAGGATTCAATATAGTTTTATAGGTGAATATTCTGATTTGAAAAATCATTCAATCATATATATGAACATTCAATTAAAAAAACATCTACTATATTATTTAATCTAGTAAATTTTTGGCCAATTTCATATATATAAAAAGTAAAAATGTAACTAAATGCATAAATATTTAAAAAAAAATGTTAAAAAATAACCAATTGCCTATATTTCGTCCCTAAAAAATTCCCTTGTTTGTTCAAACACAGAAATAATAGATCAATTTGAATCTTGCTTTATCGTTTATTTGATTAAAAATATATTATACAGATCGTGCCTCTAACATGGCCAGCGTAAATGGACTGAAAATTGAAAAAAAAAACACACACAAAAAAGAAGGATATCAATCAACACCATTTTACAAACCTAAATTAGTTGTGTCTTAATGTACAACTAAAAGGCAAAGCACCAAAAGGATAGTCCTCTTAATGTATGTATAACCACAGATATAATCATGTGGACTGTCAAGGTTAACTCGGTTATCTTTGCATTTCCTTTTGATCTCTGCCCGTTAGGTTGTCAATGTTATGAACACAACACTTTTATTACAAAGATATTTACATAACTAAGCACATAAGAAATGACTGAATTTATAAGAAGAAATTATCGGAGATGTATACATATTGTACATTCTATATTGCGTAACATCATATAGAAACCTATAAATGAAAAAATGTTGGAGAGTGATCATCATTGACCGAGAAGAAATTATCGGAGATGTATACATATTGTACATTCCATATTGCGTAACATAATATAGAAACCTATAAATGAAAAATATGTTGAAGAGTGATCATCATTGACCAAGTTATATAAAAGGGACAAAAAGATGAGCACTAAAGTACAGAATAGAGAAAGCACAAATATAATACAGGTGTGAACATATCTACTAAACTATGCCTCATCAGTTATTCCTCCTTGCATAGAGGAAATCATCCCTGATTTTTTCTGTGGATGGAGAAAGGGTTTCTCAAATCCTAATTGGGATAGCCTTTTGGCTTGAATAGGTTAAGTGCCTTTGTGGCTCACCAAGTAAGTGGTGATTTCATGCTGCCTAGTAGAGTAGGTCTGGACCTCGAAAAGGGTTTTTTAAGAAGAGGAGGTTGAAAATCAAGAATTGGGGCCTCTAGATTGTTAAAACTGCACACAACACACACAAAAAAGTTGCATAGATAGAAAAGTGACATGTTACTTGATTATTAATATGTGCAAATGTTCCTTGATGGGGGTGCCAACTTCCTGAATGGAAGCCCAAGACTTGGGCATTAATTTCTCCTTGATGGGGGTGCCAACTGCAGTGTATTGGTTTATTTCTCCTACTTTATTCAAATTGATACAAGTTATTTTCAGAAAATACCCAAATAAACACAACTACAACCTACACATGCAGATCATTTTTTGAATAATACGCTCATGCAACAAAGTGACACATGGATTTTTGGACATAAGTCCCCGAAAAAACCCAAAACGGGAAAACCGGTGCAAAAGATATGAGGGTTTATTATTAAGTAGTTCTGAGTACAGTAAACCTGGGTTCCAGATCTTGAAAACCCGACAGAGAATAAAATAAATCAAATCTGTAGCTAACCTGAAGTTCTAGTGCCAAATATCTGATTGATCCACACCCTCAAATGACATTTACAGAACTCAGCCTAGATCTGGCCCTAGAAACCCTCAGCGCTGCCCCTGAAGCCCCAGCGTTAGCCCCTGCTAGCCTCAAAATGCCACTCCGCTGCTCAGAGAGGGACTGCGTAACCCCTGGAAGGGTGATGCAGGCCTTACGCTGGCCTAGAAGCCCTCATGCGTAATTCTCAAACCCTCTAAAGCCTCTGTGATGTCCTGCGTAGCTGCTGTTCTGCTTCTCTGCACTGTCCTTGTTGCTGCTCCTCTGCCTCTTACTGACTCTTGGCCATGGAATCAGATCATTCCCTTGGCCAATACTACCCCTCGCTGCAGGAAATTCTTAGTAAACCTGCCCTAGAATTCCAGATCTATTCCTCAACTCTGCAACTGTGTGTCTCATCCAACTGACCCTCAAGCCTTTCTCTTATACTTTTTGTTGAACCCTTCAACGACCGAGATTAAATCAGTCATCAACGACTGAGATTAAAAGACTGCTTGATCCATGTGACTTAAGACAATTTTAGCACATGTGTTAATCAATTCACTTTAATTATTTTATTTTACTAAGTTTAGACTTAGGAAATCCATTAAAATAATTAATTATTTGAATAACTTGAACACCCACTGAAATATCTCAAATCCCTTTCTCAGTTTTGGAGATCAAGTGTGTCCTAACCCCTTCACAAAATTTTAGGGCTAGAGCACACCCGATGCTACACCAACTATACAAAATCTCAACACCCCCTCTTAGCACGAAGTGTGCTCTTGGAAAGTGTACTCTAGCAATGCATCCACACCATGCACTACAAGATCTTGATGCTGGATTTTGTGCTGCTGATGCTTGGCCTACTACCCTCCATCCACTGCACTGCTGCCTATGCCACTGCCACTGACATTGCCACATCTATACTGCAGCTCCCTCTCAAATTGCTGCATCATGCTGCCCATAGCACTGCCACTTTTAACTGTTGCACTGCAACTCAGTTGCTGAGAAGTAAGCAACTGAAAGACTCTGCCCAACTGTTTGACAGATAGGTCAAGTTGCCTTCCACCACTGAAGCTACCTGGATGCTGATTTATGCTGTCCTCTTGGAGACACTGTCATGCTGCAACTCTGCACTGCGTGAGCACAACTTCTCTGCGCTGCTGAAGTCCCATCAGCCCCTCTGCGTTGTTGCCTCCACGCTGCTGTTGCCTTTGCATTACGCTGCTCCATCTTCCACTTCAATGTGGGCTCCTGCAACCAGCTCTTGACTCATCCCACTACCGTCTTAAGGCTCCCGTAGCTCGTATGTGATCTGAGAGTAGGGCTGACTCAAGGATCCCGCCACACTGTTTGTAGATGCTCTACAGATCCATGTCACCCCACCTCTTCTCTCGAGGCACATGAGCACTGATGGCTGCATCATCATCAGAGCCATCATCATTTGCTGCTCTAGCCTTGGAATCAGAAGAGCCTTTGTCCTTCTTCTTAGGACAACTGCTGGCGAAATGTCCAAGATCACCACAATTAAAGCGTCTGACCTTGGAAAGGTCCTTCTTCTTCTTCCCTTGATGCAAGGGCTGCATCCTCATCCTCTTCCTTGGCTTTTGCCTTTCCGCTTCCTCCACTGATATTCTGATGCTTGGTGACCCTCTTGATCTCCTCTTGGCAGAGGATAGCCCACATGTCAGCCCAAGATGGTAATGTTGCCCTTCCTAGAATGCTTTGGACAAACGTTTTCTAATCTTCCGAGATTGCATTCAGAGCAGTCCTCAATAAGAGTCCCTCATCAGGAGTAGCACTGATGCCAACCAACTGATCTCTGATGGCTTGAAGCCTGAAGAGGAATGGATCTATCTCTTCACCTTTCATCATTTGGAACAACCGCATCTGGTTCTCAAGAAGCATTCTTCTTTGCACGAAGCCTCCTTGGTACATCGTGTCCAAGGCTACCCACATGTCATTTGCTGTAGTCTTCCCAACAATATGAGGTATAACGTGATCCTTGACTCCGTCTACGATCAAACGCTTTGTCCGTGCTTGATTTTCTTCGTACTTCTTGAGAGGATCTGCATCGGTTGGTACAACAAGAATCTTCTCTGCATGCTCTTTGAGACCATACTCATCCAAAACTGAGAGGATTCTGGCCCTCTAGATAACATAGTTGGACATGTCGTCCAATCTATCTTGATCCCTCAGTCTATATCGAGCCATCTTTTCTAAGATCTGACAGAAACAGTACTTCTCCCTCTGGATCTGGGTTTCTTCGTGACTAGAAACCCTCTAGTAGCTGCTTCTGCTGAAGATTGATTTCCCTTCTAAAAATCTTCCACCAAAACACAAACGGACAGTACTCTCCGATCCTCCTGATCGAATCTCAGATCTGTTTGGCTCAGATCTGTTGAGTGACTGTCTTCCTTCTGCCTTTGTTGCCTTAGCTAGGCACAATTCTTCACCTGCAGAATCTCTACCCCACTAACGCAGCTGAAGATTTGAAGCACTGCTTCTGGATCTTGGCAAAAACCTTCTGCAATTGGAGAAATGACTGCACTGTGTCTCACTAACTGGCCCAGCGCAGTCCCAACGTTGCTCAGAAGTGGATTGCGTAACCCCAGACTGGGTGACACAGTCCTTATGCTGCCCTTGGAAGGGTCTGCATAAGCCTGAAGGCCTTCTGCAGCTTCAACGCTGTCCTCTTCTGGATCTGCGTTCTCCTGTTGTCAAGATGCCCTTTCCGGATCTGCTGCTTCTTCTGCCACCCTACAAAAAAATATTTCTTCAGCTGATTGCTGGAGATTCAACTTGATCTACTATCGTTTTGATACCATGTGAAAATTCTATTGCAGTGTATTGGTTTATTTTTCCTACTTGATTTAAATTAATACAAGTTATTTTCAGATATTATATTCAGAATATACTGAAATAAATACAACTACAGCCTACACATGCAGATCATTTACTGAATAATACGCTCATGCAATAAAGTGACACATGGATTTTTGGACATAAGGCCTCGGAAAAACCCAAAGCGGGAAAACCGGTGCAGCAGATATGAGGGTTTATTATTAAGTAGTTCTGAGTACAGTAAACTTGGGTTCTAGATCCGGAAAACCCAATAGAGAATAAAAGAAATCAAATCTGCAGCGAACCTGAAGTTCTAGTGCCAAATATCTGACTGATCCACACCCTCAAACAGGATTTACAAAACTCAGCCTGGATCTGGCCCTAGAAACCCTCAACGCTGCTCCTGAAGCCCTAGCGTCAGCCTTGCTAGCCTCAGAATGCCACTGCGCTGCTCAGAGAGGGATTGCATAACCTCTGGAAGGGTGACGTAGGCCTTACGCTGGCGGCTGGCCTAGAAGCCCTCCTGCGTAATTCTGAAACCCTCTGAAGCCTCCGCGCTGTACTGCGTAGCACCTGCGCAACACCTGCGTAGCTGCTGCTCTGCTTCTCTGCGCTGTCCTTGTTGCTGCTCCTTTGCCTCTTACTGACTCTTGGCCCTGGAATCAGATCATTCCCTTGGCCAATACTACCCGTCGCTACAAGAAATTCCTCCAGAAATTCTTAGCAAACCTGCCCTAGAATTCCAGATCTATTCCTCAGCTCTGCAACTGTGTGTCTCATCCAACTGACCCTCAAGCCTTTCTCTTATACTTTTCGTTGAACCCTTCAACGACCGAGATTAAATCATTCATCAACGACTGAGATTAAAAGACTGCTTGATCCAAGTGACTTAAGACAATTTCAGCACATGTGTTAATTAATTCACTTTAATTATTTAATTTTCCTAAGTTTAGACTAAGGAAATCCATTAAAATAATTAATTATTTGAATAACTTGAACCCCAATTGAAATTTCTCAAATCCCTATTTCAAATCCCTTTTTGGGTTTTGGAGTTCAAGTGTGCCCTAACACCTCCACAAAATTTCAGGGCTAGAGCACACCCGATGCTACACCAACTATACAAAATCTCAACATGAGGGAGAGGTCTACTAGGGGTGTTGTTTGTTCAAGTGTGAGGGGAGGCTTTCTAGTTGAGCCATTCCCTTTTTCTTGTATCAAGCTAGTGCATGCGAACAATGGACGGGGAAAGTCTAGTGTGGTGTTGGCTCCACAAATAATGCAAACCGCCATTTGGGACCCTTGTTCGTTGCGCATTTTTGAGAATAGGGTTAGCTTCACATTGGTCAGGTGGGTAACGATGCTCGAAGAGTGGGTTCTCATTAGCCTGGGTAGTGATACAACAAACTGTGCCTTTGCGTAGGTAATTCTGTCTTGTTTGCACTTTGTAGGTTTCAGTTATGAGTATCTGGTGTTTGAATTGAGCCATGGTGTAGGCTTTTGGGTGAATGAGGGAATTTCTATGGCTTGTTGGTGGTATTGGTGGCTTAATTGCAGTAGTCGCCCCTTTCTCTTGGTTGTCACAGATTCATTTTTTTGTTGTCTTGTTTGCATATTGGGGTGTTTGTGGTTCTGGGATCTTGGAGAGCAGTGTTGAAAGAGTTGGAAGCCTTGGGGTTAGACCAAGGTGGTCAATTGTAGATTTTAAAGACTCAGAGGGGTGGAGGAGCTATTTGGTGATGGTGTCCCATTCGGGGAGGTGAGTTGTGTTGATGGTTAGGAGTTAGGAGTTATACAGGCCCCTGAGGCTACAGTGAGCAATGTTCGGCTCGCTTGAAGAGTTGGTGACTAGGTAAGTGAAGAGTGGGTCTGTTTTTGGGAGGATTGTCACACAGTTCGGGATTAGTTGCTATATTATTTACGCCTGGGTGAAACACTTATTGGGTAACTGGGAAAGGTCTGGAGTGTTGGCCTCGAGATGTGGGGATTTGCATATATCATTGACTGAAGCTTTTCAGACTTGGGGGCGAGTCATCTATTCAGACATTCTGGAACTTGGTAGGCATATGCTTTACCAAAGAAGACAGGCTTAGAGGCGTGGGGGGGGGGGGGGTGGGTCTTGTAAGCAGGGAGTTGTGCATCATATGGATTCGCAGGATGATGGGGAGGAGCTAGAGCGGCAACAAGTTGCCTCCACAGGGCGTGTGGACTTGCACCCATTGTTCGACTTCCTGGAGGTGCAAATTTAGCAAGTGACGGTAGCAGTTGAAGATCTGGCTAGAGATCGACACAGTGACGTAATCAATTTCCTGAATGATATACAACACAACCAATGGCATATTATCGATTGGCTAGTCTTCGTTTGCAGAGGTAAGAAACGACTCCAAGCGCGGTTGGATAACTTTGAAGGGAGAATGGCACATATGGAGTCTCATGTTCATAAAGCATTTCATCACTCGGGGGTGGTGGGCTTCATAACCCGGATCCAAGTAATATAAATGTTTAAGGATGAGGACGAGATGTATTTTGGTTTTTGGACAGTTCTAGTCCATATGGGCAATTGGTCTTGGGTCTTCTAGTTTTCTCTTGTTGACGTTGATTTCCTTTTGTCTTTTTTTGTTGGCCAACAAATCCGATAGGAGTGAGGCCATATTTGTTTTGAAGTTGTGCCCACCACGATGTAAACTTTTTATGAATTAATTGAAGCGGTTGATTTACAAAAAAAATGTGCAAATGTTAATACATATTAGGTCTCATAAAAGAGAAGTTCTATACATTTGGTTCTATACAACTAGCTGATTACATTAAGACATTGCTTTAATATTATTTTTGACATTTGAATTTTTTAACTTAAGACAATTACCTTTTGTTAAACACCCAACACTAAAGTACTAAACTATATATTGATACATTATCATATGACTGTCATACTAAGCTAATTCTACTCCTTCCCTTAATGGTCACATGAAAAATTGATGCTTACCTCAAAATGCAAAATTATTTGGATCAAGAGTGTTGTAAATACTTTTTGCAGCCTGCCTATGAGTTGTGCAATCAATCAACCCCTCGAATATGATGATAATGGAAGTCCACTTGTTGAATTTTTTTAAAATTGGCATCCTGACACCTTCTTTGCACACCCTAAGGCCCTCTCTAAAGAACCCCAAAAAACATATTTTGAAGCTAACATGAAATGAGAAGTAATATTGACTATGTTATAACAAAATCTAGCACCCCCATTGATGTGAAGTCCAAAACATCAAGGGGCTAGTCTTGTGCAACTCAGGAAAGCTACCCAATGTCACTGCAGTAGCTCTTCCTTCACTTTTTGTTGGCTCTTCTCCAACTCAAGTGGGGATTCCGTAAAGGTAGGATTGCTAAGGCTATAGAGTGGGGGCATAAGGTGATTGAGTGAAGAGTAAGCCTAAGAAAAACAAATGGATGTAGTATGAGGGAAAAATGAGTGGTGTGAGAAATAAAGATGAAGGTAGAAACCCTGAGACCAAGTACCTATTCACACCTTGGGAAATTGGAGTCAAAGAAGAATAAATCAAAGAGGGAATGCATGAAAATTTAAGGCAACATGATTAGCTATGCGTGCCATAAATTAACCTTAGCTTGTTGATTTTTATAGCAGAAAATCAACTTGGATGGCTAGATGTGCCATACTTAAATATTATCATGAAGGCGAGGTTATGACAATCTAGCAAATATCATTTTGATTAAATGGTAGGTTAACATAACAAGAATAGAAATAAGAGGGATAACATCCTCGCATTAGTCTATCCAAATGAAGCATGGCTCGTTACAAGGCAATCACAACATGATATAAATGTTTCCTAATGCAAAAATATGCACATGAAACTAAAGCACACTTTGAAAGCCTCACATAGATATTATACCCCCAATCTTCTTTAAGGCTTCAAGTCTATGATTTATAAATGAGGATCAAGGGTAGAGTTTCTCAATCTCTTAATTTTCAACAACCATTATAGTGGAGAGAGAGCCCCTCTTTATAGAGTGAGTCTCTTTTCTCATACAATAAAAAATCATTATTTTGTAACGAACCCCATGATAAGCCAAAGAAATAATATAACAATGGAGTAGCTAGATCCCTTCTTGATCCAAGGTTGATATGTCACAACATGTGGACACAAGTGTCTCAAAGGGAGCTTTTGTTGATCCTAAAATAGGAAAGAAGCTACATCAAAAGTCTCTAGGAGAGGGCATACAACTAAGAGAGCTAGGTTAACATGCAAGATGGCCACATGAAATTTTCCCTCCAAGAATGGATGCATGCAAAATATAATTAAATAATGTTCAACCTGGGAGGATGTGCTCAAGGGTGCACCCAATAAATTTCACAAAGTGAACCCTCTAAGTTGTATGAGAGATAGAACAGTAAAAAAAATATATTCCTTCTAGGAGAGTGCTCCATAATCGACCTCCAAAAATAGTAAACAATCTATGTTATTGCAAAATCTAGCACCTTAGTGCAAAGCCTCACCAGGTAATCTACCTTGAGAGCAATAATGGGAGAGTTACCATTGCTGCCTTAGAAACTACTTTCCTCGCTTCTATGGTTGAATACAATACCTAGAGGGGAGGCTTCCCCACTAAATGTTAGGGATCAATTAACTCAAATGGTCTTAAGCTAAATACCCCTTAAGGGTTCTACTACAAGATTCACCAAAAGGACAAGTATTCAATGATTAGGGTTTCAGGTGGTTGAAGGTATAATTCCAAGAGAGCGAGTTTGAAGGATCCTATGGCTAAATCTAAAGGGTTTAATGTGACGTAAAGAGGTCAGAGTAGGTATGCAAACACATGCAATCGAAAAATTACACTTTGTTGTCATAACGAGGATTTCAATAAAAAATTTACAACATGCAAATGTTTATAACAAAAATAATAAAATAGCCCCAAAATCAATAATAAACATGTGAAAAATTAGGGCTAATAAATGAGTAAAAAATATAGTAAATTGCAACACTTTTCCATTGTGAAATAAAAACACATACGACAACAAGAAAAATGCATGTAAAATGATATTTTTAATTTTCCAAATGAATGCATGCAAGTCATAAGTTTAGGACAACAAGGTCCAAGGCATAAACGCTGAAAAATGATGATTTTTCTATAACCTAACCCTCATTTACCTTTAAAATATAAAATATATAAAAAATTAGGGTTTTATCTTATCTATTTATGGGATTGGCATAAGAGATAAGACTAGTGCTATATCGAGGGCTAATAGAGTGAATAAATCTATGGAAGAGGATTGATGGAAGCGATTTTAAGGAGAATGAGGAAGACAAACTTGTGTTCTTTAAACCCTTAAACCAAAGCGTCCTCTTATCTTCTTTAGAGATTCAAAGGGAAGAAGCTAAATGTAGGTTCCTCGAGAGAAATTTGATGAAGACCTTGTTCAAGGACATGTTAGAGCAACAAAACATCAACAAAACTTTGGTGAAAATTTCATTAAAAACTAATTCTTCAACAAGTACAAGATGGAAGAAGACACTTACCATAAAATAACACATATCATCAAAAAATCACTAATAATCATCCACGAGAAAGAAACATCCAACAAAATATCCTCCCTAAGAAGTTTGCTACACTAGTGCCGCATATCGCACAAGAGAGATTAGACTAGTAATGCAAATTTACCTCCAAGTGTGTCAATGAATGAAAGGAATTCGATGTCCCTCTACTTATATGAGGACAACCAAGTTGAATTTCGTAATTTAGCCTCAAATCCCTAAAATAATATTAAATCGTAATTGCAAGTTGGATAGGTCACAAACAAACCCCAAAGATAGCCAAATCAATGATAAAACATAAAATCAAACCTCAATTAGCCTTCAAATTTGGTTTACATCATCTCTCATGACAACATCATAGATCTGTTAGGCATCGTCCAAAGTCTTGGAGGTAAGTGAGGGTGTCATCAATTGTGTCAAGTATCCCAAGGTCAATACTCTTCAATAAGTGGTCAACGACCTAGGTCAAAGTGCCTAGTGGAATCATCAAGTGAGGCTTGACATCCTCTTTGAAGTGATGGAGAAGCATCATACAATCTCTCAAGGGATGACCGTTGTACCTCAGAGCAAAGATCTAACACATATTAACAAAATCAAGTGAGATCAGTATCACAAATGCAAGAACCATAAGAGTATCAAAGTGGGTCATATCCAAGGCATCAAATTACTTTACACAAACATTATCTTCGAATGCCTTTCTAGTTTATGATTTGTAAACAAGTTACCTTGCTTAGGTATGGGAGGGTTATCACAAGGCCCTATTAGGTGCTTTCTAACCTTAAGGGGAGGAATAATTCCTAGGTAATCCCTTTCAGAAAATAGGTTTAAAGAGTGTTGTGATCATGGGCTTATTTCATGGAGGATGCCATTGTCTTGTACTGGGCTATGAAGTCCATAACATCCTTGAGAACTGTGATGTGAAGAGGGAGCAATCGTGGTACTTGATTTACCCTTTTCCTTGACCTATTTTTACCACCCCTCATGTGCGCCTTTTTCATCATTATTTTACATAAGTAGCTTGGGTTGCAAGTTTTCATTTATTACTGACCCCTTAAAGATGAAGTGGTTCCTTGCTCATCGAGGTTGGGCTGTTCAAAGTTCCTTTCATTAATATAGGTCATATTTTAGCTAGGAATTGGGTGAGGGATAATGAGGAGGGGTAGAGCTCAGACTAGACTTTTATCCACACACGTTTTTATTTGTTTGTCAAGTTGTCTGTGATCCTCCAGGCTTGTCCTGTGGCTCGAGGAGCTACGATCCAAGGGCATCTAAGACGTCAAAGTCACCCGGGGATCGCATCCAGCCTGGGCACATCGACGCTAAGTTGACTGGGTTTTTTAGCATGTCTCCTCCCCCTTGCACAGGACACAACTACCCCTCGTGAGGTTTGATCCTGGTCGCCTTGTTGATGAGGCCCATCCTCAACCGATTGTGCTGGCGGGACTTGACATCCACACACTTCCTTTTATTCCTACCACTTTTTTGCATTGTAACATTTGGTTCATGTTTTTTCTGTCCTTTATGTTTCATTTACCTCTTAGAGAAAAGTTTCCAGGCTCCTACTCGAAAGATGAGGAAAATAGGGAACCAATCCCAATGACCGATAGTGATCAACCCAAAGATGCGATGTAGATACATGGGGAAGACTGAAGATGTTAAGTATGGAAATCATGGAACACTATCATCATCACATCCTCTTATTTGTACCCCTCCTAGATAGTGAAAGAAAGGCCTCAAGGAAGGTCACACTAGACTATGTTAAATCTCCTAATACCAACCCATATTTGTTTTCTCTTAACAATTATTTATTCCCAACAATTTATTTTATTAACCAAACAAATACTGAATTGTGGAAAAATAAAATCACTGGTATTTTAATTTCCAAAAATTTATATGTAGTGGAAATAAAATAAGAGAGATCAATCACAAATTACAACAGATAAACACCCACAACAATTCTCCTTCATTAATTAATATTAGGAAAAATATGGTTTTAACCCACAAAGAAATTACAAGGAAATATGCATTGACTGGAACCTGTAACTTGGCCCCACTCGATGAATTTGGCCCTAGGAATTTTGGCCCACTAGAAATTAGCCTCTGAAGAAATTTGGCCTGGAGAATTTCGACCCACCTCTTGTTGAAATTTTGCTTGCACCCTATCTCTGTCCTATGACTAGACTAACACATAAACACACTAGCAATGCTCAACCAAAAGACAACTCTGCACAACGGAATAGACAACAGGCAAATCAATACAAGTACACATAATTTATTGGCCCAAATCATGTTTGTTATTAGTCCATCAATAAGAAAGCACTAGGTCTCCCGTACTAGAGATCATGGGCCTTTACAAACCCTGATACAAAGCTATAGTACACAATATACAACTAGGGCTTCAGGTCTAATCCTTCAAATCCTCAACTGCCTACAAAACAAGAGATAAAATATAGGGAGATTGAATGAAAATTGAGGAACTTTTCCTAAAAGTCTATCAACCAAGCTTACGCTTGAAGTAAATTTTAGAGAAATAAAATTATGCACAATGAGATATGAAGCTAATACAAGTGCTTAAATGAGGAGATGCTTATGATTTGCTATTATCAATTCTAACTCAACAAAGAGTCACACTTGTATAAAATTGTTAGATCCGAAATGCAAACCAATTAGAAAATGAAGTGATCTATAAAATAAGCTATATACCAACAATAAGTGAACTATATTAGCAGTGAATGGATCAGATCTAGGCTAGCAAATCAGCTATGAAAATTAGTTAGAGGCTAGATCTAGCAATTAGATGAACAATTATATAATGAGATGAGTAAATAACTAATCTAGCAAAGAAGATAAAAAAAAGGTTAGTCACTAACTATCTAAAAATCCGCCTTTCAAATGAGGAGATAGGGATACCAAGGGGAAAACCCCAAGCTACCTCAAGAACAAAAAAGATTTTATTAATTAAAGAGGAAGCCTCTTATAAAGAAGTGAGGGTTTTAGATTTTGAGGAGGGTTTAAAACAAGGATTTTCAAAGAGAGATTATGCTTCCTAAAAAATTTAAGAAAATGAGAAAAATATATTTACAATGCCTTAATGTTACAATGAGAGAGTTCCTAGATGAGGAACTTGATTTTCCTCTAATAGATCTAATTTTTCCTTCAATAGATCTAGCTTTGATGGCTCAACTTCCAAATTTTCAAGAGGAAAATCCAGATCTGCACAAAGGAGAGGGATAAAATAATTCTTCTCCACACATTTGGGTGTGAGGAGGTCTCAAAAAATATAGATATGTTATTCCTTCAAGTCTCCACCTGTAGATCTCCTCAAAATGCCTTCAAAACCCCACAGATCTGCGCAAGCAAGGAGAGGAAGATCATATATGATGCAAGAAAAATCGATCCACAAAATAGAGAGAATATACAGTTAAAAATACAAATTGTACACCACAAGAGGATGTAGACAAATCCGCTCTTATGCAAGCAATAAGGGATCAACCCTCTAATTAAGCTCTAAAAGCTAGATCTGACAATAAGAGTGCATAAAATAAGTATATCCGGAATTAAAAAATGAGATATCTCAAAGGTCTGGGTAGAGATATGTGAGTTAGAGGTTAGATCTAGCAATTAGATGAACAATTATATGATGAGATTAGCAAATCACTAGTCTAGCAAAGAAAATAAAAAAAGGTTACAGTCACTAACTATCTAAAAATCCTCTTTTCAAATGAGGAGATAGGGATACCAAGGGGAAAACCCCAAGCTCCCTCAAGAACAAAAAATATTTTATTAATTAAAGAGGAACCCTCTTATAAAGAAGTGAGGGTTTTATATTTTGAGGAGGGTTTACTACAAGGGTTTTCAAAGAGAGATTACCATTCCTAAAAAATTCAAGAAAATGAGAAAAATATATTTACAATGCCTTAATGTTACAATGAGAGAGTTCCTAAATGAGGAAGTTGAATTTCCTCTAATAGATCTAATTTTTCCTTCAATAGATCTAGCTTTGATGACTCAACTTCCAAATTTTCAAGAGGAAAATCAAGATCTGCGCAAAGGTGAGGGATAAAAGACTTCTTCTCCACAGATGTGATGAGGTCTCAAAAAATATAGATATGTTATTCCTTCAAGTCTCCACCTGTAGATCTCCTCAAAATGCCTTCAAAACCCCACTGATTGCGCAAGCAAGGAGAGGAGGATCATATCTGATGCAAGAAAAATCGATCCACAAAATAGAGAGAATATACAGTTAAAAATACAAATTGCAAACCACAAGAGGACGAGGACAACTCTGCTCTTGTGCAAGCAATAAGGGAATAACCCTTTAATTAAGCTCTAAAAGCTAGATCTGACAATAAGAGTGCATAAAATAAGTAGATCTGGAATTAAAAAATGAGATATCTCATAGATCTAGGTAGAAACTCCCTTTTCAATCTTTAGATTAGACTTTGAGAGAAGTAACTCAATATGGGTTCTTGCTGCTTTTGACTTGGGAGTGGGTTCGTTCAAACAAAAACTTACCCCCACACTCAATGCCCGCTTCAAAAAATAAAGATCTATACACACTTGACAAAAAATTATTAGATCCACAAGGAGTTAGATTACACCAATGTTACCAGACTCAGAATCAACAATAAATCGACGAGTCCAAAGAGCAAAGAGTTTTAATCGGATCGGGGAAAAATCGGAAAAAATGGCAAATTCAATAAATAAAGATATACACATATATTGAATTACAAAAAGCATTTTTCATTGATATTCAATAAAGTTATGTCCAAGCAATGCATAATATCAATAGATGTCCAAAATATCATGAATGGATAGGTATCTCATATATGTTATGAGTCCAAATTTGATTTAAAGCATTGAGTCCTGACTCCTAACCAGTGACTACATAGAACCAAAAGCATCTGCTTCTAAAAGTTTATAAAACACTGCATACTAATCAGTAAAAAAACAGTAACTGAAATTTCTTGATTGCTGCTAAAATGATACGATAATGGTTTGCTACTGAAATCTCTGACAGATCCCATGCTCAAGCTACACTTGAGCACACTGCACACTACACCTCTATTACCCTACGATTCTATTATGAAGAATAAATTGAAACTGAAACCATGCCTCTATTACCTTCTCGGCGTATGAGTTGCAGGCTTGAGCAGTGAGAAGTCAGTTACAGACCGACGTTTAATTTTTAACCTAACTAAACCACGAAGCGAAAAATGCGGGAACCCTAAAAGTTAAAACCTATGCTCGCCGAGTTGAGGGCTGAAAATTGCCTCAGTCACCTAAATCGCAATTAATCAATGAGTCGGAAGTCAAACTTGTATTGACCACGAGTCAAACTTGGTCAACGTGAGTTTGACTTGCCCAGAGTTGAATCAGATCGTTTGAGGGAAGAGCAGAGTTTGACTCGCGATTCGGAGATTCATGTTTCACTGGATAACACTATCAAAAAGAAGGCTAGGGGTTCAACCAAAAACCCACTAGTGCTTTCTCCCTCTAAAGTGGTCCTCTAGCTCAAAAACTAACACAAGATAGCCTGCATCAATTAATCCAATCCGTGGCAGATGGAAATAATAAATCGATTAGCACAAGTAGAGCATTAAGCACAAATAGAAACAATTATACCTCAAAAGGAGAAGAATAACACCAGATAGACTAAATCCCAAATTCTTTGCTTTATTAGATCTGAAAAATAGAGTACAAAATATAGTAGAGCCACTAGCCTAGAAATTCGTCCAAGCGTTACAATTTCTTTCAAATGAGGAGCCAAATGGCAAAGACTGAATTTATAAAAAAAAAATGGGAATAAATCCCAATGAGACAACTCATCTCCAAGTGCCAAGTGTTGATCCCAGGATAGACGTCTTGATCCCAAGGAGAAACATCTAGATCTCTCATAGATCTCTCCAAGGAATTCAATCTTCTCCTCGATTCCCTGTGCAAATCCCCAAGAGAGGTAGTCATTTTCACTTTGGAAGCAGCTGGGTGGAGTGGTAATTGAACGTTGGAGTAGTGGGAGGCCCTTCTCCAACTCATCCTTGACCAAAAATTAACCAAAATCCCCTTCACATCTTGGAGCTTGAATTGTCTTCCTTGGAAAGTGCATTTTTTTGGACCAGTCGTTGAGACTTTGGAACATCAATTTTTTTTTGGGTCATAACTTCCTTGGTAAGTGGAATTCTTATCGCTTTTTTCCTTGAATTTAATTATTTGGAATTCCACTTCATTTTTTAGTATTTTCACTTGGAGAGAGTTTTTATTTTCTCCCATTTTTTAATTTTTTCCGGCCAATTTATTTGTCAGTTTTTGCCAAAAATTAGAAAATATGGGTTTTGAGGGGTGAATAATTACTTTTTGACCCCCCTGGGTGTGTCTAAATAGAAAGTTGAGGTGTAGAGGTCTAATTTTGAGTACTCATACCCCATACAACTTCTCTACACAACACTTATTATTGTTGAGGTTTTGTGTATTTGGGATAGCATCAGTTGTGCTCTAGCTCCCAAACTTTGTGGACGGACTAGAGTACACTTGATCTACAAGATCTAGAAATGGATTTGGGAAATTTCATCTGGTTTAGGAGATATTAAACTAATTAATTATTTTAAGTGCATTTCCTAAGTTAAAACTTAGGGAACTTAAATAATTAAAGTGAATTTAATTAAACATGTGATGAAATTGTCTTAAGTCACATGGATCAGGCTTTCTTTTAATCGTAGCTATTGATTCAAGATTTGATCATGGTCGTTGATTTGTCAATGAGAAAAGTGTAAAGGAAAGGCTTGAGGTCATTTGTAAAAACACACAAAGACAGAGCACTGAAACTAAGCTGAGATTCTAGGGCAGGGTTTGCTAAGAATACTCAGAAGTGTTTCAGCTGCAGAGAGGGGAATTTAGGCCAAGGGGATGATCTGATCCCGGGGTCTAGAATACACAAGAGGCAGAGATCAACTCAAGGACAGCATAGAGGAGGAGAGCAGGAACAACAGCAAGGACAGCGCAGTCCCTCCAAGGACAGTGTGATTTTCAGCAGGAAACCCTTTGGGGTTATGTAGACACCCTTCAGGGGCAGCGTAGTGACTGCGTCACCCAGTCTGGGGTAACGCAATCCCTTCTGGAGCAGCGCTGAGGGTTGCTTCAGAGGCTGACGTAGAGGCTTTCAGGGGCAGCGCTGGGGTTTCTAGGCCCTAATCTTGCCTGAGTTCTGTAAATCCCATTTGAAGGTGTGGATCAGTGATTATTTTGGCCCTAGATCAACTAGTGAGTTGTAGATCTAGTATTTTCTCTGTCGGGTTTTCCAGATCTGGAACCCAGATTTTTGTATTCAGAAATATTTAATAATAAGACCCTCCAACAGCCAGAGACCGGTTTTCTCTTATTGGGTTTTTCTGGGGACTATTTGTCCAGAAATAACTGTCACTTTGTCAATGTGTGCATGTGCTTATTCTAGGTCTGGATTGGTAGAGGTCTATTATGTGTTTTGCTTCAATTTTAACTTGAATTTATTCAATTAATAACTTGTCTAAGTAGGAGGAGCATAACCGAATTAACAATAATAATTTCTGCATAAAGTGTAAGATTAAGAAATTTCTACATGGTATCAGAGCAATTGCAGATCTAGGAGGGTCACTAGCAGAAGAGACTGAAGGATCTAGCTATAGGAAGCAGTTGGAAAAGCAACATAAATGCAGATCTGAAGGGACAACGCAGTTTTCAGAGGCAGAACCACACAGAGGGAAGGGTGATGCCGTCCAACACTGTGTCCTAGCAATCCCACGCAATTACTGAGTAGAGGCAGCTTAGAAACATCGTTGGATCAGTCTGAAGCCAACCAGTGTGATTCAGATCTGAATCTGTTAGATCTAGAAAAGACTGCAGAAAAGCTGCATAAATTCAGAAGAACTGGTGGGGTTAAAATTCTGAAGTTTTTAGATTTTTAGCCTTAGCACAAGTGACAAAGAGCGGGAGGAGATCAACTTCTCAGAGAGTTTCTTACAAAAGGAAACTTGCAGTTTTATCAGAGGATCAAAGAAGAAGCTGAATCATAGTTGATTTGGTAGATTTCCAAGAAGGGAAATCAGTTGTCAGAGGGAGCAGAAGGTGCCTGTTTCACCAAGGGCCTTAGATCCATTTCACTAGCAAAGACAAAAGGAAGTTCCGACAAATTCTGAGCAGATGGCTCCTCATGGATTGCGTGATCAGGATAGGTTGGATGGCCTCTCAAACTTTTCAGTTTGGAAGGCAAGGATCTTGATTGTCCTTGAGGCATACAATCTAAGATACCATGCAGAGTAGACTCTAGTCACACCGACAGATGCAGATCTCGTGCGGAAGCATAAGGAAGCTATTGGGCATGCAAAGCGGCTGATTATGGATGGTATGAAGGACCATATCGTACCACACGTAGCTGAGAAGAAGACAACTAATGAGATGTGGAAGGCCTGGACTTCCCTATATGAGGGAAAGTCTGTCCAAAGAAAAATGCTGTTGGAGACCTAGATGAGGTCATTCATGATGACCAAGGATGAAGACATGGAACATTTTCTCTTCAGATTGCAATCAATCAGAGATTAGGTGACTGCAACGAGTGCAATGGTGGATGATGCTGTGATAGTTAGGACTGCCATCAATGCAGTCACGGATGAGTGGGAAACCTTTGTCCAAAGTATCTTGGGCAGAGCGGACCTCCCAGATTGGGACAACTTGTGGTCAATTCTGTGTCAAGAAGAACTCCACAGATTCATCAAGAGTCAACACAGCCTAGGATTGAGCAAAGTGAAGAAGGAAGATGAGGAAGATGCAATCTTGGCATCGAAGAAGCAGTATATCTTCATATAGCCGAGACACGAGAAAAGCAGTGTTTTAGCTGCCGCTAAGGCCGGGGGAGAAGCAATTTATATATGATATATCGCATCTATACATGTTAACATACGATACGCGCATCGAAAGAAGAAGAAGGATCTTTCAAAGATCAAGTGCTTCCAGTGTGGTGAAATGGGACATTTTGCCAGCCATTTCCCTAAGAAGAACAAGGACAAGGAAGCATTTTCTTCCAAAGCAGTTGTAGCAGATGATGGGTCAGAAGATGATGCAGCCATGAGTGCTTATGAACCACGAAGGTGGGGTGACATGGACATGTAGAGGAGCTACATGGAAGAGAGGTGAGATCCTTGAGTAGCTCATCTCTTGGATCACAAACGAGCTACGACAACCTTAAGACAGTAGCGGGACAAGTGGAGCAGTGGGTGCATAGATCACAGATGAAGCAGAGGCAGATCTGAATACTGGAAGGAGCAGCGCAGAGCAAAGCAACAACAACGTAGAAGCAGTAGCAACGCATAGGCTGATGTGACTTCAGTAGCGCAGAGCAGTGATGCTTACGCAGTGCAGAGTTGCAACAACGCAAAAGGCTTTAGAGGGACAGCCTAGTGCAACAACAACGTGATAGATTTCAGCACAAGGGGCTGATGTGACTTCAATAGTGCACAGGGAGTCTGATTACGTTGGCAAAGCTGTAGCTGTGCATCGTTCTTTAGATGGCAACACATATCTGTAGCCTATGGAGCTTCAGTGACGAGGATGCATCCCATCAGACTTGTTTGTCAAAGATTGGGCAGGAGATCCAGTTGTTTCTCTCAACAATTGAAGTTGCAGTGCAACAGATCAGCAGTGGCAGTGCTATGAGCAGCACAGATGCAACATATTGAGAGGGAGTTGCAGTGGTAGTGGCAAAGTCATGGGCAGCAGTAAAGAATGGCAACAATAGTGCAAAGTTGAGTGGTAGCAGGCCAAGCTTCAGTAGCACGGAACTAGTGCCCAAAATCATGTAATGCATAAGTGTGATGTATTGCTAGAGCACACCCTTGATGCTAAGAGGGAGTGTTGAGATTTTGTGTATTTGGGGTAGCATCAATTGTGCTCTAGCTCCCAAACTTTGTGGAGGGACTAGAGTACACTTGATCTACAAGACCCAGAAATGGATTTGGGAAATTTCATCTGGTTTAGGAGATATTAAATTAATTATTTATTTTAAGTGTATTTCCTAAATTAAAACTTAGGGAACTTAAATAATTAAAGTGAATTTAATTAAACATGTGATGAAATTGTCTTAAGTCACACGGATGAAGCTTTCTTTTAATCTTAGCCATTGATTCAAGATTTGATCATGGCCGTTGATTTGTCAACGAGAAAAGTATAAAGGAAAGACTTGGGGTCATTTGTAAAGACACACAGAGGCAGAGCACTGAAACTAAGCTGAGATTCTAGGGCAGGGTTTGCTAAGAATACTCAGAAGTGTTTCAGCTGCAAAGAGGGGAATTTTAGCCAAGGGGATGATCTGATCCCGGGGTCTAGAATACACAAGAGGCAGAGATCAACTCAAGGATAGCGTAGAGGAGGAGAGTAGCAGCAGCAGTAAGGACAACGCAGTCCCCCCAAGGACAGCGTGATTTTCAGCAGGAAACCCTCTGGTGTTACGCAGAGACCCTTTAGGGGCAGCGTAGTGACTACGTCACCTAGTTTGGGGTAACGCAGTCCCTTCTGGAGTAGCGCTGAGGGTTTGAGGGGCTTCAGAGGCTGATGCAAAGGCTTTCAGGGGCAGTGCTGGGGTTTCTAGGCCCTAATCTTGGCTGAGTTCTGTAAATCTCATTTGAGGGTGTGGATCAGTCATTATTTTGGCCGTAGATCAGCCAATGAGTTGTAGATCTAGTATTTTCTCTGTCGAGTTTTCCAGATCTGGAACCCAGATTTGTGTATTCAGAAATATTCCTAATAATTAGACCCTTCAGCAGCCAGAGACCGGTTTTCCCGCATTGGGTTTTTCCGGGGACTACTTGTCCAGAAATAACTGTGTCACTTTGTCAATGTGTGCATGTGCTTATTCTAGATTTGGATTGGTAGAGATCTGTTATGTGTTTTGCTTCGATTTTAACTTGAATTTATTCAGTTAATAACTTGTCTAAGTAGGAGCATAACCAGATTAACAGTAATAATTTTTGCATAAAGTGTAAGATTCAGAAATTTCTACAATTACATCTTACACCAAAACTTTATTAAAAATCTTGTTGAGAATTTTTAATAATTAAAAAAAGATAGTTAGACTTCTTAGACTTCAAAGAACACTTTGACAAGATAGGAGCCTTTTGGAGACTGCTTTGAAGTCTATTCACACTTGTAGGGGGGCTTAGTTAGGTAAGGAGAAGGGTAGGTTTGTTGTGGCACTTTTAAAGGGTAACCCTTCTGGAGTCTTAATGTGTTGTCCTTTGAAGGACTAAGGGGTAGCTAGTGAGCAATACAGAAGCGAAGGACCGACAGGACAAGATACGACATCGAGTTTGTCATTGTATCTTGTATACCATAGACTATTGTATTATTCAGATTTGGTTTAATATAATGAAGATTGGGGTTGTACATTATTGTACAATTTGTTAAAAACTGTGTATATTTGTACATGTGTGATTTACTGCTTTATATTTTTGCTGTGCAAATTAGTTCATAGTTGAGATTCTTGGTTTGGTAGCGTGAGTGATTTTAAAACTCTAACCTAGACCCAAGGTCGCGGAAATTCAACATGGTATCATAGCGTATCTGAGCTACTTTGAGGGATAGTGAATCAAAGTTGTGCGCAACGAAGTACAACGTGAGAGGGAGTTGGTCACATTGCAAGTGAAGGACTCACTATAATGTCGAAGTTGCAGGCATGTCTCCGGTATGAGGACAAGTTGGAGGGGTTGTCCAACTATAGTCCTTGGAAGGAAAGGATCAGGTTGGTCTTGTAGGTCAACAGGATCTGGGATTTTGCTGAGAAAGTCATCAAGAAGCGAACTGACCCTAAGGAGTTGGAAATATGGGAAGATTTGGATACAAAGGCCAGATTGATCATCCTAGATGGTGTGAAGGATGCTTTAATACCTCATTTGTCAGGGAAGAACACCGCACATGAGATGTAGATGGCTCTTCAGAATTTGTTCCAGAATAAGAACGAGAACCGGGTACTGGTGTTGGAGGATAAGTTGAAGTTCACCAAGGTGATACATGGTGAAGGAGTAACTTTGTATCTGATGAGGTTGTCTCAGGTCAGAGATGAGCTTGCTGCCGTCAGTGTCAAAATTTCAGATGGAGATATGGTGAGGATTGCCTTGAAAGGGTTCACCGAGGAATGGAAGCCCTTCATCAAAGCGATCGTTGCCAAAGAGAAATTACCAGACTAGAATAGAGTGTGGGACAACTTCATTCAGGAAGAGTTGCGAGACAAGGATCTTCATCCAATGAATAGGTAAGATGAGGACGCGACACTTGCAACACAAATGAAGGGTAAGCAGAAGAAGGACTTGAGTAAAGTCAAGTGTTTCAACTGTGGCGAGATGGGTCATTTTTCGTCGAGATGTCTAATGAAGAAGGGAGATGACGAGAAGAGGAAAGGAAAGTAGGTCGCCGATGTTGCCACTTCAGCTGAGATAGATGATCTCTCCAGGATATTGGAGGAGGAGGAATTTGCTATGAGCTCTCATTTCTTGCAAGGTACTATTAATGAGGATGGATGGTACGTGGATAGTGGTGCGACAAAGCATATGACAAGGTCACAGGAGGTTTTTGAGACTCTAGTTGAATGGACTTATTATCGCCCAAAGTGTACACCTAAGGCACAAGGTTCAGATTAGGGGCTATTTCTTTGATCCCTACTCACTCCGTTTAGACTCTCTCCTAGTTAAGTCAAGGGGGGTAGTCCCTAAGGATGATGATGAGGGGAAAACTTGTTGGAACAACAAGTCCTAAGAGACAAGGAGGCAAAGCAATCACTTCCCTAATAACTTGAATTAAGATTCAATGGCAAGTTAGGCTATTAAATTGAGCAATCTAAGATAAATATGTTCAATTAGATCCAAATGATAGTTTTGATGGAAAATAAGAGACCAGTGCCTTAATAACCAATGCCCAAATAAAGATTAAACCACTTGCAAAGTGGAACTATTTCAAGTTAAAAGGTATGTAATGCCCACAATGATGAATATGCCACGATAAATAGAAGGTTAGAAAGATGAGATGCAAAGAAATCCAAAGCACTTAGATTATAAATTGTTTGGTTTAACCACTAAGTACCTAAGCGAAAGTGCCGATTATGAAGATGCCAAAAATTACCCAATTGAAAAATATCCAATTTGTCACAAATCCACAATAGAGTATTTACTATTCAATAAAGATTATCGATCACACTTACTTGAAAAATTTCCCAAAAAACTTAAATATTCAATAAAGATTTAATAATTCAAGTAAATGAAACAAGAGTTAATTAAACAATAGGCGATTTTAATCGATAGCAAACATTTAAAAATCCCATGGCAATGATCATCAAACTCCGCTGAAGCATATGAAAGTATTTAACACTTAAATCTCATTAATTAATCATCAAGAATACCATGAAATTTCGATGCTAAATGAACACTTCGTCAAGTAATTTATGGATTAAATGATCTTCTAAAATAACGCAAATCCAATAAAAAATATTTTCTCTATAGTCAAACTTAGGATATTTAAAAAATTCAAATCATGTCAACTATATGAACTCTTCCACAATTAAATATTTTCGCAAGCCTAAATATTTTATCATTTAAATGGCCCAGAACCCCAATGTCATAAGATAAACCTCAAAAATTGATTTTCCAAATTTTATATACAACAAAGAATTAGAGAAATTTGATCTTTTAATTTTTTCAAAAGTTAAAAAAAATAATTTTCCTAAAATTTAATAATTTTTTTGACTTAAAAAGTTAAGAATATATATATATATATATATATATATATATATATATATATCGAAATGGAAGCCAAAACCAAAAATTAAAATTGAAATTTTTACAACATTAAAACACAAAGATAAATCGAAATCTTTTAAACAAATTAAATGAAATGTTAATGTTATGCTATTATGCTAGTTTAGGTTGAAAGGCAAAGAGGAAGAGCAGGAGTGAAGGCCGATGAGGCAACTCAAGAGGAAGCCACTGACAAGGAAGAACACAAGGGCAAAGGCGAGTAGCAAGGAGCCGCAGAGTAGGGAAGCATGCAACAACAGGTGCCGCAGGAGAAAAACAATGACGAATGAAGGGGCTCGAGAAGCTAGGGAATACGAGGCCGCAGGTAGCAGAGGTGATGAATGGACCGACTTGCAGGGACGGAGAATGTTGGAATTGCGAGGGCAGAGGAGTTTGCCGCAGAGGACACACACAGCTGGGGAGGAAGAAGACAGATGCGGGGTAGTGGAATATGGGAGTAGCGAAGGAAACACTGCTTTGAGCAGCGTGAAATGGAAGGCAAGGGAAAAGCTCGAGGCTAAAGGAGTACTGCGAATGAAGGTCGATGAAGGAGTTTCCAGGAATGAGCAGCGTAGGAATGAAGCAGTGAAAATGCAGCAGCAAGGAACAGGACATGAGGGCAACCCACAAAAAACGCAAGCACACAGGTGCTCAAAATTCCAATTTTTTTCTTTTGCCCAACAATTTAATTCGCCCAATAAACTCAAATTTAAAAAAATTATATTTGAATATCCTGCAAAAATTTTGATCTCGAGATTAGATTTTACCTTCCAGGGCCTAGATCTATCTCAGATCCTAAAAACTTTCTCTGAAAAAGCTTCCGATATCACCTGCAGAAACCAGAAAAAAGAAAACCCAAATACCCAACACATGAATATACAAAAATATGAAATATCCAAAACCTCAGTGAATTAAAAAATTTAATATTTACAAATCTACAATAATATTCTACAGATCTAGCAAACCTGCATATCAAAGCCCTCTATTAGCCAGATTTAAACAATTTTGCACAAATTTAGAAATAACCTAGAAATTTTAAAGAGGCACAAGCTCAAGAAAAACCCTGCAAATAAAATATTTTGTAAGATGACTTCAGAAATTAAAAAACAGTGGCTTTTTTAGATTTTGTAATTTGAGAGTCAGTTGATCTAGCTGAGGATTTCCCCAAACGCCCAAATCCTAAATAATAACTTCTGCACACTTAGATGTGATTGTTAGATTAATAGAGGTTCAAAGTAATCATAATGTCATCAAGAAATAGAGATACCTACTAATTCTATCAAATTGAAATGTATTTTAAAAACACAGAAATCTGTGCAAGATACCTGTGCACAAATCAATCCTCAAAGCCTATTAACCAACAAATGCAAATAAAATTCATAGAGTATTAAGAGAAATATTACCACATAAATCTGGAAAAGGAACACCATGGTTTGAAACCCCAAAGTCTATGCGTTTTATTCACCAGAAAAAGTTACAAGAGATTTTTAGAGCAAGTACACGATTCAATGATCAAATGACTATAGACTAACACCGAACTCTAATTTATAGATAAATTCTCCAACAACTAGCTTGCTTGATCCTCGTCAAAGTAATCTTGACCGTCGAAAAAAATTTGATTATCTTTTAATCTCGTCTGTCGAAATTAATTATTTTTTAAGGAATTTCAAATTATTCATTTAATTCCTTTTTAACTAACTCAAAAATAATAATAGAGTTAATTACCTCAAAAAATTGACTTTCACTTAACTACCAAAGTCCAAGGGTCCAAAATTTCTCAAAATTTTCAATATTCCCTTGGTCTATGACCTTTAAAAAATTATTCTTTAGAGACCCACGAATTTTGCCTTTGAAGAAATAAAATTTACCGAGGACATAAAATTATTTAAATTTCTAGCTTGGGATTTTAAATTTAATTTGGCCAAAAATTTAATTAGTTGACTTATGAGGGGATCAATTATTTTTTCAACCCTCTTGACATAAGATTAATACATTAAACCCATGAGGGGGAACACTCGTTCGTAATAGACCCTTAATAATCTACTCAATTCTGCCACTCAAAATATGATCTAGTAGATCAAGTAATCTATAATAAAATAATCTAGCTAATTAGCTAGGATCATTCCCAAATTACTTTTACAAAGACTTGTAAAAAACGCTAGGAATCAGTTAATATCTTGACGACAAAATCCACCCTAGCTTTGGGGGTGAGGTTGGAGGGGAAAATTTTTGCCGATCATTTGTGTCTAGAGACAGATGAATCAGTGAGACGAAAAACCTCTTAAGATAGAAATTGTCACTAAAATACTAGGCTTACCTATGTTGTTACATTCGTGATGGACTTACTAAGATCATTTACATTATAAATACGCAGAATGGGTTTACGTCATTTACAAAACTGCTTACTGATGATGAAATCTGAATGGCACAGACACTCGCACATGATGGATCCCTTTTTGCGAAAAAGGGGTGTACAGCTATGGAGTCGTTGACACAAAGTGGTCAACATATGGGCCTACTTGGGGATACGTTGTTTCATCAGAGGAATGTGAGAATCCAAAATCTTCATCCAAGCAACACACAATATTATATAAGTAGCGTCCATTCAAAATTCATCATATAACATTAAGCACATGAAAGTAGAAATTCTTCATTTATTCACTATTCTACTAACACAAAAATTTAATCTAACTACAAAGTGAAAATACTGAAATAACAGAGTGTAAGGTTAGATATACAATACAAAAGATGCTCTGTGGCATCAAATGTGTTCAATATAGTGCATACTGAGCATTTGCCTGCTTTCGGGCAAATTTGTGGGTTGCTTTTCAGATGTGCCATGCCCTATCTTGCATATTGTAGGACTCTGTCTTATTCGAATATCGAGCTGGTCTCGACCATCAGACACATCTAGCCGCTTCTTCTTTTCTGCATTTTTCTCTTCTTCCTAGTGGGCTATGATGTCAACAATGATACCACTGTAGATTTCTTGTCCTTATTTTGAAGACGTTCGTATGAAATATCTAAAGAACCTGGAGTGTGACCAATCTTATTAGGAATATACTCTGTCAATGGTGACACATAAGGTTGGTCTTTCTTAAAGTCCTTTGCAACCATAGTTAACCTGTCCTTAATGGGAAAAGTGACCTCCTTGTGATGAGATGGGAATTGCTTCAGCAAACAAGGAGGCTTATGATTTGTTGACGACTCTTTATTATCAAATTCGGGCTGGAAATTCTGTAGATGTAATTTTTCCATTTCTTCCAACCTTTTCTATATGGAACTCATTTCCCTGGCATGCCTTACTATTAATTTCGCTTGATTGAGTTATGTTTTCACGAATCTGTCCCGCAAATTGATCTGATTTGCCTCCATAATTTTCATTTCCCACAAGTGATTGTCCTTCATGGCAGTCATTTCCTGGGTGTGTCTCGCTTCCATTGCAATCATATGATTTTGAATAATGGACATTTGATTAGAATAATTAGCTTCCATTATATTTAACCTGTTTTTAAGATTGATCTGATTAGCTTCCATGTTCTGAATCATTTGTGTATAATTGGGTTGCATATCCTTAATCATTTGAGTTGCTTCCTTAACAGGACTTTCATGATCTTCTATAGGCATGTGATATCCCTTACCAACAATATTAATTTAATGGCTCGTCTCCGCCATTTTACTCTCTATGATTCTTTTGACAACATGGCAAGTAACCTTTTCATGAAGAGCATTACAGGCTCTACAATAAGGAAGAGCTTCATCCATAGGATTGGCAGACTCAAGTTGATTTGGCGGTCTCTGCTCAATAGATGGGCCTCTCGTCTGATTATTATTATTTCTAGGTTGGAAATTTTGTGCTTGAGATCCTTCCATTTTGACCAACCTAGCCTGTAAGGCACTTATTTCTTCTGAATGATTAGATATTAACTTTTCCTGATCAAGTTCTATGCTTTCAAGTTTCTGCATCAATTTCTGCATAGGGTCTTCATCAAATTCTTTAATTTCTTTTCCCTTAGATTATGTCGGAAACCTATCAAATCTGGAGTTTTGGACATTCCATATGCTTTCTTATCCTTTTCAATATCCTCAGCTAAAACCTGGGCAACCTTATAATCATTAGTTTTAGCTCGCCTCAACTCATAAGAAGTATCAACATCAAAGGCATCAATATAACAATCGAAAGGAACCTGGTAGGAGGTTTATAATCTTGAGGTAATTTTTTAATAATACCATTAAACCTCTTTGTTAAATTCCTATACTGTTTTATTTTCTTTCTTCTCTATGATGCTAATATCTCTAACTAGATGCTTTTCTTCTCTCTTGTCTCCATACTTGTCCTTAAAAGCATTAATAATCGATTGTAATGAATTAAACGAATCATCAAGTTTATTTGTAAACCAATCCAAGGCAACTTCCTCTAAGGAAAGAACAAAGAGGCTCATCTTCACATCCTCATGATTATAGTCAACACCTCTAGCATATTTACCCAACCAAGAGCTAAATATGAGCCATAGCACTAACCACATTATTTCCTTGGAAAGAAGGCAACAGGTCCATGCCATTGTTAGGAAAGTTATTTGGATAACCTTGAATGTTAGCAAAGTTACAAGGGGGTGAAAAAGTCCATGATGTCTTGCTTAAAGGGATAGGAGGGGCCAAAAGGATGCTAGAGAGAGAGATCCTTGCTCAAGAAAAATCAAAAGATCCATAAGAAGTGAGCTTCTAGCAGAAATTCTTGTAAGAAATGAAAGAAGTGGAATTGCCACTTGAACATGAATCTAGTTGCAAGATCCCAAAGGCAAACAAAAAAGTCAGTCATGGAGAAGCAGATGGATATTAGAGAGGGCTTCTTGTTTGAGAAATAATGGATGAATAAGTGGAGTCGCCATCCAAATAGGAAACTAACCGAAATGTCTAGGTGATAAAGGTGCAAATGAAAGGATTAGTGAGATGATGAAAAGATGAAGAGATGAAATGGCGCCAACAAATGTGGTGTTGATGGGACAAAAAATGATAAGAGATTGAAAAAATGAAGATGAATGTCGCAAAGCCAAGGTCCAATAAATTGTTCCTTAACAGTGACACCATAAAATGTTATGCCGTGTGAGGAGCTAATGACTAGTAAAAAATATTAGAAGATTAGAAAATGTCACTAAAACACCGAGAACAGGGCGTTCTCGACAACGGCGCCAAAAAATGTTATCGCCCGAAGTGTACACCTAAGGCGCAATGCTCAGAGTAAGGGTTGTTACCTTGATCCCTACTCACTCCGTTTAGACTCTCTCCTAGTTAAGTCAAGGGGGGTAGTCCCTAAGGATGATGACGAGGGGAAAACTTGTTGGAACAACAAGTCCTAGGAGACAAGGAGGCAAAGCAATCACTTCCCTAAATAACTTGAATTAAGTTTCAGTGACAAGTTAGGCTATTAAATTGAGCAATCTAAGATAAATATGTTATTAGATCCAAATGATACTTTTGATGGAAAATAAAAGACCAGTGCCTTAATAACCAATGCTCAAATAAAGATTAAACCACTTGCAAAGTGGAACTATTTCAAGTTAAAAGGTAAGCAATGTTGCAAGGAAATATGTAATGCCCATAATGATGAATATGCCACGATAAATAGAAGGTTAGAAAGATGAGATGCAAAGAAATCCAAAGCACTTAGATTACAAATTGTTTGGTTTAACCACCAAGTACTTAAGCGAAAGTGCCGATTATGAAGATGCCAAAAATTACCCAATTGAAAAATATCCAATTTGTCACAGATCTACAATAGAGTATTCAATAGAGATATTGATCACACTTACTTGAAAAATTTCCCAAAAAACTTAAATATTCAATAAATATTTAATAATTCAAGTAAATGAAACAAGAGTTAATTAAAGAATAGGTGATTTTAATAGATAGCAAACATGTAAGAATCCCATGCCAATGATCATGAAACTCTGCTGAAGCATATGAAAGTATTTAACATTTAAATCTCAATAATTAAACATCAAGAAATACCATCATAGTTTGATACTAAATGAACACGTTGTCAATAATTTATGGATTAAATGATCTTAAAATAACGCAAATCCAATAAAAAATATTTCTTTCTATAGTGAAACTTAGGATATTTAAAAAATTCAAATCATGTAAACTATAAGAACTCTTCCACAATTAAATGTTTTCCCAATCCTAAAGATTTTATAATTTAAATGGCTCAAGACACCAATGTCATAAGATAAACCTCAAAAATTGATTTTTCAAATTTTATATACAACAAAGAATTAAAAAAATTAAAAGATTAATTTTTTTTTTTTTAAATTTTATTTTTTCTAAAGTTAAAAAAATTATTTTTCCTAAAAGTTAATAAAATTTTTGATTTCAAAAGTTAAGATTTTTTTATGTTTTATTTTTTAAGATTCAAATGGAAGCCTTAACCAAAAATTAAAATTGAATTTTTTACAACACTTAAACACAAAGATAAATCAAAATTTAAATGAAATGTTAATGTTATGCTATTGTGTTAGTTTAGGTCGAAAGGCAAAGAGGAAGAGCGGGAGTGAAGGCCGACGAGGGAGCTCAAGAGGAAACCACCAGCAAGGAAGAACACAGGGGCAGAAGCCAACAACGAGGAGCCGTCGAGCAGGGAAGCATGCAACGACAGGTGTCGCAGGAGCAAAACAATGACATACGAGGGGGTTGGAGAAGCTAGGGAATACGAGGCTACAGGCAGTGGAGGTGATGAATGGACCGACTTACAGGGACGTAGAAGGTTGGAGCTGCGAGGGCAGAGGAGTATACCACGGAGGACACACACACCCAGGGAGGAAGAAGGCAGATGCAGGGTAGCGGAATAAGGGAGCAATGAAGGAAACACTGCTTTGTGCAGTGTGAAATGTGGAAGGCAAGGGAAAAGCTCGAGGGCAGAGGAGTACTGCGAATGAAGGTCGATGAAGGAGTTTGCAGGAATGAGCAACACAGGAATGAAGCAATGAAAAATGCAGTAGCAGGGAGTGAGGAACAACACATGAGGGCAACCCACAAAAAACGCAGGCAAATTGGTGCACAAAATAAATTCCGAATTTTTTCTTTTGCCCAACAATTTAATTCGCCCAATAAACTCACATTTAAAAAATTATATATGAATATCTTGCAAAAATTCTGATCTTGAGATCAGATCTTACCCTCCAGGGCCTAGATCTGTTTCAGATCCTATAACAATTATTTGAAAAACCTTCAGATATCACGTGCAGAAACTAGAAACAAGAAAACCCAAATACCCAACACATGTATATACAAAAATATGAAATACCCAAAACCTCAGTGAATTAAAAAATTTAATATTTACAAATCTACAATAATGTTCTATAGATCTAGTAGACTCGCATATCAAAGCCCTCTATTAGCCAGATTTAAACAATTTTGCACAAATTTATAAATAAACTAGAAATTTTAAAGAGGTACAAGCCCAAGAAAAACCCTGCAAATAAAATATTTTGTAGGATGACTTTAGAAATTAAAAAATAGTGGGCTTTTTAGATTTTGTAATATGAGAGTCAGTTGATCTAGTTGAGGATTTCCCCAAACGCCCAAATCCTGAATAATAACTCCTGCACACTTAGATATGATTGTTAGATTAATAGAGATTCAAAATAATCATAAGATAATTAAGAAATAGAGATACCTGCTAATTCTATCAAACATAAATGATATTTAAAAACCTAGAAATTTGTGCAAGATACCTGTACACAGATCAATCCTCAAAGGCTATTAACCAAAAAATGCAAATAAAAGTAGTAGAGTATTAAGAGCAATATTAATTACCACATAAATCTGAAAAAGGAACACCACGGTCTGAAACCCCAAAGTCTTTGCGTTTTATTAACCATAAAAAGTTAGAAGAGCTTTTCAGAGAAAATACACGATTCAATGATCGAATGACTATAGATTGACACCCTAATTTCAATTTACATAAATCTCCAGTCACTAGCTTGTTTGGATCCTCGTCAGCAATTTATTTGATCGAAAAAGATTTGATTATCTTTTAGTCTCGTCCGTCGAAATTAATTATTTTTTGAGGAATTTCGAATTGTTCATTTAATTCCTTTTTAACTAACAAAAAAATAATAATTTTGAGTTAATTACCTCAAAAAATTGACTTTGGCTTAACTACCGAAGTCCAAGGGTTCAAAATTTCTCAAAATTTTCAATATTCCCTTGGCCCGAGACCTTTAAAAATATATTTTTTAGAGACCCATTAATTTTGCCTTCGAAGAATTTAAATTTACCTAGGACATAAAATTAATTAAATTTCTGGCTTAGGATTTTAAATTTAATTTGGCCAGAAATTTAATTAATTGATCTTTGAGGGGATTAATTATTTTTCCAACCCTCTTGACATAAGATTAATACATGAAACCCATGAGGGGGAACACCCGTTTGTAATAGATCCTCAATAATCTACTCAATCCTGTGACTCAAAATATGATCTAGTAGAGCAAGTAATCTATAATAAAATAATCCTGCCAATTAGCTAAGATCATTCCCAAATTACTTTTACAAAGACTTGATAAAAAACACTAAGATTCACTTAATATCTTGATGACAAAATCCACCCTAGCTTTGGGGCGAGCCTAGAGGGGAAAAACTCTGCCCATCATTTGTGTCTAGAGACGCAAATGAACCAGTGAGGTGAAAAACCTCCTAGGATAGAAATCATCACCAAAACACTAGGCTTACCTAGGTTGTTACATACATGATGGTCGTACTAAAATCATTTACATTATAAATATGCAGAATGGGTTTACATCATTTACAAAACTGCCTACTGATGATGAAATCTGAATGGCACAGACACTCGCACATGATGGATCCCTTTTGCGAAAGAGTGGGTGTACTGCTATGGGGTTGTTGACACAGAGTGGTCAACAGGACTCAAAGTTGCACATGGTGTTGGGCAACAAGAGTCGGTTGGAGATTCGAGGATCAGGTGTTGTGCCATTCAGGATGGAGACACGATGAGTGATGCGGGTCCAGAATGTACTGTTTGTACTAGGACTCAGATATAGCGTGATTTCTATCGCGATGATCGAGAAGACGGGGTTTGAGATCTTGTGCCTGGATGGGAAGTTAAGACGCAAACCTAGAGGCTCTAGCTCTGCCGTTATCATGCTTGGAGTTAAAGAGCCTGGTCTATATAGGCTGACAGGCAAGCCTATGGATCATGAGAAGTAGGTGGAGCAGGTGCAGGTTTCAAAGGAGCAGGTACAAGTGCAGGCTTTAGAATGGTAGGTACAGGTTGCAACAAAGAAGGTCCATTTTCCAGAGGCTCAGAGGAAGTCGAGTTCTAGCGGGAGCTTGCAGGTTCAGAGGGAGACTTTGCAGCCCAAGAAGAGCGCGTGGTCAATGGGGAGCAAGGGTGCTTCCACATCTACCAAGAAGAAATCATGGAGGGATTGGAAAGCGATATAGGAGAAGAAGAAGAAGCAGGATGCTTCCAGTGACAGTGACACTTTCGAGAAGGGCGTAATTCGCAGAATAGGGATTGCTGCGATTGTGAGCGCCAAGAGTTGGGCAAGTGTTGCAAGCAGTGATGATGACAACGATATACTTCCTAGTCTTGGAAGTACCTCCCTCGCTAAGAGGGAGTGTTGATTTTTGTATAGCTTGGGAGGTAATCCAAGCCCTAGGGTTCGGGTTTTGGAGGGAAAAGCACCACAAGGGTCACTTGTGGGCTTGGAACCCAAGTATGGGGTTTTGCATCAAATCGTGTTTTGGGCATTTCCTTTAGCACATTTCTACATGTGATGGCATGAGACGATAGAGGGTGGAAAGGAGAATCCAACGCTTCAAGAATCGTCAAATTCCGAGTTGTCGAAGTGGAGATATGAATTTTTGAAGTCATATGATGGTTTTGAACATGTATGTCAAGGTCGGCCTAAGGTGTTTTAGGCCTGTGACAAGGTTGCAGCCCCTTGTGTGACGTTTTGGGAAGCCCCTCTATTGGTGTATAAATAGAGGGTGAGGAAAAGTCATTTATCCATCCATTTTTGCAACACATTACATTTTAGAAGCTCGTTGGAGGAGAAAGGGAACTAAATTTCTTACCTTAGATTGGGCCGCAGGAAGATGACACTTCAACGTGGAAAGGAAGCAGCGTAGGAGCCTTTTGGAGACCGTTTTGAAGTCTGTTCACACTTGTAGGGAGACCGAGTTAGGTAAGGAGAAGGGTAGGTCTGTTGTGGCACTTATAATGTGCAAGAGAACTCTGTTTGGGCAGAACATAAGTTATAGGTAGGCTATGTGGTAGGCCGCTGGACATACCACCACAACTAAGCACTTGCGTGGGTCTGTTTTGTGCCCTAGTCTCCAACGTGGAAGCAGAGGGATCACTCCAAAGAAGGCTGTAGGGATTGAAGGCTGTTTGAGGGTTGTTCAGGGATTGGTTGATCGCTGTTGCAGCCTACTAAAATGCCCTAACCAGGAACAGTAAGTGGCAACAGTGTGGAAATAGACTTGGAGTCAAGGTTGTGTGTTGGGTCATGATATTGACCAGTTTTGGATCTGTTTATATTGCAACCTATAAGTGTCATGTATTGAGGTCAAATTGGGCAGTTGGAGACCTCAATTAGGAGCGAAACTTATAGTGAAGGATTGGGCATCATTGGTTTGGTGGAGGGTAGCATGTTGATAGCCCAAAGTAGCCCTACATAAGCTAACTTGAAGTGAAGAAGAGGAGTTGAAGGTTGGGTGAAGTTTGGTGCCAAAGTGCAACACCTTGATGGACAAAGGTGACTACTAGCTTTGGCAGTTTGGAGCTCAGGAATTAGGCCCACCCAGGAGCAGATTGGATTAGCCCATGTACACTCTGCAGAAGTGACATGCAACAGTCTTAGGTGGTAGCCTTCCTAGAGTCTCGATGTGTTGTCCTTTAAAGGACTAAGGGGCAACTAGTGAGTAGTACGGAAGCGAAGGACTGATAGGAAAAGATATGACTTCGAGTTTGTCATTGTCTCTTGTATACTATAGATTGTTGTATTACTCATTTTTGGTTTAATATAACGAAGATTGAGGTTGTACATTATTGTACAATTTGTTAAAAACCGTGTATCTTTGTGCATGTGCGATATTCTACTTTATATTTCCGCTGTGCAAGGTAGTTCATGGTTGAGATTCTTGGTTTGGTAGCATCAGTGATTTTAAGGCTAAACTAGACCCAAGGTCGTGGAAATTCATCATTGTTCTCTGATCTTATGGAGAGATAGAGCTGTTAGTCAAGGCCTTGCTATTTGACAATGCTGGTTGATATGATGCTATACAGACGGGTTACCGATTCGACTCTTCTTATGAGAATTATTCAGATTAAGAATGTCCAATTACCTTGTGTAGATTATGAATACCTCTCTAGTTAAGAGGGAGTGTTGAAAAGTGTAACTAGGTTTGGTCTTCATAATGACGCGTGATCATGATTTTTTGTATTTGATAAAATTATTTTGTAATGCTTGAGTCATGGGTTTCAAGCTCAAGGAATTTTATAGTTGAAGCTTCGATTATGAGCTATTAGGTTTGGTCATCAAGTCATAAAGTCTATTGAGTCAATGTCATGTATTGAAGACCCATTTGTGCATGTTACACGTTGTAAAAAGAGTTGTTTGAGTTATTAACCCTCTAAGACCTTGTCATAAGAACCCCTTGAAGTTGGCCTACAAAAAGGTATAAGGATGATTCTAGAAAGGGATGTCAACCTAATCACAAGGTCAAGTCGACCTATATCTCATGGGCAGTCCACTATATATAGAGCAACTCGACATCACATGAGGCAGAATTCGGTCAAGCAATCTGCAATAAGAAGAAGTGCCAGAATCACAAGGAAAGCAACCTCATAATGAATGAGATGAAAAAGGAGGAAGTGCAAAGATATTTGGCACTGTTTTTGGGTTAGCCTCCTTGCACGTGTGACAGAAACTAGGGTTTCTGCAGTAGTGTAATATCAACTCTTGGGGAAGTCATCAAGAAGGTCACCAATCCAGCAACCTTGCTAGCCGAGATCATGAAGAGAAGTTCTCAAGTCAAGCGAAGGAGGAAAACATCATAAAAACACACTTTATCAGCTCACACGTGCGAGATTGTAGAGGTTCAGATTGCAAGTCTATGGAAAGAAGCCGAAATTTCAGAATAACCGAAATTAGCAGTGAAGAAGGCAATTTGACTTGTGTTGACTTGGGCAAGAAGAAGAAATAGTGAAGAAAGGTCTTGTGACTTGGTCTTGGTATTCGTCAACTGAAGTTTCTATAAGAAGAATAATTCGTTTGGGTTTTCCTCTCAAGTTGGAGAGGTTTTGGCCCTGGCTGATCGCCTACATTCTTGTGTTATTATTGTTTATTGTTTGGTAGCTGTTTGATGAAGAAGATCGCTATAATAATCTAAGTAAAAATAAGAATCCAATCTAAACAAGTAAAAAACATTCACAAGCAGTTATCATTATAAAAGAAATCACCTTATCCTAATGCCCTAGATTTCTCAACACATCTAACTTGCCTCTTGACTTTCTCTTAGACTTGAGATAATTTCCAAGTCATTTCCATGTGATTTTGTCACATGGAGTTCTCTTATTCTTCTCCATTTAATTTATTTCTTGGCTAATTTATTGCCACATTTTCAACTAAACTTAGGAAAAGTGGGTTTTGAGGGTCCATAACTTACTTTTTACCCCTCAAAGTGTCTCTTAGAAGAAAGTTGAGGAGTAGAGATGTAATTTTGAGCACACATACTCTATACAACTTCTTTAGATATCACTTATTACAATTTATAATAAGAATTTATTAAAATTTGTAGTCATGCAGGAAATTTAAAATTTTAAAACATGGCCCTTAGACCTAATCAAATTCCACGAAATTTTACGAGTGATCTAGTATGGTAATATATAATGACTCTAGACACTAGGACTCACCCAAGACCTTGCCATCAAGTTGCACTTCGGCTTTGGGGTTATAACTGTGAGAAAAAACTCAATTAATTATCAAGTGCTGAAACAGTACCATCTTCCTACTCGTGCTCTTAGAATTTCTGATGACAACCACTTGGAGTCGGAGAAATCCCATATTTTTGAGGTTTTTGAAAATAATGGGTATAGTAGATCTCAGGGCCATAGGGCCTTTCAAAAGGCGTATAAAGGATTAAAAGACAAATCTACTCGGGTGGATCTTGTTTCCAAGGTTCATCTCCCATTTATCCAAGGGACCACAGACAAGATTCTCTATAACCTCGGAAGGAATAATGTCTCCTCTTCTTTCAAACCCCTTTGTACTATTAGAAATTCTCTCGGATCTGTCTAGGACCCTATCAACTCAAAAGACATGAAGGGTGTTTACATGGTTCATCGTTCATGTGGCACGCCCTATATTGGTGAAACATGCAGATCCATTAGACAGAGAATCCAGGAGCATGCTGCAAACATTAGGCACAATCGGTCTCGCAAATCAACTTTTGCTGAACATGCGGAGAAATCGTGTCACCATGTATGCATTGAAGACTCCAAAGTCATTGCTAAAGTCGACCACTTCCATCAGAGGAAGCTTAGGGAAACCATTGAGATTGAACGACATGCTAAAAATCTCAATAGGGATGATGGTTGGAAGTTGAGTAAGAGCTGGACTCCAGCTCTCTCTAGGTGATTTTTCGCCCTTGCTTATATTTCCCGATCTTGGTTTTTCATTTTCCCTTTTTTCTTCTTTTGTCTTGTCTTTATTTATATTTTATTCCCCTTGATATTTCTTTTATATTATCCTTCGTTGTTTTATTTTATATATTATATAATCACCTATGTATCATATTAATAAATAATTTAAAATTTTCATAAATTTTTTCCTTTTATTATAATACCTATTAATTTAAAATTTATTAATCAATAATTTTAATTAAAAATATTTAATATTACTTCCTATTAACTAATTAACTAATTCATTAACGGCTAGTTTTTAATGGCTAGTTTTCTAAGGCTAATACCGGGCAATGATGCATCCACACTATTTATTCAATAAGACCGATTGGCTTCTTCGCCTTGTCCTGAGGATGAACCACATTAGTTGGTTCGAAATGTCGACCAAATCTTAATGATGTGATTAATCCGAAAAAACATTTATTTATACAATACCAATAATTAACCAAGTAAAAAAAACTTCCCAGAGTAAAGTCACTTTATGAAAATATATCAAGTTACTTAGGCCTGTTACATGACTCAATTCATCATACTAGCATCACTTTACATCATTCCGGTAGGGCTTGCAGAATCTGAGTACAATATAGAAGAAGAATGAGAAGAAGAAGAAAGAGCTTAAAAGCTTTGGTGATCTCTACACTCTGATGGTACATGAGCTTTATGACATATCCTCTGGCATGGAGTCCTTCAAGTGATCTTCAATGATCAACAGATTCTATGCCAATATACATTATCAAACCTAGGAACTCAAGAATGCCCATGATCACTGATACGTGCCTTGCAAACTGCACATCTTCATTTGCATCTGCAAACCGTTGCTCATTACCAGATAAATCCACAAAAAAATCCATCCCTGCTGAATGGTCTGAATCCTTAAGATCTTTATTTATTTATTTTATGTATATCTCTTACAAATTTGCAGTTAACTTCCTTGAAAAAGCTTCAAAATCTATTAAGTTTTCAGATGACCGATGCCTTGTCCTTTATATGGAGTTAATGAAGTGAATTGAAAGAAAGTAAAATAGGGAATATGAAATTATATAAATCCTATTCACTAGAAACTTGAAAGAATATAGAAATCGGAGTGAATAAGAGTTTTAATCAATAGAAATAACTTCTTACTATGCCTTAGAGGCTATCTATTGGTTGCGAAAAGGATGATGGTTCGATCTTTATTACTTAGAGTCTGCATACAATATAGAAGTTTGAAGTGGCTATGCCATAAGGTCTTAGCTGCTTGTTCTCTCCTACATGTATCTTTTTCTTCACTGAGGAAGACAGATCCTTATGGATAAAGCTTAAGCACACAGATTTACTAACGTACATGTGCAAAATCCTAGGGATTAATAGAGGTTTGGGTAGTTTACTTTATTTCCATCTATTAGTAGCTAGTGCAGAGGTACAAAATGGAGATAAGGTTTGTTCAATGTTGTGTATGGGACAGCCCTCATAGTACAACTATTTATTCCTTTCACATATGTAAATTAAGTGGATTATAAAAAATTACAAATGATGTTCCACCATTAGGTTCATTAAGCGATACCTAATATGTGCATGCTTTTTGACACTTTTAGTGATGTGCCACCATTAGGTGCATTAAGTGATACCTAATATGAGCATGCTTTGTGACAATTTTTGTGATGCGCCACTGGACAGTGGCTACTAAATATTTGCATTGCATTACAAAGTTAGAGATCAGCCATCCCTTGTGCCACAACCCTACAGGCAATTCTAGGTTTCTTTAGAATTCCATACATCATACATGTGAGAATATTGAAACACAATGCAGAAAGCATCATTTCCATACTGGAAATCCAGTCACATAGTCAGAACTTGGGTATTGGCACAGAGTGGGAAACAAAGTTAGAGATCAGCCATCCCTTGTGCCACAACCCAACAGACAATTCTAGGGTTCTTTAGCATTCGATGTATCATATATGTGAGATATCAAAACACAATGCAGCAAGAATCATTTCCATGCTGGAAAACTTATCACATAGTCAGAACTTGGGTATTGGCAGAGTGGGAAACAACTCTAATCCTGGCAATCCTATCATGCAAATTCAATAGTTCTAAAATCTGCTGTAAGTGCAGAAATAAGAGCAATTTTAAAATTTGTGACTGTCATATTCGTAATACAAGTCCAAATGTTGAGTTTTGTTATCAAATCACTACTACTTTGACTGCAACTACTTTGATCTCCAAATCAGTTTCTGGAACACTATACAAATGTGCACTTTTATTGAGGAGATGTGGATGAATAAAAAGGTGATTGAAACATCTTAAATACCTTCATATTAGTATAGCGTAACATCTCTGCAGACTTGATTTACAATGCTCTGAAGCACCCATCTTCAAAACTAGTCAACCTAGGGTTTCATCATTCATGCCTTGTGTCAGAGACAGGTTGATCTTAATGTCACTGGCCTAACCTAGTTTGTGATTGGTTCAGAGCTGGTTCTTTGCTACTGTTGTCTACAGATTCAGGAGTGTCATTCACAGTTTGAAGATGGTTTTCTCTAGAATATCACTGGTTCTACTAGATATTTCCAAATTTAAGGACAGTCAGTTTGCCTTGCCTGGTTGCAACAGGTTAATTAAGGGACTCAGCAAAGTATTTAGAAACCACATTTTTTATTTCTCAACAATTGCATCCTCGAAATGTTATTTATGTCCCTTTTGGAAGTGAAGAATTCCTTACTAAAGTTTAAACACAACGTGATTAATGTTCTCGATGGTAATAGCTATAGAGGGTGAAGCTGCACATTGAGAAAGCCATTGAATGTAACAATTTCAATTCAAAATGGAATCATTGAGGCGTGCTTATTCCACCATCCATTGCATCAAGAAGCATGTTCACAATTATTTTCATAGGCAGATTTAATGTTGTTTCCGGTCCAAATTTCAACGTCCATAATTTGGATTTTCAACTACCTTGAGGTTTGCACTTTCTGCCCAACTTTCTAAAGGAATGTTTATGGCCCTCCTCATTGTACTTGATCATAGCTTTAGCAATTGCTGTGTTATTTCTCCACCTAATCTAGGAGTCACATTGTAGGCTGTTTTGCTTAATGGCCCGGGTGTGGCACCTTGCAAGAGTGACATCTTTTTTTGGGACCCAGCAAGCACTGATTTAAAGCTGACAACAATAGGAAAATGCTGCATCATTCAAAAACAATTGTAGTAATGACAAGCCTAGATAGTGCCCATGCTTTGTTCAATGTCTGACACAAGAATGGTTGGTTTATGATGTCTAGATTTTGTTTGAATAGTCTTTAATGTGGACAGAGGACTCCATAATAGTTAGTGCATTTTTAATGTTCTCATAAATTTTGAATGGTGGCATTGGTTTTGAAGAGAAGGGGGGAATCTAATCTAATGGGAGGGTGCACAGGTTACAGATGATGCTACTCTTTTACGTTTCTTGTATGCTCGGGAATCAAATGTGCAAAAGGCTTGTGAGATGTTTGCAAAGTATAGAAAATGGAGAGAGACTTGTGTACCCCTTGGATACATCCCAGAAACAATGGTCTGCAATGAGCTCAAGCACAAATTTGTCTACATACAAGGATATGACAAAGTGGGAAGGCCAATAATGGTTCTTCTTCTGGCAAGGCACATTGCTTGCGAGTCGAATATGGAGGATTTTAAACGTATGTCACTCTTTCAAATTCTGATTATTAAGTCATTTAAATATTTGCAATCATAAAATTTGTTGTGTCTAAGTATTAAAATGCTTCCAAGTTGACTTCTAAGCTATGATTTTTATTTGGGGCTATTCTGATGTTAGCTAATTGATGCTTTTTAGTCCTCCACAATCTTAATGCAGTCTTGCAACTTTTATGCAGGTTTTGTTGTCTATGCCTTCGATAAAATGTCTGCTAGGTATTTAAAAAATTTATTTCGTTTGTTTGTTATTTTGTTTTAAAGAATCACTATTTTAACTTCCAAATTCCATACCCTCTAATGGTGTATTTGCTTTTATTCAATCACTACAGTGCTACAAGAGGACAGACAAAGTTTTCCATTATAGCAGATTTTGCTGATTGGGCATACAAGAATGTAAACCTTCGTGGCACTATTGCAGCTGTTCAAACCTTGCAGGTTGTGTCATCTATAAAATTTCTAAGTATTTGTTCTTCCTTTTACAATTTCATAATTTCACGTTTTATGCACTTTAAAACATGATGACTGAGATTTGTCCGATGAAATGCATACATGTAACATGTAAAATGGGTGAACTATGTGCAAATGTTGCAAATAATAATTTCCGTGGTAATTTTCATGTTGACACAATTTCATGTTCTGGTCTACTCTTTGTAAATGTTTATTGCAACTTATGTGAGATATTTGAAGCCATAAATTTGAGAAGCAAAATACTGAATCTGCTTCTTATCTAGATCTAAACTCAAGATGTGATTGTAATCAAACCACAGACTATGGTATAATTGGCAATGTGATCTGATGAAATGCTCTGTATGATTTTACTTACTAGCTGACATGCAGATGGACACGGTAATATTAATTTGGTGAAAGATAAATTATTCTAGCTTCATTGCTAGGCCAAGGTTTAACATTTTGAGCCACTTTTAGTTTCTTCCAGCTATGTATTCTCACTTTTATATTAGCGTTGTGATTGTGATGCATTTAAATTGCAATCAACAGAAAGTTATATATTCTCAAAGTCATATTGCATGCAGCAGTGAATAATTGATAGAAGCTGAACACACAATAATAATAATAATTTGAAATGTTAGTCGCAGATACAAAGGAACCTTAAACTCTCGAAAAGAGTTCAGATAATCCTAAAACTAGCCATTTCTCAAGGAAACCAATCTACAAAGGGCAGTTGAGGTGGTAAGCTGATATACCAGGTGGATTGACATCATTTAGGACAGCTCTTGAAAAGATATGGCCAAAGTTGCTATGCATTGTGTTCAAATTTTAACTATGAAGGGTATGCAACTTTCCAATAAATAGTAGTTAGCTTCCAAATGCACATGTTGTCGACAACATATTGTTAACACTTTATTGATTCTGTCCAAATAGATTTCTTTGAATAATTATGGCTGAAAAAATAAGTGGTAGGATATGCTATGATGTAACTATTACCTCCTGGGAGGTACCTTGATCCAGGTGGATATTGGTGGCCAACTGCCTATTCCACTTGGGGCCCCACCATTGTTTCTTTCAGTTTTTCAGTTTCCTTAATTGTAGCACAGTTTACTATTTTTAGCAGTTTTTTGGGTCCTGAACTTTCAGAGCTATTTTGAGGCCTTAAACGACCTTTTTTGGAAAAATCGGGAGCAACATGGAAGTTCTTTCAATGTTGTTCATATCAAAAGTTGTAGTCCTCAGATAGATCTTTCTAACGAGGTATTGTGCGTGTCAAACGAAGATCGTATGCCAAAGTTACGTCCCCGAGAAGATTGATGTACCAATTTACCCAAACGAGGCCCATAGTTTTGGCGCTTCATCTCTTAGGGTTAGGTTTTTGGATGTTTAGGGTTATCTATTGTTTCTCAATAATAAATATGCCCTCGAGCCTTATTGTAACACAGTTCAGAGGCTTGTAGCCGCCACATCTCTTCTCAGAGATAAGCTACCAATGCCCTAGCTAGTTTATTTCCATTCTGTCTGTAAGCATATTTTAGTTATTTGTTATTAATGAAATGAAGTTTTATTTCTGCTGCATCTCTGCTTTTATGTGTATTTCTGTATTTCATTGTGTTCCTGCATAAATCCAAATCAGTGGTATCAGAGCGGTCTGCTCTTTCTCGATCTTTTTTTGCATGTCTCCAACGAGGTTGGGGTATAAGGAGTTAGGGCTCAATCTGGTTGAACCTTTGCAAGATCAACCTCACAAACCCTGACGACCGCCCATGGGGGAAGAAAAGACAGATGAGGGAGTAGGAGATCCTATCAAAATACTGCTCGAGGAGGCCCTCGAGAAACAAGGAACACGATGATGAATAACTTTGCCCAGATCTTTCAATGACTGCCCACTGGCGGCGCATCTACATCCAACAGTCACTTTGGAGGTGCCACTCCTTTTAAGGTACAAGTAAATGACATTCCCATATTTGAGGGCCAAATAGATGCAGACACCGTAGATAAATGGTTGAAGCTATTAGAAGGATATTTCTCGGTTTATGACTTTTCCGATTGAGAGAAGATTATTTTTGCATTCCTCAAAGCTGTCCCCCATGTCAAGGACTGGTGGGAAACCTACCGTGAGAAAAAGGACGAGGTGGAACCCTTTCTATTCTCGGTCGTACCCACATGGAATTCTTTCCGAGACGCCATCAAGGAACAATATTACCTCGCGGGGAGCTATGAGGACAAGTACATACAATGGACTACGCTGCGGCAGCAAAGGGAACAAGATGTGCATGAGATGACGAATTTGTTCCATACCATGTGCACAAAGTTGGGTATCAAAGATTCAAAGAAACATTTGGTGCTGAAGTATCGCAGTTGTCTGCACAGATACATTCAGGAGGAAATGGAGTTCTCGACATCTCCTCTCTTGGTACGACATACTAGTATGCTGCCAAGATTGGGCAAAAATTCAAACAGAAGAAGCGAGACTTTGGATTTGCGAATCAAATGCAAGGGAAAGGTGCCCCCAAACCGCAGAATAAAGGACAAAGCCAAGGCATGGCGGCCCAAGACAACCTGCCAAAATCGCAAGCAAAGAAAAACACCGCGAAGCCGAAGGACACTAGAAAGTGGCGTGAGTTCCATAAGAGCTCCACTTACAACACAAGTGAGTGTCGGGGCAAGTAGCCACTGGTGGCCGAGATGAAGGCTTTTGAATCAGATGCATGCTCTGACTCTGAATCAGAACCCGACAAGGGGAATGACAGAGGGAAGCAGATTATCAATGCAGAGCTCAACACCACCATTGCCACCACGAAGATCCAGAAGGAGGAATTGGAAGATCTAGAGGAGGAGGAGTGCCTCTTCCACTCCCAGATGTGGGTAAAGGGTTCCCCGCTACAGTTCATTGTTGACAGTGGGAGCCAAAAGAACCTCATTTTAACAGAGGTCGTGAAGCGGTTGGGCTTGTCGACCACAACACACCCACAACCGTACACCATCGGGTGGCTTCACCAAGGACGGGATCTCTGCGTCAGCCAACAGTGTCGCTTTCCCTGCAACATCAAGCCCTTCACGGATGAGGTATTATGTGGCATTACTCTTCTTGATGTTTGTGATGTATTATTAGGCCAACCATACTTGTGGAAGCGCCATGCTGTGTATGAGTCCCGACCTCATGCTGTTATTGTTACTTTGGGCAATAATTTGTACAGAATACCAGAGGTATCACCGCCTGCCGCTATCTCTTTGGTTAATGCAAAACAATGCAATAAGCTCATTTCCAAAACCGGGAAATTTGTTTTCCTGATGATCCGCCTTCAGAACAAGAAGAAGACTGTGGCCACGACCTTCAAACAGGGCTCCTCTGCAGGACAAAAACAAATGAACAAGGTCGTGGAGGAGTACGAGGACATCTTCACCTCACCCGCAGGGGTGCCTTTGCACTGTCAGGTCAAGCACCCCATCGATCTGACTCCAGGTGCGCCACTGCCCAATGGACTGATCTATCGACGCTCTGTTCTAGAGAACAATGAAATCAAGAAGTAGATTCAGGAGCTGCTACATAAAGGTCACATCCGGCCAAGTTCATCGCACTGTGGGAGCTCGATCATGTTGGTGCAGAAGAAGGATGAGACTTGGAGACTTTGTATTGACTATCGGGCATTGAACAAGATCACTGTCCGGAATAGGTACCCGATCCCACGGGTTGATGACCTTTTGGACCAACTCAAAGGGGAAAAATATTTCAGCAAGATCTACTTGAAGTCCAAGTATCACCAGGTACCAATCGAACCCTCCGATGTGTGGAGGACTGCCTTCAAAGCCAAGGAGGGCCTTTTCGAATGGCTGGTCATGCCTTTTGGGTTGATGAATGCTCCCGCAACCTTCATGAGGCTAATGGACGACATCTTGTGGCAATCACCAACTCATTTGTAGTAGTGTACTTGGATGACATCCTGATCTTCAACCAGATTTGGGAAGAGCACCTCCACCACATTCGACAGGTCCTCCAAACACTTCGGCAACACAAGTTGTGTGCCAATTTGGAGAAGTACACTTTTGGCATGACCGAGGTTTAGTATCTGGGATACATTATTGATGAGCGGGGGGTACATGTGGATCCAACTAAGATCCAAGTCATTCGGGATTGGCGAGCCCCAACCACTCTAATAGAGCTTTGCAACTTTCTGGGTCTTGCTAATTTCTACCGCAGGTTCATGTTGGGATTCTCTCATATCACTTGGCCCTTGAGTCAAGTCACCAAGGGAGGAGCGAAAGAAAAATTATTTTGGTCAGAATCTCAACAGAAGGCGTTCGTAGAATTGAAACATCGCCTCTGCTCTGCCCCAGTGCTCACGTTACGAGACTTGCAACAACCATTTGAGATCAAGATAGATGCCTCTGACTATGCTATTGGGGCAATTCTTACTCAACAGGGGCATCCAGTGGCGCATATCACAGTAAGACATTGTCCGACAAAGTCCGCAAGTATCCTACTTATGACAAAGAAATGCATTCCATTGTGCAGGCGTGCCGACAATGGAATCATTACATTTTGGGGAAGGAAACAGTCATCCACATAGACCACCGACCCCTGCAGTTCATACAAACGCAAGGGAAGTTGCAGAACGATCACCATCAGAAGTGGTCCACATATCTGCAACAATTTCATTTGAACATTAAGTACATGAAGGGCAACACCAATAATGTTGTAGACTGCCTCAGCTGACCACCGATCGTGGCGCTAACCACCGTTCTCAACTCTTGTGGGCATGAGACTTATGATTGGCCGCTTCTCTACAAGAGCGATCCAGAATTCGGCCACACATACAAGACACTCTTGGAGGGTACGCAAGTTCCAAATTTTCTCCTCTAGGATGCACTGCTATGTCACCTGGGACACCTTTGTGTTCCTTCAAGTGGGCGTGCCAAGATGATTTGGGAAGTGCATTACAGTTGGGTCGCTGGGCATTTCGGGGTTGAGAAAACAGTGGCAGTACTGCAAAAGTATTTCTTTTGGCCGAATCTTCGACAAGATGTCGGGAAGTACATCAGATCCTGCACTGCTTACGTTATTGTCAAACCGACCATCAAGAAGCAAGGGCTCTATACTCCGTTGCCTACCCCTAGTCGACCTTAGGAATCCATATCCATGGATTACATGTCGGGCCTTCCTTCTACTACGCATGGAAATCACTGTGTTTTCGTGGTCGCCGACAGATTCTCAAAGATGGCCATTATGGTGGCCTGCAAGAAGAATATCACAGCAAAAGCCACTGCTAAACTCTTCTTTGAACGAGTGTGGGTGCACTTTGGGATTCCACAGTCTATCATCTCAGATTAGGACAGCAGGTTCCTCAACACATTTTGGTCCAGCCTCTGGTCAATGCTGGACACCAAGCTCACTAAGGCCATAGCTTTCCATCCCCAAACTGATGGCTAGACAAAGGTTGTCAACAGGATGATCGTACACATTCTACGCATGTACAATTCAAAGCATCCACGCACATGGGATGAGAGCCTTCCATATGTACAACGTAGTTATAACCGGGTTCTCCACAACTCAACTGACCACAACCCTTTCAGGTGGGCTTGGGATTCTAGCCACTATGTCCCATTGACATAGCCATGCCATTTGCAGCTACTCAGGTTGATTCTGCACATGTTCAGTCTGAAGCTAACAAAGCGAACAACTTCATTGAGAACATTCAGCACATCCGCCAACAGGTTCATGACATATTGGACAGAGCTAATGCTAAGTACAAGCAACAACATGATCAACATTAGGTGCCACACAACATCCAGGTGGGCGACAAAGTGCGGCTACATTTGCAGAAGGAGCGCCTTGCTAGACCCCATCGGAAGCTTCGCCTGCTCCGATATGGGCCGTACACCATCACCAAGGCTGTAGGGTCTAAAGCCTTCGAGCTCAGTATTGCACCATTCCTTGGTCTGCACCCAGTGTTCAATGTGGACCACCTTCGACCCTACTTCACACCTCTACTGAACACCTCCGACATTGCAGAACAACTCACATCAACAGAGTTAAACCTAGACTGCATGGAACAGGCCACCACAGATCGTATCATGGACATGCAAATCAAGAAAACTCGCTAGTAGATGATCCAACTGTATCGGGTTGTCAAAGCTGGCCAATTCCTGCACCAAGGCAAATGGTTCACCAGGCACCAAGTTCAGCAAAAGTTTCCTCATCTCATGGAGGAACTCAACGCAATGGGGAACATTGCTTCCTAAGGGGGGAGGAATGATACAGGTGGATATTGGTAGCCACCCACCTATTCCACTTGGGGCCCCACCATTGTTTCTTTCAATTTTTTAGTTTCCTTAATTGTAGCATAGTTTACTATTTTTAGCAATTTTTTGGGTCCTGAACTTCTGAAGCCATTTTGAGGCCCTGAACGATGTTTTTTGGAAAAAGCAGGAGCAACATGAAAGTTCCTTTGATGTTGCTCACATCAAAAGTTGTAGTCCTCAAATAGATATTTCTAACGAGATATTGTGCGCGTCAAATAGAGATCATATGCCAAATTTACGTCCCCGGGAAGATTGATGTACCAATTTACCCAAACAGGGCCCATAGTTTTGGCACTTCATCTCCTAGGGTTAGGTTTTTGGATGTTTAGGGTTATCCATTGTTTCTTAATCATAAATAGGTTCTCGAGCCTCATTGTAACACAGTTCAGAGGCCTGTAGCCGCCACATCTCTTCTCAGAAGATAAGCTACCAACGCCCTAGCTAGTTTATTTACATTCCGTTTGTAAGCATATTTCAATTATTTGTTATTAATGAAATGAAATTTTATTTCTGCTGCATCTCTGCTTTTATGTGTATTTCTATATTTCATAGTGTTCCTGCACAAATCCAGATCATACCTATATGCATTTTTCAGGTCAACACCATTGTAAGACCAAGGTTACTTGGGAGTGGGAGTGAAAGCAGGGAGCGGGGGCGGGGTGCGACATTTTCAAAAGCTCCCGGTTCGGGAGTGAATTTTTATATTATATATGTTTTGATGCATATATGTCAACAAAGGCATGTAGAATGATGAATTAGATATAAAAAGCATAAAAACATAGATTGAACCATATAACATCAATCATTTAGAAGTTATAATCTTCATCAACCACGTCCACAAGTTAGTAACATACAGCATATTGAGTCTCATGATTCATCAACCTTAAAGTTTCAAGCTTTCAAAATTCAATACATAACATTTATCATCATTGATCACCAAAATTTATATAAAATTCTAACATGAAATGAAACAACTTTCAACTTTCACAAAGCATCATATTCATAATTCATTTCCAATGAGTTATAATTGTCAACTTCAAACTTCAAACCTAAATTGTTATATATTGTTTACAAAAAATATCATAATAAATATGAAAGAGTCAACAATTATAAAAACTACTAGAAACTAGAAAAGACAAGTAAATCTATTATCTATTGCTAATGCTCGGGCCTCTTGTCGCCATGAGAAATGTCTAATTTCTGAGCAGGTCGTGGTGGTCTTCTAGGAGTCTCCTCTCGCATAGTCGCATGACCAGAACCAGAAGGCACATGCCCTCCATGTGAGGGGATGTAGATGGAGGCGACGACAACAAAGGAACAATTTTTGGAACTCGAGCACTACTACTGGATGGTGGGGGTGGCATGGTTGTTGTTGCTTGATCATCATCTTTCCAAAGTTCTGCTTCCAATTCCTCTAGATGTATAGTGCCATCCTCCAAATTATCGTCCTCTGGGTTGTTGTCCCAAGTTTTATATGATGTATCCTCACAAGCTCGATCACAATAATGACTCAACAACCTCAAGTTGTAGTGCACATAAACCAAGCTTTCTGCCCGGTTTTCATTGAGTCTTTTTCTTCTCACATTATGGATGAAGCTGTAGGTGCTCCAACACCTCTCTGCAGAAGAAGTATTTACAGCCTCTGAGAGCACTTTTTTTGCCAATTTTGGCGAAAGTCCCTGTCTGCCATATGCTTCACACCATCTGAGAGCATCAAATCTGTCTCTATCTTCTATTGCATGCAAAGAACCAAATGAACTAGTGCAACTGAAGTATCTGCCTAATTCAAGACATAGATTAGGACACTCCTCCTTGTCAGGGACCAACTTGTCTAATGCTTCATATATCCTTTAGATACCTCTGTATCTGTATGGGGTTTGATCCTAATCCCACTCCCAGGTGCAGGTTAGCCCAACCAAGATGGGGAGTAGTATTTTGGCATAAGGATATACACCAAGGCATGTAGTAGAACATTAATTTTATTCCACCGTGCACACACACAATTGTGAATCATTATATACAAGTTGGGAACATTTTCCCGAACAATATCTTTTATTTGCCCCAACATGCTATCCATCTGCTCATACATCCTCCCCAGTCACTGGTTTCTCTGTATCTGCAAAACAAATTATGCTATAAATGGGTTTGGTGAATTGCAAAACTTCCCTCAAACATGCCCAAAACAGACCATCAAGAGCGGTCTCCTCCACCTATTAAAAGCCTTGAATGTCAACTACTGTTGGAGCTCTGTCCTTTAATACCTGCCAGTGTTGAATTGATACCATGCTAGCCAATGACTCTCTTACCTTCAAAAGGCGCCTGAAGGTGAGGTAATAGCTAGCAAATCTAGTCTTCGCAATCTTCAACAAATCCAATCTTGAGTGATTGCGGAAAAGCCCATGGGTATTGCTATGATTTGTAATAAATTTTATCATTTTTTTGCCTTTCTTGTACAAATCACCAATCCATTTGTAGTGATGGTTTTTGTTCTTAATAATGTCATGCATCAAAAGGTTCATTGTGTGAACCAAACACCTAGACCAAAATATGTTGGGGTATCTATCCTCAATAATTGCTCTTGCCGCCTTACAATTAGAAGCATTATCAGTGATGACATGGATGACATTGTATGGCCCAATATGTTCAACTGTTTCAAGTAATGGTTCTGCAATGTTGATGGCGGTCTTGAACTTTTCTGAGTAATCATATGCTGAAAGGAAGATTGCACCATTAATAGACACATCAATAACACTTATCAATGGTTTTCCTTTTAAATTTGTCCATCCATAAGATACAATGGACACCCCATGCTCATTCCGATAATTTGTCATTTTACCCAAAGAATGTGCTATTTTTGTTTTTTCATGATAATGTGCTATTTTTGTTTTCTCATGATCAAGTCCCACGGTTCTAGCCTTGTCATACTGAGGGCTCTTGTATCCTTGTGGGGATCATTAATGGCAGAAACCATTTCATGCCAATAAGGTGAGCGAAGAACATTGAATGGTATCCCACATGCATAGAGAAACTGGTAAATTTTTGAATCCACATCATTCCTACACCCTTCGTCAAGGAAATCTGATATGGTTCTATGCCTTAAAGAGATGTTTGTTCCTGTGCCTCCATATCCATTGCCATGGGAGGATGATGATGGAGTTCATTGTGCATGTGATTATGAGCTATGTTCAAAGACTCCCTTTGATCTTTTTGATCTGTATTGGGCTTCCTCCTCTTCCCTTATGTATTTGGCTCTTTGTGTTGCTGATACACCTAAACAAACTCTGATTCCTATTTGTTTATCTCCATCCCATGTCCTTTTCCCACAGAAGTGCCTTCTGACACTGGTGTATGAACCTGTATAAGTGTTTTTGCAATGGAGGCATGTAATATTAGTGGTTCCACCCCCTTTCCTTCCTTCAGGCCTAGAAAGATATTTCAACAATGGGGTTTGGTTTGGTCTAGTTTTTGTGCCCTCATCATCTCCACTCTCCTCTTCCTCCTCGCCAAGTTATTCCTCCTCTCCAAGGTTTTCATTAAATCAACTAAAACCCACTTCTTCATCCCCTTCATCATGATCAAGCTTCCTTCTTCTACTCTCCAACACCACAATAACAAAAAAAGGAACCAATAACAAGAGAATGCCAAGCCATATAGCCATGATGTTTGAAGTTTTGAGGCTGCAATAAAATGGAGGATTGGGAATGGGAAAGAGAGAAGAGAACATTTTCATTTAGCAATGAACATACAAAAAACACAAATGCTAGATTAGAGTGTAGATCCTATCTCTTTGGCCTTCAATCCCAAGCTCCAATCGCCCTTGCAAGCTCCTCAAGCTCCCAAGAAATCCTCTCAATCTCCCTCAACTCAAGCTCCAAGCCTACAATTCCAAAATTCATTATGCAAATGGTGAATAATGGGAGGGGAGGAGGGTCTTTTATCGTTTTTCAACCTCCCATTCCTTGCTGTCCATCGAACGACTTTTTCGCCGACGGGAGCGAAAGGGAGTGGTTAGGGAGTGACCGCTCCCAACAACTCCCTCATTAGCTCCCTTAAAAACATGAAGCAAATTTTTTTTAGGAAGTGCGCTCCCGAGGTCGCTCCTTATTTGCTCCGGGAGTGGATTTGAGGGGGGGGGGTGGCGCTCCCCGCAACCCTGTGTAAGACCAAGGATTTGCAAGTTTCAAGTATTGTAGACCTCTGTTAACCATGTATTATGGTATCTTAGGCCTATAATGGTTTGCCATTCTCACTTCCTTCGCCCTGAATAGGATTGGAGGATTTGAGGTGGATCTATTTGGATACATGGCTTGGAGGAGCCATTGGTTTTTGTAAAGGTGATTGCACTATGTCGGGCAAATCCAACCCATGTCTTGAGTGCACCTATGTTTTTTGTACATGGTCAAGTGTTACGGAGTTTGTATGCATTTCCTTCGCTCTGATACAACATTATCTAGATCTTCCATATGACATCTCCATGGTTCATGACATTCAATATTTTAAGAAATTTCACTACTCCCTATGTAGAAGGTTGCAAGGGTCATAATTTGAGAAGTTCACAGGTGGTCAATGACGGAATTGTAAACGATTTTTCCTTCACACTGTAAGTATGAATTAATGATGGGAAAATTGCGTTTGTTAGTTTGATAGTCTCAATGTTTCAATCCTCAATAAACACTTGGTGTGATCAACACATTGGTGAATAGGGCTATGAAGATCTTTGATGAGAAGCATTTGACTCAAGAGTTAGACGACCTCAAAAAAGTCTTCAAATGGACTGGTTATTATGATAGACGATTTAACAAGGTAGTCAGAAGGGAAGGGAGACATTGTTTAAGACAACAAGTTGACGATGAAGACAATAGGACAAAAATTGTGCTACGATACATTAAAGGTACAATTGATAAGTTGGTTAAAGTTCTTAAAAAGAAGAACATCATGGTCACTTTGCTCCTCCAAACTCCATCAATAGAATGTTAGATTATGTTAAACACACAAAAAATAGTCAACAAGAGTAAGATAATTGTTGAATCCATATTATTCACAATGATATACATTTTTATATAATGTCTAATGACCCTTGGTTTTCATATTCCATGTAGTCTCTTGGAATCTATTGACTGTTCACATTCCACACCCAAAACCCTTAGCGGATTACCCCCCTTAATCCGAAGGGGTATATATGAATCCAAGAAGAGAGCTCTAATTCAAATATGCAAAAAATATATGGCAACAATTGGTTGAATGTGCTCTCTGAAATGATGGTATAGGTGGGAGAACTCGAGGCTTCAACTGACGGTGGTTTAAGGATGACCACCAACACTGGAACACTTAGTGCAGTTTGTTGAGAAGTCTAGGGAAAACAATTAGGGTATTTATTTAAATTAATTTCTCTTTTATCCTTGACATTTTCTGTGATTTATATTAGGATATTTTCATCATTATTTAGTTCTATTTATCATCAAGACAAATGCCAATAAGAAGATCATAATGCAATCACAAGAACACCAGATGTAGGTTGCTAGCCAGAGCCAAAACCTCTCCTAGAGAGGAAAACCCACAAAACCTCTGCTTATAGAATATGTTCAATGAAGACTTCTGAGACCTTGACCTTGACCCAAGACCAAACCTTCCAAGTGACGAGCCAGCTAGAACCCAAATCAATTCTTTGCAAAATCATGACTGAAGAAACCCTAGTTCCTCCAATAGATTTGCACGTGTGAGCAACCCAAACACAAATTTCCCTTCTTCGCTTGCCTCTACAAAATTTTGTTCTTCCTCCCTTACATTTCACTTGATCAAATCTCTTCTTCTCTTCATATAGATTAGATGGATCTCACTTCTTGTGTATCTCTCAATAAGGATAGTGAGTTCCTTTTATAAGCTTTTAAGGAGGTGAATTAAGCCTCTCTAGGCCGGCATGAAGAAGGTTGGCCCACCCATCGCTCGGAGGCTTCTAGACATGACTTTTCACATTAAACATCTTTTCTTTCTTGACCTTTTGACTTGTCAACAAGACCCCTAGAGCACTCAATGGGTGCTTTGACCTAGGACCACAACATGATGGGCAAGAAACCCATTTCAATAAAATAATTTTTCTTTTTACAAGTAATTTTTTCTTTTCTTTTCTTTTGACAAGTACATTAATAATTACATCAAGTCATGACTCAAGAACAGTTATGAAGATAGACACTAGTTACATGTCAACACTCCCTCTTAACTAGGGAGGTATTCATAATTGACCAGAGCTACAAGGACAACACTTACATTGAATTATTCTCATAAGAAGAGTCAGATTGGTAAGCCATCTTAAGCATCGACATTATGATCAATATACAACCAACATTGTCAACATAGAAAGGCCTTGACTAACACGCTCTATCTCTTAATAGATTAAAGCACAATGCTAAGAGGTTTTACGTGGGACACCACACTACCTCTTAAGGCACATACCCCATATAGATGTTCACAAGGTATGTCCTTCTAGGACCATTCCTGTCTTGGATTTACACATCCTCAAGGAATTTCCTCTTCGATTACTCTTACCTATTGGATGCCCTACCTCATCCTCAAAGAGTATCGGTCACCAGACTACTTCCTACCTCTGATTCCAAATCCTCAGGGAGTATCTGTCTTAGATGCTTACCGAATCCTCCGGACGCCATTCTCTCCTCATGGTCTTCACTAAGACTTATGGCTGTTAGTCCTGGTGTAGTGCATGACACATGAAGCAAAGAACTATATATGCCACTCCCTCTCAACCAAGGAGGAGCTCCCTCTCAACTAGGGAGAAGTGTCAACCATCAACTACTATAGTAGCTCTCAGGACTTTATTGTCATCATCACACATGCAAACTTTCTTTGAATCTCACGGGGTCCTCTATATACAATGTCATCATGTTAGAATGCTCAACTTCTTCATCATGGAGCCTGTCTTCTTCATAACTTCTTTGTGGGGCATAAGCCATCTTCTATATCACTTTACTTTAACAAACCATAGTGTTGATCCAACAATTATGTCATCCTTTTTCTTCCTCGGAAAGTGATCTTTTAGTCCACATCTAGTTATCCTTCATTCAACTACCTCTTTCAAGTCATGCTTCTTTCGAGATCTTCCATCCAATCACGAGTACTAGTTGTAGGTGACTTTGTACAATCCTGTTTCGATAGCCTTGTTTCAATTCAACCAGATGAGTTCAAAAATCAAAATGAACATCAAATTAAAGTTACCTCGATATGATGGCCCTTTGTTATGTCATCATCTTCATCACTTGCATGTTCATGAGCTAATCATTATTGAGCTTGAACTGTAAAAAATCAGACCCTACTTCGATTAAGAGATTTCCCTTATCACTCCATTCTTTTAATGTGAAATCCAAGCATGATTAAAACACTAAAATCTGGAAATGAAATTTATTTCTGAAAATACAAATGAGGAGATTTTACTACTGCTGGAAAGAAATGCACAGAAAAATTATAGCATCCATACACAGAAAATAACACTGAGATTTTTGGTCAATGCGACCCTGGAATGCATGCCAAACTTTGCTGTATGGTTCTGTTGTAAATGCCAAGATCCTCCTTGGTTAGCGTGCGCAAAATGCTCCTTGGGATGCGTGCCAAAGATCCTGCTATTCTTCTTCACCTCCTCCCTGCTCAGAAATTTCTCCTTTGCTCTCTCTTGCTTTCTTTCAAATGCTCATGAAAGAATAGAATAATATTTTCCTCCTCTTCTCTCCTTTTAACCTAACCTAAGTGACTTTTGAGTGATCCCTAGATCCAATGTCTAAGAAAGCTTTAGATCAAGGGTTGAAAATAAATGTGCATTATTTTCACTTTTTTCTATTTAATCACTCACCCACTTAAATAAAGACCCACTTAGCCTTTTATTTCCATAGTCACTTTTCACTTTCTAATTCTTCATTGACTTTAATAAAGTCACTTTTAAATTAGAATGTAACTTTATCACTTATAAAGTCACTTTTAAATTAGATTGACTTTACCACTTATAAAGTCACTTTTACAAGAAGAGGTACAATAGAGTGGACACTTTTCCCTAGGCAAAAGATCAAAGCCATGGGGAACCACTTGTCCTTGGTACCCAAAATTTAACACTCCCTCTTACCGAGGGAATTGTTCCTCACTACTCCCATCTTGTCTCTGAAGTAGACAATTTTGCCCCGTGGTAAGGCTTTGGTGAAGATGTCTTCTAACTGCTCTTTTGTGGAGATGTACTCAAGCTTGACTGCTCCCTTTTGGACATAGTCTCGAATGAAGTGATACTTGATCCCAATATGTTTTGACCTGTCATGAAAACTGGATTCTCCGTGAGTCTTATGCAATTGATTATTGCAGTGAATCACAGAAGGTCTCAATGCCTGACCAAATAAACCAAACAACATCTTGCGAAGCCATATGGCCTCACAGCTAGCCAAACTAGCAGCCATATACTCTGCCTCAGTTGAGCTCAATGCAACTGACCTTTGTTTCCGGCTGAACCACGACACAAATGCCGAACCCAACCCAAAAAAACACCTTGAAGTGCTCTTCCTGTCTGAAGCACATCCTGCCCAATCTGAATTTGTGTATCCTGCCAGTCTCACTCCATCACCCTGTCTATAGTCCAGACCATAATCCACAGTACCCTGCAAGTAACAAAGAATGTGTTTTGCAGCCACCCAATGCACTCTCCTGGGCTCACATATGAACTGACTCATAGTGTTGACTGCAAAACATATATCTGGTTGAGTGTTGACCAAATATATCTATGATCCAATTAGCTGCCTGTATAGTGTAGGATCCACCAACTCAGAATCGAAAGCGTGAAGCTTCTTCCAGTTAGTGATCATAGGTGTAGACATGGGTTTGCAGTCCTCCATGTGAAATCTACTAAGAATATCCATTGTGTACTTCCCCTGTCCCAGGAAGATATGACCCTCCCCCCACCACACCTCCAATCCCAGAAAATAATGCATCAAGTCGATATCTTTCATCTCAAACTCTGAAACAAGATCTCTCTTGCAACCCTCAATGAGTCTCTCTGCTCTAGTGATAAACAAGTCATCAACATACAACACCAAAATGAGAGGCTCCTCGCCTACCACAATGAAGTATAGGTTCGGATCAACCTCACTCTTAGTGAAACCCAATCGCTACAAGTATGCATCGATACGAGAGTACCAAGCTCTAGGAGCTTGCTTCAGGCCATAGAGTGCCTTTTACAACCTGCATACATGGGTCTCCTGCCCATGCACCTCAAAGCCTTGCGACTGCTCAATATAAACTTCCTCTTGAATGAAGCCATTGAGAAAGGCGGTCTTCACATCCATCTGCTGGATCTTCCAACCCATCTCTGCTGGAATCGATATAATGGAGCGAATAGATGTATACTGAGCTACGGGAGCGAAAGTCTCCTCATAGTCAACTCCCTCTACCTGTGAGAACCCTCTCGCCACAAACCGAGCCTTGAACTTCTCTATGTTGCCATCTGCAACATGCTTTATCTTGTAGAGCCATTTGGAAGTAACAACTGATTTACCTTTAGGCCTAGGCACTACCTCCCAAACATCGTTCTTCATAATAGAAAATACTCCTCTATCATGGACTCTCTCTAGACCTGCTAGCTGGCTGCCTCCTCATAACTAGAAGGCTCAGTGTCAACAATGATTGTTACCGATGCCATGTAACTACAGAACCGCTCAGGTGGTCTACTCTCTCTGATCTGTCTCTTTGGGCCAGCAACTGATGTGGCCTCGTGCAGGGTGTCTTGAAGCCACTTGGACTTCCTCTTCCCTGAAACTACTTCTTCCATCGGAGTGAAAGAATCCTCATCATCATCAAAAGCCTGAACTCCTGAAGGCCTGCAACTGACCCCATACCTGTACCTGTGCCTGTAGAACCTGATGTACCATGCAAACTATCCATCAGTGGACTATCCTGTGACCTGTTCTGCAGACTGCCCTGTAAGCTGCTTGAAGATCCACTCACCTGACTCTGAGAGCCACTGCTCACTGATGGACCTGTAACTATAGTAGCTGTACCTCCTGATCCCTAACCTCCTGCACCCTGTGCACTGGATCCCTGTGATTGACTCGGCTGCTGTTGAGTGTCTGGTGACTCTACACACTGTTACTCCTGTGACCTCTGGAAAGCTCTCTCCTCCTCGAACTTTACATCCCTCCTGACAACCACTTTCCTCTGTGCAGGAATGTAAATCCGGTAGGCTTTTGAGGTCTCGCTATAACCCACAAAGATGCCCTTGTCTGCAGTAGGTTCTAGCTCTCCTTGGGGACATAAGAATATGTAAGGCACCCAAATATACGAAAGTGCCCAACATCAGGCTTCTTCCCTGAGAAAGCCTCCTCAGGAGTCACATTCCCCAAGGCACGCTGTGAACTCCTGTTCTGTAAGTAAACAACAGTGTTGCAGGGCTTTGCCCACAAAAATAAAGGTAAATCCTGATCGTGAATCATGGCTTTGGCAACCCCTACAATGGATCTGTTTTTCCTCTCTGACACCCCGTTCTGCTGAGGTGTGCGAAGAATAATGAACTCCCTCTTAATGCCTGCCTCGACACAAAAATCCACAAACTCACCAAGAGTATACTCACCTCCATTGTCCAACCTTAGTACCTTGATCTTCCTGCCTATCTGGGTTTCCACGAGAGTTTTGAACTCTCGAAACCGCTTGAAGACCTCGCCCTTGGTCTTCAAGAAATAGATCCAGGTCTTCCTGGAGTGGTCATCAATGAATATGACATAATACTCAAAGCTATTCAAGTGATAAGGACACATGAGACATCCAAACACTCACATCGGAATGAATCAAGTCAAGGATTCCTGTCGTCCTGCTGTCACTGTGAGGAAAAGGAGCTTTTGCAAACTTCCCCATAGCACATCCTTTGCATACATCAAGGTGATCAGAACTGAAATTTGGCACACCAATGGTGTTCTCCCGCAATATCCTCAAGGCCCCATGATACATGTGACCCATCCTGCGAAGCCAGATCTCGGTCCTGTCCCTGGTACTGCTACTCAATGCCATCAGTGGTTGGAATGAGAACCTGTAAACCTTAGCATGGCGTACTCCAATCACTCTAGCTGAAGCAACTGGAGTTCCCTTAGGATATATGAACACCTCCCTTAGGATATATGAACACCTATCCATTCCTAAACAACACCTCATACCCTCTGTCCTCAAGTGCTGAGACGAATATCACGTTCTTCTTCATTCCAAGCACATATAGAACATCTAACACTTTCAAGGGAGGTTTGGGTTCCCTATCAAATGTTATTGCTCCAACACCGATTGCTCTAACAATGTTTTCATCACCAAGTACTACCTTAATATTAGTATCACTCTCTGATAGCTCTGAGAAGTACTCCCTGACTCTTGTCATATGGCGAGAAGCGCCACTGTCAACATACCAAACACTAGAAGATGCTCTGCTAGTAGAGGCAAGTGCATAATCCCTTTGAACTTGTATGGCAGGTGATACTGCACTGGAGGACTCACAAGCTATGAATCCAAACTCTCGATCAAACCTCTCTGAGAAGTCCTCTATCTTTACAGAAGCTGCCATGGTTGTCTCTTTCCCTTTCTTATTTTTCTTCTCTGGACACACAACAACATAGTGTCCCATCTTTTGACAATTCCAACATTTGACTTTGGAATAGTCCTTTTCTTTGCTCTGTTGTTTGCCTTTACCTTGTCCTTTGCCTCCACTGGTGGAAGCTCCCTTCTTAGATTTGTCTTTCTTGCCTCTTGCCAACAATGCCACATTGTCATCCTCATCCCCTGTTTGGCTGTCCCTAGATGGTTCTTCTTGATCTCATTCTGAATGCAATTGTCCCACAACCTTTCCCATTCAGGAAGGTTCTCTCGTGTGACAATACCATCTACAAAACTCTCCCATGTCTTGGGAAGACCATGCAAAGTTGTCCTCACCAACTCAGTGGGTGCAATGGTCTCTCCTACGGCCACCAACTCATCTTTCACCAAAGTGAACTTGGTGAGGTATGCTATAACACTGTTAGTCTTAGCCATTTTTATGGCCTTCAGTTTCTCTTTTAGGACCATCTTACGGTTCTCATTTGAGCTCTGGTAAAGCCTGGTCAAGGCAGACCATGTTTCATGTGCATAAGTCTTTCCTCTCACATGAGGAATGCCATGATCTTTGACTCTGTCCAAAATTAGTCTTTTGGCCTTAGCATTCTTTTTAGTGAACTCTGCTAACTGTGTTGCATCAGCAAGAACTATTACTGAGTGCTAGGTGGTATGTACCATAATGTCCTAGACCTCTGCTTCCTCAAGAATACATTGGATTCTCTCCCTCCATGCACTATAGTTACTCTGCCCATCTAACCTGTCTTCAACCCTCAATCCCAAAGTCACGATTCACTGTCCTATAAAACTGAAATTTCAAATCTGGGTAAAAGCAACCTGTCACACTCTGTAATAAATATTTTATGTGTAAAAATTAGACTGCTGTAATTTACACACTGCTGTCCCAAAAATACAATTTCTAGTCAATTTTGCTCTGATACCATGTAAAAATTCAGACCCCACTTCGATTAACAGATTTCCCTTATCACTCGATTCTTTTAATGTGAAATCCAAGCATGATTAAAACACTAGAATTTGGAATTCAAATTTATTTCTGAAAATACAAATTGGGAGATTTTACTACTGCTAGAAATAAATGCACAAAAAAATTATAACAGCCATACACAGAAAATAACACTGAGATTTTTGGTCAATGCAATCCGGGAAAAACCCCCTACAACTCTTGGGGAAAACCAGTATGAGAGCTCTTCTTATTTCTGAAAACTGTTATAGGGAAAATGAAATACACAGGAAAATATTCTAGCATTGACAAAACAGACTTATCTCGATTTCCTTGCAAGACCCCACCTCGGAAACCATGCCAAAAGAAAACCCAGTTTAGACAGAAAACACAACAATAAATGTTGTATGACCAATCTCGAGAAATGCGCCTAGATAACAACGTACGACTTGTATGAAAAATAAAGTAGGTTCTCTTCTCGAAAATCGTGCCCAGATGCCTCGATTTTAATGCCTTCAACCTGCAACCCATTTTCCTTGAAATCTGTGTCGTCACACTCCTTGGAATGTGTGCCAAACTCTGTTGTATGGTTCTGCTGTAAATGCCAAGATCCTCCTTGGTTAGCGTGCCCAAAATGCTCCCTGGGATGCGTGCCAAAGATCTTGTTGTTCTTCTTCACTTCTTCCTTGCTCAAAAATTTCTCCTTTGCTCTCTCTTGCTTTCTCTCAAATGGTCATGAAAGAATAGAATGATTTTTTTCTCTTCTTCTCTCCTTTTAATCTAACCTAAGTGACTTTTGAGTGATCCCTAGATCCAATGGCTAAGAAAGCTTTAGATCAAGCGCTGAAAATAAATGTGCATTATTTTCACTTTTTTCTATTTAATCACTCACCCACTTAAATAAAGACCCACTTAGCCTTTTATTTCCGTAGTCACTTTTCACTTTCTAATTCTTCATTGACTTTAATAAAGTCACTTTCAAATTGGAACGTAACTTTATCACTTATAAAGTCACTTTTAAATTAGACCGACTTTACCACTTATAAAGTCACTTTTAGAAGAAGAGGTACAATAGAGTGGACACTTTTCCCTAGGCAAAAGATCAAAGCCACGGGGAACCATTTGTCCTTGGTACCCAAAATTTAACACGAACATGGCTTCCTCTTATCAGGACATGATCATCAAACTATTTGCAACCTGCTATCATATCTGATATCATGCTGTACACCAACTCCTTGGACTAAGTACTAAGGCAACAACCCAATGGAGTCATCATATCCTTCTTTAAAGTGGATCTTATCCATATAGTAGGATCATGCAGAGCATATCATGTCTTCATCAACTTCATGGTCTTTAGTTTCTCATCAGAGTCTTTAGAGAAACATATCTCAGCGAGTCATCTAGGATGAGGTCCATCATGCTGCCACTCAACCAACAAGCTTGCCTGCTCCCAATACAATGATATCATCATAGTCATTCTTCCTAGGGTGAAGAACTCATTTCACGTCATCACAAAGGGGGATCCATAAATGATCCTTATTATTGGTTTGCAACAAAATATTTCTATCAACTAGCTGATTGTTATATCATGAATTCTTTCGTATGCTATCAGTCACACGCACCTCATGAGACAGCTCCCAAAACAGTCAACGCAAGTAAACAAAAGGATTTCTAGCATCCATTTTCAGCATCATCCATATTTCCGACATCCATTTCCGTCATCCATATTTCCGGCATCCAGATTTTCGGCATCCATTTCTGGCATCATCCATATTTCCGGCATCCATATTTTCGGCATCCAGATCTGGCATCATCCATATTTTCGGCATCCAGATTCACACATGGGAGAGAGAGAAGCCTCTTTTAGCCTGTACGTACGAACCAATCAGATCATGAGGAATGTGTGTGATGAGAGATGAGCAATGAGCATCAAGTCTCTTCAATTTATATCCATCAATGAGGGTGTGTGACACATCTGTTGGGCTTGTGAGCCTACGTCACAATTTAGGCCGACCTTGACAAATTGCACGTGTGGAAAATAAAATCAAAATATAAGTTCTATTCATCCAAACAAGATGATCTTTAGATCAATCTTGGACCTCTCCAAAAGAGGAATCCAACAAAAATATCATCACCATCATATGAGCAATGCAACATGGAGTTTGGACCTAGTTGCTAAAAATTAACACTCCCTCTCAACTAGGGAGAAATCCATCTGTCCACCTGTGCCATCCTGTCATACAATACCATAGTGTACTATCATATATCATCCTGCACTCCTCTGTCATCTTGCTGTAACATGCTTTGCTGGCTCTTCTTCGTACAATGAGAGTGAGTCACAAAGACAACACACTCCACTGATTCGAAGTTAGCTTAGAGGTTAAAACCTCAATGGGACTCAAGAGAGTCACATACTGACCCGAAGTTAGTTTATAGTTTAGAACCTCATCCGGACTTGATCCCAAATCAAGTGGTTGGACACATTCCATCCTAGACATAGAGAGTACGACAATCCTTGATGCCTCCATCGATCATGCTATTGGTCTCTATCCACATTTCCCACCTCATTGGCCAAATGAGAGGTACTTCCCATGAGTCCAAAACTCCATGGGTAGGATGTATTGGGGGCGTAGATCAAAGAGAGGGTGAACCAACTCAATATCATAATAGTGGGGAAGTAGCACACCAACAAGGTTCGTGAACCTAGCCTTGTGGTTGCTTATAGCTCCAAGAAGCTATCCCCAAGCCCCCTAGAGCTCCCATAGCTCATAGTCCAACTCAAGCAAGACCCTCACAATAGGGTCTGTCCACGATTCCAAGTTTCTCACAGAGGGTTAAGAATTTGACCTTCCCTAGGGGCTTCGTGAGAATATATTTAACCTGCTCATCAGTCCCAATGTGATGGAGCCTTACGACGCCTCGCTGTACCATGCCCCGGACAAAGTGGTACCTAATATCGATATGCTTGGATCGATTGTTGAACACTGGATTCTCAGAAAGACGAATCCCACTCTGGTTATCACAAAGGATAACAATGGTATCTAGCACATGCCCAAATAGCTCACTAAAGAGCTTTCTCAACCAAACAGCTTCACAACAGGGCATACTTGCTGCAATGTATTTGGCCTCAACGGTGCTCAAAGCAACTGATTTCTGCTTCCTACTCATCCAAGAGATCGAAGTAGAACCCAGGGTGAAGCAACATCTAGATGTGCTCTTACGATCCACCACACTACCTGCCCAATCGACATCAGTATATCCAAGGAGCCTCATACTCCCGACAGTGTATCTTAGCCCATGGTTGATTGTGCCCCGAAGATATCTCAATATATTCTTGGCACCAATCCAATGAATGTGATGAGGCTCAACCATATGTTGACTCAAAGTGTTCACTGCAAAACATACGTCTGGATGTGAGTTCACAAAAACATCAAGGCCCCTACGAGTTGTCAATTCTCAGTGGGATTTCCCAGCTCGGGCCCAACAATGCTTCTACACAACTTCTTAAAGTTGAGTTCCATTAGTGTCAACACAGACTTACAGTCCACTATCCCAAATCTCTCCAACAACTTCATAGCATATTTTCCTTGAGAAAGGAAAATCTAACCTGGCTTTTGCCAGACCTCCAAGCCTAGAAAATAGTGCATCGGTCCTAGGTCCTTCATCTCGAACTCAGAAGCTAGCTCCCTCTTACATTGATGAATAAGAGGATCAACACCTGTTAGGAAGAGATTGTTCACATAGAGAACTAGAATGAGAGGCCTATCTTTATCAACCTTAAAATAATGGTTTGGATCAACATCATTTCGAGTGAAGCCCAGCTTCGTCAAGTAGCGATCAATCCTCTCATACCAAGCCCTGGGGGCTTGCTTCAACCCATAGGGGCTTTCTTCAACCTGCATACATGTGTGTCTCTATCTTGGACTTCGAACCCTAGAGGTTGCTCCACATAAATGTCTTCCTAGATTGAACCATGTAAGAAAGCAGTCTTCACATCCATATGATGGAGACTCCATCCTTGCGTTGCAACAAGGGAAATGATCCATCGGATGGCAATGTAGCCGGCAACAGGTGATATATCATCATAATCTATACCTTCCTTTTGAGAGAAGCCTCGGGCAACAGATCTTGCCTTGTACTTTTCAGCACTTTCATCGGCTCCATGCTTGATCTTGTAGAGCCATTTCGAGGTGACAACAGATTTGTCCTTTGGTCTTGGGATCACATCCTAGACATCATTCTTCGTAATAGACTCTTATTCTTCGTGCATATAATCCTTCCAAACTTGATGCTTTACGACTTCTTCAAATGTTCCAGGCTCATATTGTACAATAGTGCTCATGGCTGCTAGGTACCCTTAGTACCTATTCGACTTCTTGCTTTAACGAAATGTTCCTCTCGAAGCAATATGTCTCTCGACATCTTGGAGAGTGTCTCTAAACCATGAGGGTCTCCTTTTATTTGAAGGAGGTGGATCAATAGGATCCATCGAACCTTCAACATTAGGCATCGATTCATCCTTCGGTTCTTCCAGCTTCTTAGGGTCGGTTGGCTTCTTGATGAATTTCTCTGCAAAATTCTAGATCCTGTTGACTTGGAAGACCAACCTAATCCTTTCCTTCCAAGGACTATAGTTGGACAACCCCTCCAACATGTCCTCATACCGGAGACCTGCCTGCAACTTCGACATTGTAGTGACCCCTTCACTTACAATGTGACCAACTCCCTCTCACACTGTACTTCGCTGCACACATCTCTGATTCATTGACTTTCAAAGTAGCTTAGACATGCTCTGATACCATGTTGAGTTTCCACGACCTTGGGTCTAGGTTAGAGTCTTAAAATCACTGACGCTACCAAACCAAGAATCTCAACCATGAACTACTTTGCACAACGGTAAATATAAAGCAGTAAATCAGACACGCACAAATATACACAATTTTTAACAAATTGTACAATAATGTATAGCACCAATCTTTGTTATATTAAACCAAATCTGAATAATACAACAGTCTATGGTATACAAGACAAACGTCGCCATAACTTCTATGTCGTATCTTGTCTCGCCGGTCCTCTACTTCTGTATTGCTCACTTGTCGCCCCTTAGTCCTTCACAGGAAAACACATTGAGACTCCAGGAGGGCTGCCACCTAACACTGTTGCACGTCACTTCTGTAGCATGTACACGGGTTGATCCAATCTGCTTTTTGGGTAGGCCTAATTCCCGAGCTCTAAACTTTCAGGCTAGCAGCCACCTTTGCCCATCAAGGTGTTGCACTTTGGCACCAATCTTCACCCAACCTTCAGCTTCTCTTTGTCATGTCAAGATAGCTCTTCTAGGGCTACTTTAGGTAGCCAACACACTGCCCTCCGCAAGATCAATGGCACCAAATACTACACTGTGAGATCTACACCAATGAAGGCTCACGATCAGCCAATCACGCCTCCAAATTGGCTCCCACAGGCTACATAAACAAACTGATCCAAATCTGGTCAATGTCCTTGACCCAACACAAGTTCAACTGGTGCAACAAGTCTGTTTTGTTGTTGTCATCATAGTGACTAGTTAGTGCACCAAACAATGTTGTAACAACCCTCAACCAGTCATCAAAACAACCCTTAAAATTTGCGGCCTCTACTAGTATAGGTTTTCTCCTCTACACGGAAGGTTTAGGGAACAAAGCAACCCTCAAGTCTGCCTATGCTACCTCTTGCTGTGGTGGTATGGCTTGTGGCCTACCACACAACACTCCTGTAGATTGACGACACCCTTCAACAAGGTTCCAACCCACACGTAAGCCTTTACACAGACCTACGTTTAGCTCCTTAAGGCCTCGACCTACCAACAAGCTCCCTTGGTCTCCAACAACTTTCAGACCCCTGAAACAATCCTAAAGCAATCCTTAACCTGCCCTCGGCCTTGCATTAGTTGTCCTCTCGTTGCTGCGGCTAAAACAAAGCTCCCTAGCCTCCAACGAGTTACTTTCTATTATATGTGTTGCACAATTCTGGATGCTCTAAGTCCTCCACCCCACCTTGTATTAATACCATACACAAGGGCTTCTAAAATGTCATAATTAGAGGCTTCCACAACTTGTCACATGCTTAAAACACCTTAGGCTGACCTTGACACATGTGCAAACCTATCATATAACTTCAAGAATTCATATCTCCACTTCGACAACTCAAAATTCGACGATTCTCTAAGTGTTGGATTCTCCTTTCTGCCCTCTATCGTCTCATGCCAACACATGTAGAAATGTGCCCACGAAAATGCCCAAAACATGATTTGGTGCAAAACCCCATACTTGGGTTCCAAGCCCACAAGTGACGCTTGTGGTGCTTTGCCCTCCAAACCCTGAGCCCTAGGGCTTGGAGTACCTCCCAAGCTACTAAAAAATGAACACACATTTGCTTAGAGAATGTTGGAATCATTGCCAAGATTGGTAACTATACCAAATGAAAAGTAAGGGAGAGGATAAGAATGGAGCTAACCCTAGAAAATTTAAATAGAGATAAAGGTAATAAGCTAAGTGAAATATGGAAACCTTTAATTACTGCAGATTCTTCAAGCTTCCTAGCAACCTTTTCATAATTAGAAGTCGACTTATGATGACAAGCATAAAATTAGGGTTCCATTGACTTTTTATTATTAATACAGATGAGACAAATCAACTTCTTTTGATATTAAATAGACTCCTGAAGATGATCCCTGGTTGAGGATCGAAATGTTGAGACTATCAAACTACCAAATACATTTTTCCCATCATTAATTCAATGATGGAATTTTAATGTACATGAAAGCTAAAGCGAGCCCAACAAAATTAAATTGCAGAAAAGTAAATGGTAAAGTGTAATGTTACAGTCAAACATGGTCAAAGTCAAAGACATTACACTTGAAAAGTGAAGCGTTGGCCCTTCATATCAAGTGCTAGTCATCTTATTCCCAAAGCGACCACTAGTCAAGTTTAAAATGTTTATTCCATTGTTATTTTGCCCACATGTGGGAGTTGGTCAAAAAGGAGTCACATGTGGGTCAAAGGTATTTGTTGGGACAAAAAGAGGAATGATGGCATAGTGAAAGAGGAACATTGGGTTGTTTTGACCCCACAATTACTTTCTTAACATCAAATCGTGCAAGTAAGCCCTCACTTCATTAAATCACATTTTGTATTGGTAAAAGACAAACAAGTTGGGCTGAAAATCTTCATGATTCACGTGGAATATATATCCCAAACAAATCGTAGTAGTCTCATGGTCGAAGTGGGCTCCATATTTATCATTAAATCTTTGTTTGGTCGAGTGAGGCAATTTGACCCCCTTGGGTGGGCAATTTTTGATGGAAAATATTTATATATGTAAAATGAATTGGTCTTCAGCTTGTGGATGACAAGTCAACAACTATTATTTTATGGATGGAGAAAACTAGTCATTAGCTAGCTATTATTAGAAAAATTACAAAAGGCTTGCTCCTCCCAATTTGGTTGTTGTTGAATTGTGGGAAAGTAATGCCAAAATTTTGTTGAAGTTACTTCTCACTGTTCAAGCAAATATTGTGGATTGATTTTTTATGCATCCTGTTCTTGGTCAATTGCTATAGATTTCGTGTTTCATAAAATAGTTGCAGGTTAAAGGATTACTGGGTTGATCCATTGAGGGCAAACAAGACACTTGGAAAGAGGGGTCAAGGCTAGTCCTCACTTCTCTTTTGCTAGCAAAGGGGTTTGCTCATTTATTCTTTTGGACAAATTCTTATAGGGGATTTCTTCGGTGCAAGAGGGGCATTATATTTTTGTTCTATTAACTCAGTGATTGGAGACATCCTAGGGGGAGGATCTTTCCAAGCAAAGTCCAAAGATTTTTTTAACTATTTTGGACTAGAAAGGGGTGTGATAGTTTTGTTTCTGCATAAATACACAGCTGTGATTATCGTGGAGAAAGTCTCTAACTCCACTTGGTGTGGCCTTGGGGGCAAGTTGCAAGTTGGCGCTGTCACCCAATTCTCAACTACTTTGTCTAGGCTAACTCCTAGTGAAGCCAAAGGGGGTAGTCCCTAAAGAAGAATACTAAGGCTTGATTTGTATTGTGCTAAACAAGTTCTAGGAGCTGATATGGTTTCAACCAATTTACAATTTACCATTAGCAAGATAAACCATCACATGAACTTCAAGATAGAAGATAAAAATGATTTCACAAGTACATAAGCATCACATATCATTCATGACAAAAAAACATACATAAGAGTGCCAAACCAATGAATAGTATGCTTGGGCGATTTAAAGGTATGATCAATAAAGAGACCAGTGCCAATAATCCAAATAGATGCTTGCAAAAAAAGTAAAGTACTTGGAAAGAAAAGGGATTGAAAGCAAAATACTTGAAAATGATAGCTCTGAAATGAAAGTTGCTTGAAATAAGAACTTGCCAATTTGTAAACAAATTGTAAAGCAAAAGCAAATGATATCTCAATCAAGTACACAATGCAAATGTGATGAATGGCCTCTTGGTTAATTTTAGAATTAGTCAGGTTATCTCTTGAGTTAATGTAAATTGGAGAGAGATTGCACCTAATCTAATGTGAAACTTCTGCTCCAAACTGTTATCCTAGCAAAGATAAGGATAACTGCAAGGAGATCCAATGTAGGGAAGCTTAGCTTCAATGGGTACCCACCTGATTTCATAAGTTAGCCCAATCACAAGTAGATCCAACACTGGGTTTCCCCAACTTGATTTAGCAAGTCGAGTGTCTACCATCTCCAAACTCAGAAAAGAGGTGGGTGAAAAGGGGCCCTATTAAACTATGCCACCAATTAAGCTGGAGGTTAATTTCTCTAAATGCAAAAGAACTCAAATCTAATGGAACTGGCAAAGCTAAAAAACTAAGCTAAACTAATTGTACAAATAAAATGAAAGGATTGCAATTGCCAAACTTGTGATAGAAATGCCTTGCATAAATATATGATGCCTTGAAAAGAAAGAACAAGAGCAACTTATGAGGAATTTCAAGCTAGTAGGCAAATATTGCAATAGAGAAAACTGTGAACAACAATAGTTAATTGCAAGGTGAAAGAATGCTCAAAATAAAAAGAGCAGAGTTAGTTCATAAAACTCACTCAAGTAATTTGCACGTGAACTTTAGAGACCATGAACCATGTTGCATGAAATGAAAAGTGAATGAAAGTGAAAGCAACGAAAACAAATCATCCAACCATTCAAGCAAGATACCTTCCCCAAAAGGAGAAGGGTGGGATGCCAAGGGGAAAAGTCCCCAAGCTCCCAAGAGAAAATGTTATTTTTATTAGAGTTAAGTCCCTCTTTTTGGATGAGGGATTTAGAAGGTTCCTTGGAAAGGTTTACAAAATGTCCCTCAAAAGGGAAAACATACCTCTTCCATGTGTAGTTACAAAAAGGATAATGATATATTCAAATATACATGCCAAATGCTCACAAAACCTCCATGATAAATCTGCCTTAAAAGACAGCGAGGCTTGCCTCAAGGGACAGTCTAGACAACTCTGCTCAAGAGCCTAAAATCTGCTAGCACAATTACACAATATCTGTCCAAACTCAAAGAATGATGTCAAATCTGCCAACTTGAAAGTCTCTTGCTGCCCAAAAACCAGTGAAGGAAAAGGTTTTTGAAAGGCTGTCAAATCAGTCTAAGAGAGAGCCTTTTCGCTACCCAAATGATCTCCTAACAGGACAGCCCTATGAGGGTTCAAGGGAAGGATTATCTATGCTTCCAATTCAGCCCTAACAACCTGTGAAATAAGGCAGCCAAAGAACCAAGTTAGCAGAGTTCAAGCTTCATAGAAAAATCCAAAACAAACATGAGCAACTTTAGATCCTAAGCCTTGTTAAATTATCGATTTTAATTTTCTAAGGAAAAGGGAAAGGAAAATTTGTTTTTCCAAGGAGAGACAAGGAAATCTTGATTCCCTTGGAAGAATGGGACTGCTATTAACATAACAACCCCTTAGAAAAGCCTAGAAGCTCTAGATCTTCAATGTAGGTGCGAAAGAGTAACCAAAGTTTGTTTAGAAATTTGATTGATGGAAGGAAACCCAGTAGGGCCCAGTGGAGCCCTCTTGAAAATTGCTCTAAAGATCACAATATGGCAGCCCTTAGGAAGTGGGTTGAATGAATACTTCTAATCCACTTGTAAATTAGAGACAACTTGCAAATATACATCAAAACTCCACACGCTTGTTAGCAATAGTTCGAGTTTTGATGGAGATTAGGGTTTCTAAGCTGAGAGGGTTGAAACTTGATTTTCCCAGAGGTAGATCAATGCAGGGAAGAGGTGACGCAGTCCTGAGCCATCCCCATGCAGGCCTATGCATCTACTGCGCAGAGGGAGCTGGTGTTTCGCCAGTTCTGATCCGGATCAGCCAGGACTTGTAGTGTGAGGTAAAACTCACTATTTTATGTGTCTGCCGGGATTTTCTCTGTAGGGTGAGCCGGATTTGGCACCCTAGTTGTACTCAGAAAATTGCTGCTTAATAATAAAAACCCTTAGATCTGCTGCACCAGTTTTCCTGCATTGGGTTTTTCCGGGGACATTAGTCCAAAAATAACTGTGTCCTTTGTGCGATTGTCTCATTTATTTGTCAGTACTTGGTCTATATATTTTGTAGGCTACAGTGTATTTGCATTAATATTTACTGAATAATTCTGTAAATAAACTTGTCAATTAAAGAACACAATTAGGAAATGCAAATCAATTAATTGCAGTAGGATTTTTGTTTGTTAGATTCATAAATTTTCACAAGTTCGAGATGAAGGACCTAGGACTAATGCACTATTTCCTATTCTTGGAGGTCTGGCAAAAGCCAGGTGAGATTTTCCTTTCTCAAGGAAAATATGTTGTGAAGCTGCTGGAGAGATTTGGGATGGTGGACTGCAAGTCTGTGACTACTCCGATGGAACTCAACTTTAAGAAGTTGTGTGGAAGTGCTACTGAGCCCGAGTTGGGAAATCCGACCGAGTATCGTTAACTCGTGGGGGCCTTGATGTTCTTACTTCTTAGTGAAATCACGTCCGGACATATGTTTTGTAGTGAACACGTTGAGTCAATACATGGTCGAGCCTCATCACATTCACTAGATTGGTGCCAAGAATCTCTTGAGATATCTCCGCAACACAATCAACCATGGATTGAGATACACTGTCGGGAGTATGAGGCTCCATGGATATACTGATGCCGATTGGGCAGGCAGTGTGGTGGATCGTAAAAGCACATCTGGATGTTGCTTCACCCTAGGTTCTGCTTCGATCTCCTGGATGAGCAGGAAGCATAAATCGGTTCCTTTGAGCACTGTCGAGGCCGAATACATTGTAGCAAGTATGGCTTGTTGTGAAGCTGTTTGGTTGAGAAAGTTGTTCAGTGAGTCGTTGGGGCATGTGCTGGATACCACCGTGATGCTTTGTGACAATCAAAGTGGGATTTGTCTTTTTGAGAATCCTGTGTTCCACGACCGATCCAAGCATATCGATATTAGGTACCACTTTGTTCGGGACATGGTACAACGAGGCACCGTAAGGCTCCATCACATTGGGATTGATGAGTAGGTCGCAGATATTCTCACGAAGCCCTTGGGGAAGGTCAAATTCTTAACCTTTCGTAAGAAGTTTGGTATCGTGGATAGACCCTATTGTGAGGGTCTCGCTTGAGTTGGACTATGAGCTCTGGGAGCTCCAGGGGGCTTGGGGATAGCTACTTGGAGCTATAAGCAACCATGGGGCATGGTTCGCCTTACGTTGTTGGTGTGCTCTCTCCCCACCGTTATGATATTGAGCTGGTTCACCCTCTTTTCGATCTATGCCACACATGCATCCTACCCATGTAGTCCTGGACTCATGGGAAGTAACTCTCATGTGGCCAATGAGTTGGGAAATGATGATAGAGACCATGGATTCCTTACCGATGGATGCATCGTGTATTGCCGTACTCTCTATGTCTAGGATGGGATGTGTCCTACAACTTGATTTGGGATCAAGTCTGGTTGAGGTTTTTACCTCTAAACTGACTTCGGGTTAGTGGAGAGTGGTAAGGTCTTTGTGACTCACTCTTGATGACATTTTCTTATTATTTTCTCTATAGTAGAGCAGAGCCAGCAAAGTAGATACAACGGGATGACACAGGATTGCATGATGATATATGATAGTACATGATGGTACTGGATGACAGGATTGCACAAGTGGACAGATGAATGGGCAAGTGGAGTTCTCCCTAGTTGAGAGGGAGTGTTAAATTTGGAAACTAGGGCCAAATTCCATGTTGCACTGCTCATATGATGGAGATGATATTTTTGTTGGATTCCTCTTTCAGAGAGGTACAAGATTGATCTAAAGATCATCTGGTTTGGATGAGCAAAACTTGTATTTTGAATTTATTTTTCCACACGTGCAAATTGTCAAGGTCGGCCAAAATTGTAATGGAAGCTCACAAGCCCCAAAAGTTGTGTCACACATCCACAGTCATGCATAAAAGAGAGAGACATGATGCTCATTTCATCATTCATTCATCTCACACATCTCTGTCTCATCTGATTGGTTCGTACAACCTTAGAGGCTTCTCTCTCCTCCATACGTGTGAAACATGACGCTGCAATTTTCGGACTGGTTTAGGGCTTTTCTGGACAACGTTGACCAATGTTGACTTTGGGTCAACTCTCATCCCTTGACTACATTTTTGAGGTTAGAAATTCGATTTGGAGAGGCCACAGCTGGAGGCACAAAAACCAAGGTCAAACGTTGACTTTGACTGCAACTGATCGCAACGTTCACTGTTGTTTTGATCACAAACTTTGACTTTTGCGTTGACCAAAATTTTGGTCTGTTTTGGGTTGTGTTTGACTTTGAAGGAAGGCCGAGTTTGACTGAGCCTCTTTGGAGGTTGAATTGCTGGTTTGACCAATGAAGACTTTGTTGGCTAGGGCATACTGTTGACTGTTGTAAAAAATATTTTCTTTCTCCTGAATAGGAGAATTACAAGAATATTTGCGTCTCTTGTCTTGGCTTGTCTTCTGTCGATTTATTTTATGTTCTATCAGCGTTTACTTTCAATGGTTATGTGATTGCATATCTGAAATTGAATTGGGCTAATAAGAAAGATTGAAGTAATTTGCTCTAAGCATCGAACATACCACGGTTAACTAAAATTAACAATAAATATATATGTACCTCATTTCCTTTCTTTGAGTCATCCTACAATAGATTTACTTGGAGTGAAAAGTTTCATTCCCTTGACATGCTTCATCAATATGTCATCATTTCTAATCCCCAAATTCTGCAAGTTAGAATTCTCAAGGAAACCTATTGCTTTCTTTCTAACCAATGAGTCCAAAGAGGACTCCATTAGAAAATGTCAGCATTTGTTTCCACATTGATTATTGAATGATGATCCTTGATCTAGATGATTACCTTCCATAAATGTTGTTTTCAGTGAGGTTCCCAGGAGCCACTTTTATCTCATAGCATAGATGTTACATAAACGTTTTCAGGCATTCTCCTATTATGAGTGTATCTATCTTCCTAACATATTATTTACAACCAACAAATACCTCTTAAAGAGGAAGATGATCTCAATCATAGTAGATTTCTTTCACTTCTTCTTTCTTAGGTTTCTTTGAGTCTGGTTCTTCCATTTCTTCGGCGACATGGGCTTCTTCCTTTTTCCTTTTGTCCTCATTAGATTTGGGACAATCCTTCTTATAGTGTCCAAGTTCATTACATCCATAGCATCATATCTTATCCATGTTTCTCCTTTTCTTCTTAGGACCAAACTTACCAAATCTTCCCTTTCTTCTTGACAACATATGCTTGATTCTCTTCATTTGATCCTATGTCAACTTTAGCTTTTAACCTCGTCTCTTTTATCTTGTATAGAGACCATAGATCCTAGAATGATGTTGCTTCTTTCTTCCCATGGATATTTGAAGTGAAATTTCCCCATTCCTCCGGTAGAGAATTCAATACCACTATAGTCATTTCTTTATTAGACATTACTTCTCACAATTCCGAGAATATCTCCACCGATTTGTCATATATATTTTGAAGATTCTAGTTTTGATACATAGATGATGAGAGAGTCCTTTATGGATTCTACAAGAATCCTCTGGGCCCTTATGTCTCCTTCATGTATTTGGCATGACTTCATTCTCAATAAGACTTAGATTTGCCATTTTCTTCCACGCAAGAAAGTTTTGTTGAAATTTGATGACTAAAAAGTTTCCTGCAATCCCAATCCGGTTTTAATTTCACCTTATCACTCCCATTCAGATAAATGCCCTTTCCCATAAACTTAGATTCAACATATAGAATTCTGGAAATGAAATTTTCAGATTAAAACACATGGGACTGTCAACAGATGCTGAAAATAAATATGGACCTAAACAGACCAGCAACACATTAAAAAAAATACACAAATTTTTGGTCAACTTAGACCCAGGCAAAACCCTTTCAATCTTTTGTGGGGAAAACCTATTAGAGAGCTCTTCAAATTTATTTATCTTTCAAGTTTAGGAAAAATACAGTTGCAGACAAAACAAAACAACAAAATATATCTTATCTCTTCAGCCCAAAACTCCTTGAAAACTGTGCCCACTTTGCCTTGATTTCCGTGCCCACTTGAAGCCGAAACTGTACTGTACAAACACAGACAGTACTGTACGAATTTCGTACGGACTGTACATATTTTTGTACCCTATACAGACTATGGATTTTTTTTTCAAAAATTTTGCTCAAAAGTTGCTCTCGAACTGCGTGCAACTCACAACATTAAATGTTGTTCGTACTGTACCTTCTGTTGTCTTCTATGCCTTGATTTCCATTCCCAACTTTGCCCGGAAATCACTCCTTCAACTTGCCACAAAAAATTTCTCTTTCAGAACTTTTCTCCAGCGCTCAGCCTCCTTTCTCCAATCTGCTCATGAAAAATGAATGAATGCAGTCTCTCTTTTCTTTTCCCCCTTTTGTTTCTCTAAATGACTTTTGGGCAACCTTAAGATCTAATGCCTCAGATTCATTTAGATCAAGGGATGAGAATAAATGTGCATTTAATTCTCACTTTCTATTTTTTAACTTACCCATTAACTAAAGTACCCACATTGTACTTTATGTCTAAAGTCACTTTTCACTTTATAATTTAACATTGACTTTACCACTTATAAAGTCACTTTCACTTTATAATTTAATATTGACTTTACCACTTATAAAGTCACTTTTACTTATAAAGTCACACTTAGGAAAATAATTATTTTGGACACTTTTAGAGACTAACCCATGGGAAACCACTTGTCCAAGATACATCAAAAATCAACAAGTTTGAAACCCCAACCAGTTTGTTGCTTTATTTGCACAAAGACATTTTGACAAATTTAGATGAAGTCATAAAGATACTTACTTGAATAGATGCTTCTCTTCTTCTACCAGCTTCCTTGTTGATGATGATGTAGATAGCAACAGGAGCTCCTTCTTTGACTGGCTTCTTTAAGAGAGGTGAAAAGAGCTAGATCACATTTAATCCTTGATGATGATATCAAGGATGGCTTGATGACGTCTTCAGCAAAATGATGATTTGACTTCAATTACGAGATAGCTTTAGATTCCTTGAAGTTAAAGATCACCTTCTTGATCTAGCTTTTCCTCTTGTGAGAGTCCTTTGAGTAAGGTTTTTGATCCCTTTGAAATGGCTTGAGGGATTCTCCAATTTTTGCAAACTGCTCCTTGAATGAGTGGAGATCTTCCTAGATCTGAAGATTGATTCTTCAATGTAGATACCTGACTTTTGCTTTGATGCCTTTTAGAAAAAAACTGATCTCTGATCTTCTGTGTCTTCTTGTCAAATAGCCCTTTCTAGCACCTTAGCTTTGATACCATGTTGAGAATTTGGTAGGGCAGTGTTTAATTCAATTCTCTTACTTGATAATTGCTTGTGTTACACTTGTTATGATTCTATTACTTAGATCTTATTTTCATTAGCTTATTATATTATTCCATCAAGTCAATTATCAAAAGTTAAAACACAGGAGACTCATATTTTTGGCTCTTCAAGCCAGGGCCAAAACCTCTCCCTCTTGGAGAGGAAAACCCGAAAGCAATTATTCTTCTAGATTTTCAATTGACCAGTATCATGACCATGACACAAACTCTTGACACGAGTATGCCTCCAAGACCTTGTCACTGCTCTTTCTTGGCTCCTTATGCTGATCTTCTTTTCTGCACCATTCCGCACCAACACTAGGGAGACTAGGTCCCTAGTCTAAACTCTTCCTCGACCTCCTTCTGAAGTTTCCTTCTCGGACAACTTTCAGTGTCCTCAATGTCCAAGACAGAAATCTCCTTTTCTCCTCTTCGCTATATATCCTTGGTTACCCAAGACTGAAGATTTACATCCTTTCTCATGTACTGATAGTAGCCTTCTCACACACTGTATAGCAGACCTTTTCCTTTACTGTTTTGTCTTTCTTCTATGCACTGTTCCACTCACTTGATTACAGTCCTATCTCCTCGACCTTTCTGAAGTGACCACAGAGATGCGAGGTAGGTATATACTCCAAAACAGAGAGACCTTATTACTGTGTTATACTGTGATTCTTCTTTGCTGAATTACCTCCCTTTTTCACCTAAAAACACACACTTTCTCGCACTGTAATCTCAGAATATGACATGGCAGATTGGACCCAAAACAGAGGTAACTTAACCCTCCTTTCCTTCGCTGTTCTGTCTTCCTTTCAATGCACCAACTGTACCCTTCCTTCGCTGACTTGTCTCCTTACGCACTCAGATATCACAGAAGCTATGCGAAAATCTCAGACAGATCCGAATTGTTCTGTCTTCCTTTTATGCGAAGTCCACATGGGTATATATAGTAGTTTGCCACTGAGAATGAGCTGACATGACCTATAGCTAGTAGGCTGACTTCATGGAGCATCCTTTAACCATAATCTGAGCCGACTTTAAGGAGTACTTTGACAATGTCTTGAGGCATACATTCACATCAATAATTTGTCTTTACAAGTGTAACAACACTTCATATACATGACTATAAATTATACATTTATGGCGAGATGACAAAGCCCTAAAGATTTCAAGAAGAAGTCTTTGACCTATAATAAAATCTCCTTGCTTATGAAATCCATGAGTCAAGCATTTACAAAATACAGTGTATTATTTTTGTCTTCTTCATTACATAAATTCATAATTACTAGTCATTATGAAGACCGAACCTAGTTACACTTTCCAACATTATGTGGGTCCTATGTGGGTCATATGCGGTTCTTCATGGGTTCAATGCAGGTAGCTGGGTTTTATGCGGGTTTTGGCGAGTACGGGTAGAAACCACAGGTTTTGTGCGAGTGACCCGTTTCGCCATAAAACCCGTCAAGACCCGTGGGTACTCTCGGGTCTTATAAGAGTCGTGCTACACTGGTGTGCTGGGCAGACAGGTGAATTCACACTAATTGGGGCTTTCCGGGTCAGCTGGAATTTGCCCAAGATTTTTCTAGATTTTGTGAGAGGGAGTCCGTGTTTAAAATTTCAGAATTTTTTGGGCAGTATTCAGGTTGGAAATCAACATTCCTTCAGCAGTGAGTTTTATTGGTAAACTGGGTAATTCACACCACTTGGTGGGTTTGTTCTTGGCTTGGAGTTAAGCCAAACCATTTATGGGTTTTTATGGGTTTGGTGTGAGGAGTTCCGGGTTAAATTTTCAGAATTTTCTGAACAGTTTTGATGGCAGAAACTCCTGCTATTTTTCAGCAGCAACAACAATATTTTCTGGGCGGTGCGTGCTATTTGTTTGGGTCCAGCACTTGGGTCTTCACATTTTCACCTGGATTTTGCATTGTTTGTAGAAGCAAGCCTAGGTTCTATTGTTCTCACTTATATGTACCCTGTTCTTGATATTTAATAAAATGGCTCAACACTTTTGCCTTATTTCTTTGGTGTACTGATTGGCGTTTGCGTGGAAATTTTTTGTTTGCTGTTGCTAGTTCATGTTTTGGTAATTATTGTTAATTTTCCGATTAGGAACACTACACAAGTACAAAACATTTCATTACTACATATACATGACGAACTTTGAGTGGTTGCATGCTTCTAGTAAATAATTCCCAAAACTCCTGTGGTTTCTAAATGATCTTCCTTGAAATTAGATATTTCCTTTAGAGATTATGGGAGATCATTGGGGTTGACTAACTATTTGCGAGAAATCAAAAGGTTCATATAAATCAGTCAACCATGGAAAAACCATTGTGTTATGAATTAAAGACTCTTGATGATCAATAACTCTTTATGTGAAAGGAGTGCACGCGGATTTTATTCCCTAGCATTTGGTGTAGTTTTCCTACCTTGATAAAATAATTCAGATTTGGGAACGAATAATAAATCACCTTGGTTAGAAGACCTTGTACTGTACTTTTTGTTGTGATCAGGTTTAGATAAATTTCCCTTGGTTGGAGTCATTGGATGAGCTTCCACAGGTTAGTCCTTAAACAAATATCTCATCAAAGTACAAAACAAATAATTGAAAACTTACCAAAGGTGGTTGATGTCGTGTTTGACCAGTTTGAAAGACCACCTCTGGGATAGCATTGGCAAACATTAGCAAAAAATGTTATCGATGCAATTAGCAGGGTTGATAAGGTCCTAGCAACCTATTGGAGGGGGCACATACAGGGCAGGGGCCCACTGTCACGTCAGCCTGAGCCTTTGCTATTTAGATCCAACAACCTCCTAAATGGTCAAGGGAGGAGTCCCAAATATTACCTAAACACTCCCAAATAAGCCTCTTTCTGAAACTATCTAGCTGTTAATGATGCCATTATACAGTAGAAAACTAAACAAGGGATTTAGCAGAACCAAAACATAGAAAATATGGAGTGTAATACTAATCTATCGATTTTCGTCTACAGAATTTAATTTAACCAATTATGTAATTAGTTTTTAGTTTAGGACACTTGTTAGAGAGTTATGGGTCAAAACAGCTTATTCCTTGTAAATAGAATTAAGGTCTGCATAAAAGCACAGGGACAACAACTAGTAAATCCCACACTAGCCACCCTATGAGTGCCTAAGCAATTCCAGGTTTTATGTCTAGGGGTGGAGAGATATGAGGATCAATTTTTAGGCTCGCGAGGCATCTCCTCAACCTAAAAAAACTGAATTTTTTTTTTTTTCAGAATTATGGGTGAAACCTTCTCGGGCAAAATAGCCCAAGAATTTTCAGATTCCAAATTATAGTTAAAATGTGTAAATTGCTTGAAATTTACACAAAATGATAAAGTAATGTCGAAATAAAGTTCAATAGAATAAATAAAGAGGTGTATTGAAAATATAACTTACTTGGAATGCTAAAAGCTCTGATTTTATCGAATAAGTTCAATAGAATAAATAAAGAGGTATATTGAAAATATAACTTACTTTGAATGCTAAAAGCTCTGATTTTATTGCATATTCTATAAGCTACAAGTAATTTCTTGGATCTGCAAAACAATTCAGCTAGATACAAGCATAAAATATGCCAAAAATTATCAATTGTACATATCCCTGGTTAGATCTATCAATTTTATTCAATTTCTCCAAGAAAATGCTTACTAATAAAAATAAACAATGAAAACCACTGAGGTAATTAATCCCAAACTAAGTGCTGAAAATAAAATTTTGGAGGCTTTTAGTAAAAATGGTTGTCGAGTTTTGTACTTGGAAAGAATTCTCTCCCACTATTGACCTAACCCATTCAATAACTTTTGAATTCTCTTAGGGGCAGCCCCTTTCAACTTATCATCTTTGGTTTCCAGATCCCGCATGAGATGATTTCAAAATCCTACACATTTCGGAGCTCCCCTTTGGAATGGTCTTGTTGCTCTAATAGATCCATCTGCAAAACAAAATGGCTAAGTGGGGTTTCTCCCTAGTTTGCCCTTTCCATGTGACTATGTAGCCCCTCAATGGAAATATTTGTTAAGTGTAATTTTACTTATTTTTTAATGAAATTAGATTAAATTGAAGAAACAAGATGAAAATAAAATCCACTCCACACAATGTATATAAAAATAGACAAAGATTTGCAAGAAGTGAGTTTTTATTTTGAAGCACAAACTCCATAGTGGAGAGGAAGAAAATACTTACTTGGATGAATTTGTGAAGTATATATGCAACTATCTCCCTCATGATGAAAGAGACTGTTTTCTGTACAGCATATATACGCTACCAGAATGCCACTAGACATATACAATATGTATTTTTATCTATATAAATAAAATTATATCCTTTTTTCCTTGGACAAAAAGTGAGCTCTTTTTATTGATAATGGCACCAATCTCAAATGATGACAACAATACAATGAGGAGAGGCTAGCCTTTTATAGGAAAACTTGTAATGGTTAGAAAACGACAAGCTAATGACTAGTTTTGACGACTGAAGAAATTAATTTTCTAGTCATCCACAAGTCAGAGACTTAGTAAATTATACATAAAATATTACAATAATTTTTTTTAATTCACCCAGTAGTAGATTGACTTGGAAAAATCTTGATTTAGCCAAAACTTCCCTTTACTCATGGTCCAATGTGGTCAATAGTCAAAATATGACACTTAGTTCCCTCAATGTTCCACTCTCTTGGTCCATGAGGAGTTCGACTTGGTCTTGTAGTTTGTATCACTTGGAGAGATATACTCGACAGGGTCTTTGAAGGAGAAAGTCATCTTGAAATGACTACTTTCTTGGTCCACCATCTTACTTCCTTGGTTCATTACCTTCCAACGATTAGTTTGACTTGACCTTTTTCCCTTTTGTAACTTGATTAAGGCGCTTGCTTGCTAGATCTTCAATGCCCTTGCCCTTCTAGCAATTTCTAGAATGTGGGTATTGCTTTGGTGGCCTGGATCTATACTGGGTATCTCTCAGATATTCCATATCTTGCGAGGTGTTTCCACATCATCAACTTCTTTGCCATGTCATCTGCTTGTGATGTTGGTTCTCTAACGACCTAAATGATCATTGAAAGCTGACACAGGGGTATTGTTTGTCTCTTCATGCTGATAAATTTTAATGTATTGCATGTCTGATTTTTCTGAACGTTTCAACTATTTTTCCACCTCAAAATCTGCTCTGACCGATTGACAAAGTTTGACCATGTTGTAACTAGTCATTGCTTGTTTTGATCGAAAAAATTCCACATGGCATGGAATCCTCGCATCAAAGTCCATAATCTGATACCAAGTTATCGTTTTGACCACTGGGACCACTTTGCATTTGGAACCTTGAACTGACTTTGGAATGTGAAAAGTTGTCAAATGAGACTGTGATGCTTTGTGAGATGTTTGAGGAATACTACACCAAAGTCAAGGCCACATACGAACTCTATAGACAATAACCATGTGGAATGATGTAGGTGCACCTTGATGCTGGCTGAATTGGCCCATACACTAGTGATCACCTTTACAAATGCACGCTCTCATAAAACTATAAGTCTTCAAGACAGTTTGCCTAAGGTCCTCCAATCCTATATAGGACGAGAGTAACTTGAAGTGAAACTTCGAGGGACCAATCGTGGTTCAATCACATCAACAAGCTATAGACTCAAATGACATGGGTCTATGATACCTAATACAGGCCTCACATGGTCTTTACATCACTTTTAAGTTTTGATTTTTGACCTTGGGCTTACAATGGTGGTGATAAATATTGCAAAGTGTTCATATGTACCCCTGTTGACATGTGGGGTAATAGTTCCAACACCCTTCACCGCATACTTGACATCATTAGCAAACTCCACATGTAAATCTGAGTCTTTCTCCATCAAACTGCTAAATAGCTCTCGTGCCTTTGTCATATGGTGTGACGCATCACTGTCTAAGTACTGGGCACTCTTGTTGATGGTGCTCGTAGGTAGACAAGAGACAAATGAGAAGTCTTTCTCGAACTTCATTGTAAACTAATCAAGTGGAACCTCTGCTGAAACCTGATGCTGTTTTTTGTTGTGACTTGCCCTTGCCCTTCTTCTTTAGACACTGTGATGCATGGTGCCCATTCTTGTGGCAAATGAAGGACTTGAGCTTGCTCAAGTTCTTCTTCTTCCTTGGAAGAAAGGTTTCTGCCATGTTGTTACCCCTAAAACCCTTCCTTTTGCCCTTCTTGGCCATACTAACCAGGGTTAGGTGCTCCTCTCCATTTCCTTATTTATTGGCTTTAGACTCCTCTCGAATTTCTTTTGGGATACAATCATCCCAAAGCTTCTTCCAATTGGGAATTTTCTCCCAAGCACAAATTCCCTTGACGAATAATTCCCATGACTACGGAAAACTATTTAGTGCCAGATTTATGAGCTCTATGTCATCCACTTTCTTCGCAATGGCTGCAATTTGATTTCGTGTGAAGTAATTGGCAATGTTCTTAGACCTTGACATCTAGATGGATTTGACCTTGTTTCTCAAGATCATCTTCCTATTCATGTTGTCACTCTGGGATAGGTCCATTAGAGCCTTGAACATCTCCTAGGGGCTTGGCTATCTTCTTCTTTGCCAAGTGAGGAATCAGGTGATCCTTCATGGTATCCATGATGACTCGTTGAGCTCTAATATCCTTTTCGTGGGCTACCAACTACATTGCATCTATTGGTTGTTGAATCTCCTTGTCAACAATTTCCCAAATGTATTTCTTTCTAAGTAGTAAGGTAACCATTGCCTTCTAGGGCAGGAAGTTATATGCTCCATCCAACCTATCTTCGAATCTCAGACTAGTTATTACCATCTCTAGATCCGATTAAAAAATCTACCATGTGCTAAGTCCTTCCAACACCCACAAGAATAAAAATGCCATTGGTTTGTAGACATGCTTGATGCAACATTTGTAGCTAATAACCTCATACACAAGGTTGATGCAATTCGTAATCCAAAGGATTTCGTACAAAAGATTAATGCAACTTGTGACATAGATGAACTCGTCAAAAAGGTTGATGTAAGTTGTGATATGGAGGTTCTTATCCAAAAGATTGATGCAACATGTGATACAAATGAGATCATGCAAAATGTCGAGACGACTTGTGATACACAAGACACAGTACAAATAGTTGATTTTCATTGTGATACAAAAGACTTGATAGATATGTAATCATGCAGTCAATTGATGAAGGAAATAGTAATTGAAGTTGAGTTAGAAGAAGATACACAAAATGATTGCAGCAGTAGCAACAAATATGAAGAAGCAAAAGAACAACATTGAGAGATTTCCAAGATGGTTGTTAGATCTTGGGAAGAATTATCATTTAACAAAAATAGACATGATTTAGGATATGACAAAGGAAACAATTTGCATATTCCAAATTTCTCCAAATTAGTTCAGTCTGTGAGCGCAATATTTCTTGAAGGTATTTAGAATCTTGATAATAAGTGCCAACATTGTCAAAGATTTGGTCATATGGAGACTCAATGCTTTGATCTCCATCCTTTTCTTCATTGTGGGAAGACAAATCACCTATATAAAAAATGTTGGAATCAAAGAAGGTTAAGAAAATAATCCTTTATGGATGGATAAATTCTTAAAGATGGAATCAAGAGGTAGAAAAGCTGCATAAGTCAAAGATGGTACCCTCCACACCTCAAGTGGGGAGCACATTGATAAAAAAAAACTCTCTTGCACCTTAAGGGGGGAAGTGAAGATGGTTAGTGTTAAACCAAAACCACTACATTATCCAAATCAAATTGGTTATTGGTCATCCAAAACCACCACCCAGTCCAAAGCAAATTGGTTAGTGGTTATCCAAAAAACACCACATTATTCAAGTGAAAATGGTTAGTGGTAAACCATAAACCACCAGTATCAATGGAAGATGTTAGTGGTCAACTAGAAAAAACCACCAAATGAAGTGAAGATGGTTAGTGGTCAACCAACAAAGCCGTCGCATGAAGAATCCAAAGCTCTAGCTTGGATCCTTTAAACCATGAATCATTGATGAACAGAAGAATCCAAACCTCAAGTTTGGATCCTTTCAACTATGAACTATTGGAAAACAAAAGAATCCAAAGCTCAAGCTTACACCCCTTCAACAAAATTCTCACCTTGCACTTGACAGGGGGGAATATCAAATATGACTCATGAGGTTTCAAGATTCAAAGTCCTATCAGTCAATCAAAATTCAATCAACATTTGAGACTTTCAACATAGCAATTGGTCTCCTTAATAGGCAAGTAACAATTGTTTTAGTTATTCATTTGGAATGTTCAGACATGGCAGCTGTTCACTTCTAGATATTGGAGGTTTTTCAGACATATCTTCATCAAAGCTCAATACAATAGTTTTATAAAGAAAATGATACCATTTATTGTTATCTTACCAGTACTATTATTCAGACTTGTGATTGAAGGGGGAAATGTTACATTGTGAGTCCCTAGACAATCACAAAGTTTGAGATCACAATTGTCATGAGCTTTAAACCTCATCTTTGATGGGTTGTTGTCATGATCAATGTTGAAAATATTGGTATCGTCAAAATATTAGCAAGGGTCCATAAAACATCTTATCGGCAATATCGGCGAAAATATCGGCAAATATCGATAAGCATAAAAAATGCATAATATATTCATTTTTTTTTCCAAATTTTTAAACATATAAAGCAATAACAACATGAAATAAACACATTGGCACACAAATATGAAGAAAGCACTGATATATATGATGTAGTGGATGTAAATTAAAAATGATACATCAAACGCAATACAAAATCTTGCTGATCCCTGATAATTGTCCAATCAAGGACTCAAATGTGGAGAACCAAGTGTCAAGAGTCAAGAGTCAAGACTCGTTAGTTTTTTTGACACTCTTACCCCCTCATGTCTTTTTCAACTCTAACAATCTAGAGTTGATGTCCTGCTTTTTTGCTTGAAGTATTTATCCTCTCATCTCCTCATATGTAGCACTTTTGTAACCTGGGCCCACAACAACAATAATATCACACATTGGCTGCCAAAATGGATTGGTTTTGGTGATGTAGAAAGGCAAGTCACTCCAGGAAAGACACCTTCCCATAACTCTATCTACTTCTAGCTTCTCCTTTTTTTTAACAATCTGATTTTATGGAAGGTTGTGCCCCATGTCCTGTTCGTGGAACAAAAAATGATGACCTCCCACTCCCAACAACATTAGCACTAGCAGTAGTAGGTGATGCTATGGAGCCCTTCCCACTATCCTCAGCTTCAAAATCAGAAGAAGATATGTCAAAAGATCTACCTGCACGTTCAATCTTGTTTCTTTCTGCCTATTCCTTATTTCTGTATTTTCCATCAATTGCTTCAAGAGATTTTTGTATAAGCCCCGCACTAGAAACCGTACAAAACCCAACATCATGTCTAGGGAGTCTAGCCAGATGGTATTTCAATCGCGTAACCCCTCCTGTCATCTTGGTCTCACACAATTTTCATGATAGATATGCCCGATTTGTCTCACCATTAGGCTCCCCATACTCCCAAAATGGGTCCAAGGCTTTTGGTATTTGAATTTTGTAATGAACTAATTCAAACCTAGTGCATCAAAAAACAAAAAATTGACATTAAACACCCATGCGTAAAAATTTAAAAATAATAAGTAATAACCACCTCATTTTAAAAAACATTTTTTTTACTACAAGACTACAAGTACATTATTTGCAATGTGAATGAAAAATGGCAATAAGGGGGTGCATAAGAATGCTAAAAAAAATGAAGCTTGCTGTCCAAATATGGAGAAAATCCTTGCTTTGGCTCATGGGCATGAAAATCATGGTAAATGGAAATAAAAACAAAGAACCACAATGTTGGTAGGCAAAGAGGCAAGCATGCATAGCCCTAAATCTATGGAAAAATTCATTAACATAAGGGTTTTTAAGAACATATCTCTTAATGGAAGAAATAAAGTTTGTCTCACTGTTCTTCAATTTTTGATGATAAAAAAATTCTTAGTTGGTGGTGATAATGTTTGTTTGATCCTCAATTCCTCCTTGACAACCTCCACAAAGCTTTCCCCTTCCTTCTCCAAGCCTTACAATCCAAAATGAGCAAAAAAAAGACGAATCTCCCTTTTTCTAGCTGCGGCCAAGATTTCCCGGTGATTTTAAGGTCATTGCGCGATATTTTCCCGAGATTTCACCGATATTTCGGAAATATAGCTATAATTTCCGGAGAGGAAATATCACTATATTTTCTCGGTGATATTTCGGCTCGCCAAAAATATTGCGATATTTCCAAAAATTGCCAATATCTAGGCGATACTATCATCATTGGTCATGATCCACTGATGAGTTGTTAGTGAGATCTGGATCTGGAATGGTCAAATTGATGTACTATAAATTCACATTTTGAGATCAATACAGTGTGTTCAATATGGCCTAAAGCCTTTTCTGTCAGTTTTCTTCTTGTGTCTCGCTTGTGTGAAATTTATCAATTCTCTCTACTTATGTATTGAATGTACACATACATTATTCTTGATAGCTATATTCTCCTTGAGTGTTGGGCATTATTTACATATGTAATACCCTTAGACATATTTCTGCAATTTGGGAAAGTAAAAAGAGCATACAATCAGCTTGTACTTTTCAGCAATATTATCTCTTTCCACCATTAGGATAGCCTTCCATTTTATTCTTTCTTTCAATCTTCAGTCTACCATCCACTTTATTTCCTTAATTTCTTTAATTTTGTTTTGTTGGAATTTACTCTTCATCTCACCATGCACTTCATAACCTAAAATGCCAACAATCCTATTGGCTATCATGGGGAAACCATTCTTGAGCTAGAGGAGAGTCGGCCTAAAGTGTGAAGATGGTTGGTCAGGTGACAATGGCCTTCCTTCTTAGTTCCTCCAAGGGGATTCCATTCCTTGGATTATGTATGCTAATGGTAAGAGGGCTGTGGATTGGGAATTGCTGTAGGTGACTGTTACCTTGGAAACTGTGCCGTGAAGAAAAATTTGGAGTTGTCAATAGCAAGACAGTGCCCCTTATGGATTCATAGTCTCAGCTCAGGGGTGCAATCTGTTGCAAAGAGAACTAGTGTAGCAAGGAGCCTATGGTTGGGTGGAATGTTCCCCTCTTGTGGCCATTTGGTGAACAATTCTTTATAGATAAGTGTTCTTAATTGTATCAATGAATTGTGTTAAATTTAATACTGAATTCATGGTTATGTCATGGTTGAATTAATTTCCAGCTTGTTCATTTGGTTGCTTGTGTTCGCCTACATTTATGAACTGTGGTTTCATGAACAATGTAATGGTTGCATTTAGGCTGCATAAATATGTAGTATCATGCTTGTTGAGAACAATTAATTATAACATAATAGTTTGTTTGGTTCCTCAATGAAATTTGTTCGAATTTGGTGGTTAAAAGAAGTACCCCATATCCTCAATGTGTATAGAAGGTATTGGATATGTTACAAAATGATATCAGAGCTACTGGTTACAATGTTGGGGTTGTATGGGCCAAAATTTAATTGTATATGAAGAGATTGCAGTTTGTGTACTGAGTTTTTGACAAAATTTGTCCATGAGGATAGTTGCGGAAATGGTGTTTGAAGCTTGCAGATGTTGAATTGAGTATTACAATCACCCAATTGGAAGGATGTTGAGTATTTTGGTAGCTTATGGAGGTGTAAGGAAGGAAATAATTGAATTTCTGAGTTAGCACATGAAAATTTAGGAAAATGCAGTTTGTATGTTTAGTGTTTGACAAAATGTCCATGAGGAGAAAGGATTGTATATAGCCATAATTCCCAGTTTAGAAGCTCAATTTGGTTGTGGATGAAGTTGTTGGAAGGTTAATCCAGAAGGGAATAATTTTGGTGTCTTAGACACTGGACAATTTCTTTAGAATTTTTCAGAACTTCAGAAGAAGAAGAAACCTATGGCCTTTATTTGATAAAATACAAGAATGCAATCCGGAGATATCTTTACATATTTCATATACAAATGGAAACTGCTAGTTACACAGATCATCTAAATGACAATGTCTTAATGCTAATCCTGATTTCTGGTTATTAAATGGTGCAGGATAGAAGAATAGGTGCAAGAGCACAATAAAAGTGCATGAATGAATGCAAGTAATGAAAAAATTGGATATATAGGAACTGAAGTTGAGCTAATGGCTATAAATATATCAACATGAATAACAGGGATCGGTGGTTGTGTGATATGGGGGACAAATACCCAATGCACCCAATAGTAAACGAGAATGGTCTAGAATTACCACTGATCATAAGGTAGAGACAACAATGTGGAGAGACTGTTGCAGAAAATAAAAATTGCAATTTTCATATTTGATACCCGATGAGTTTAATGCAGGCCTATTTATAGGCTTTTAGGAGACCTAGTAAAGTTAATGATATCCACCTCTGTTCATATTACCAAGTGCTTAATACAATACGTTATCACAAATCTAATATTATCTACTTTTTATTACAAAACCTTCTATTATGATCTCTCGTGACTCAATCTAACCTTTCACAACAAACTGTTTTATTAACTTGTTTTGATCATAGTCCTAACGAGGATTAAGAAGAGTCATTGTTGAGATACAATAGAAAATTGCCATTTATCTATTGAGAGGCCTTTTTTAATTTCTCAAGATATAATTTGTAGCTAGAAGTAAATCCCTGCGATAGAGTGTTGTATTGTAGTCATATGCTAGTGCCGGTTGAGAAAATACTTGGACGAGTGTGAAATAAACTACGTATTAGATTCCTTTGTATTGAAAAAGTTTTCAAGACATAGGGTAGTTTATATTGTTTTCCACTTTGTTATCTGCTTGTTCTTTGACACTTCTAGATACACGAGAAATTAGACCTACGTACTTGTAGTACAAGCCCTTGCTTGCAATGCAAAGTTTTGATCACAAATATAGGAGGCTAACAAAGGGTATGATGGTTTAATCAATGTAGTATCCATGTTACTGTCCATCACTTGAATTTTATGCCCTGTACACTTGGTGGAGCTTAGTGAAAGGTATGAGGGGATCTCTGTTTTGAGGATGCTTTAAATTTCATGCAGATCACTGTAATTTTGATTGGAACAACACGGATTTCTAATGCCTGGTTGTTCTCTTGCCATGATATTTTGTAAATCACCTAAGAATATCTGTTTGCATCCTGCGTATCATAGATATTGTAGGACAAAATTTGATGATAACTACAACATACACAATGGAGTTGTTATGCACTTTAAACTTCAAGCCTTGAGCTGAGGACAAAAAGAAGATTTTGTCCGTACTATTTATTATATAATATATTTTGTCAACAATAAGACTCATTTCCTGAAATCCTTTACTTGATTCTTTTGGGTGCAAGTCTAATAAAGTGTTAACTACATTTGAATGAGCACAAACAAGAGAGTGTCATTTACCATTGAAATATAATCTGAAGGATTATTTTCCAGCTTATATTGTATCTCTAAGGCTATTATATTCTATTAAGAAGGCACTTAAAATCTAATTGTTCTTTCCTTCTGGTGGTTTAATGAATCTACATATTTTTCTTGCTTGGAATGAAGTTTATTCTACCCTGGTGTGTAACTTTTGTACCATAACTGAGAAAGTGAAGGAGAACACGGTACATGATTATAGACATTTCTTGGTTTGAAATTAATGTATCTAAAATGTTACAGGACTTCTATCCAGAGCGCTTAGGGAAGATCTACCTTATTAATCGACCATACATATTCTGGGCAGCATGGAAAGTAGTATCTCCCTTTATCGACAAAGTAACAAGGCAAAAGGTAATTCAACCTCAAATAGTAGATAACTGAAATGACCGTGATGTTGTTGCTTCACTTACTTTCTGTTTTTTTCACTGTTTGAAGACACTTGAAATCAGGTAGATATGTAGCAACTTGCAATCAGTTGGTTGCAAACAATTGAAGTTCATAATGAAAATATTACTATCACAGTACACTAATTCATTAAAATAAAACTATGTTACTGGATCTGCCTATGAAAGATCCAGATGCTTATCAGGATAAGGATTTGATAGGATCTTTCCTTGATCCACTTGTGTGCCAAAAGCCCTAATTTTTGAATATAAAATAGGCCCTGCCCATTCGAAAACATAAGAATTTGTGCTTTTCACAGTTGTCTGTATTTCTGAGTTTGTTAGGGCAATCTGAAGTGAAATAAGTTTGAAGATCTATGTTTCCTATTTTTCTAGTTCATGGTTTATATATATATATATATATATATATATATATATATATATATATATATATGGAAAGTTCCCCGGGGAAATTCTCCAGGCACTTTTTCGCATTTCATAAATGGCATCCAAGGAAATGCTGCTGGTTGGAAACATGTATACCTAACCTCAAGAGACCTAGGTGGATTCAATGTTGTGATTTCCTTGGCCATTATGACTTTGGCATGGGCAGTCAAACCACTTGCGCTAACCTACTCTCTCTCTCTCTCTACACACACTGTCTTTATCACATTCCATGAATGGCATCTAAGGGAAATGCTGGTGGTGTTTACACACACACACACTCTTTCTCACATTCCATGAATGGCATCCGAGGGAAACGCTGGTGGTTGACAACATGTACACCTAACCCTAGGGGACCTAGGTGGATTCAACCTCGTGACCTCCTTGGCCATTATGGCTTTGTCATGCTGAGTCAAACCACTTGAGCTAACCCACCCTTGGCTATATGTGTGTGTATAAGCCCATGGGGTTGTTGATTTTTACATGGCCTTCTATACTGATAATTATTTTTGATGATTTTGATCTTTTCACATTCTTATTCATTATTCCATCATTCAATAATTACGTAGAAGACATCAACCATATACATAAGATAGTAGGATCATAAAGAGACAACCACACAAGAACACAAGAAATTTACCCTGGGAAAATCCTCATGGGGAAAAAATGCAACAACTTTTTTCAATAGAGAATTCTTCAATTCAACAAAGATACATCTAAGTCTATAACTAGGTCAAACCTGGTCCAACCTCCTTGTTAAGTCAACTGTCCCATGCTCTAGTCCATCCTTCTTCACTCAAAAATTCGTCCTCAGAATCTTGCCTCAGATATGCAAAATATTATGCCTCAGATGTACAAGCTTCTTGCCTTAGACATGTAAGCCTCTATGCCTCAGACTTCACTCCTCCTTTTTGCCTCAGACATACCATATCTGTTGCCCAAGAGATCCCTTCGATGGCTGCCTCAGACTTCTGATTTTTTCTGCCTCATAGTGTGAATTCTCTTCCTCAGAAATGTGAGCTATCCGCCTTAGAAATTGCAATCTATCTGCCTCATATCAACGAGCTACTTGCCTCGGATGAGAGATATGAATTAGTGCATGAGAGAGGTCGAATGCCTCTTATATATATATACCTTTTGGTGGCTGAATGGGTGCGTCTTTCAACTGAGTTGATTTTTACATTTGAGAAGGCCGACTTCACTTTTTTGGAGCCAAAAACTTTAATTTCAAAATTTCAAATTTCTTTCTTTTGAAAGTCGAAATGGGACTTGACACAACATATTTTTCTTTCGAATCTTAGCATTTAAAATATGCTTTGCAAATTCATTAATGACTCAAACATACACTACGAAGACCAACCATAGTTACAAAAATCAACACTCACTTTTAACTAGGGAGGTATTCATAATGACTATCTAGATATTCTCATGCTGACAAAATTTGTCTATGAAAAGGTTATAACAAATTATCATCAACCTCTTCAACATCTCTGACATCATCAACATCATCTTCTACTATCAACATCTACTTATGGCCATATTCGGGGTGGTACCAAGCCCATGGCATTATCATTAGCATATCAGGAATCACTCCTCCAGAGTGACTGTTCCTCAAATCCCAATGCCTCTCACTAAGTCAAAATGCTGAGATCTCAACTAGCAAGCACTCACCCTTCTTGGTGAACACTCTGGGGCAAGACCTCACTCAATCATTCCTGGTGACCACTTTGGGGCAAGACCTCACTCAACCCTTCCTGGTTGGTGATCGGGTCTAGATGCTGAAGGACCTCACTACACCCTTCCCTAGTGTGTGATCGGGTCCAGGACCTCACTACTGTTAGACAATCAGAAAGGCAGAAAGATTTTCTTGTTCTTGATTATTTACTTGTGATGTTCTTTAATTCTTATTAAATTCTTCTTATCTCCTTTCTTCTTAGTTCATCAAGAAAATATCAAAGAAATAACATATAGATCAAGGACACCAGATATAGGCCAGTAGCCAGGGAAAAACCCCACTCTAGGGGAAAACCCAGTCAATAATTTTTCCTTCAATAGTTTTCCTGAGACTGTAGACCTTTTCTCATACATCCTCCACACCAAGGCAACCTTCCTTTTGATCCTACTTCAACATGGTAGCAGCAACAACAACAACACTATGCATCACTTCCTTTAATGTTGAAACTGCAACCTTGCTTTTGGAACTTCGATCTTGCTTCTAGGAGTTCGATTTTAACCCAATACAACTTCTCAAGGCACCAACACCCAACAGAATCAACTTCGACCTATTCTTCTCTTGGTAGCAGCAACATGCAGCAACTGGCAACAACAAAACAATGAGGGACTTCGATATTCCAATCTAGGGCACGTGAGAGAGAGAGAGAGACACCAAAATTTCGATTTTCCTTCAATCTTCAACTTGTCCAAACTCTCACTTCTTTTGACCCATTTCTTGACTTCACACTTTTTTCTTATGCAACAGTAGATATCGAATTTCTGGATGTGAGAGTGAGTGCTCCAAATGAGTTCGATCTGCTTGTATATATAGGCTTGTGATGAGCTCGAATTCCTAGGGTTGAGGGCGACTTGATCACTTGAAGACCGACTTGATGTGGGGGCTCCATAAATCATATTTGACTCAATACTAAACCTAATTACATGATTCAAAAGCCCAAGATGGGTCAATATAAATCTGTAATGACTAGAATAAAACCTAGAAGTCCACAATAGGGACTTTGACCTTAAATAATATGACCCAAGCATGAAACCCATGCTTTAATAAGTCATTTAATAATAATATAATTTCTTTTCTTTATTCTTTTGACAAGTACATTAAATATTGACTCAAATACAATTTATGAAGATCAAGCCTAGTTACAATCTTCAACAATCCCTCTTAACTATGGAGGTATTCATAATACACAAGGAAGATCTCAACTATGTGAACTATGAAGAATATTTAGGCATCTCAATGCCATGGACTAGATTCCTGACCACGACAATCTATCCATTGGTCTCTCAACAATTTAGGCATCGCAATGCCATTGACTAGATTCCTGACCAAGGCCATCTATCCAAGTGGGACTAAGATGGACTAAAGCTTTCAGCCTCTATAGGTACCATCAGGCTTACTTACAAAACGTCAACCCAAGGAACTAGGTGCACATACACCAGATGCCACCCCCCCTATCAGACATCAAAACAAAGTGCCGACCCGATGTCTTTCTAGGCAATGCTTCACTCACAAAGCCTCAACAACAAATCTATCCCTATCAAATTGATCGGTAAACAACATGCTTATCAAACCTTCGAGAGCTTTACTTGTACAAGCACAACCCCAATCAATAATACACTCTGAAATATATAATTAAAACAAACCTTCGGGGTTTCGATGTTGCTCTTCAACTAATCTTAGTAGGACTATCTATCTAATCTTTGAGAGAAGATTCCTTTTCCTGCTTCGCAAGTAGCAACATATCTTTCAGAATGTATTCTCCAATCAAAAGCTATGTTATGCCGTCCCTCTTAATTAGGGAATTTTCTTCTATCTAGGTTCCCTCTTAATCTAGGGAGATTAACTTCTTCCTTCGGTGTTGGAGAATCTATCATGGCTTCCATCCTTCTCATCATGCTCATCATATCTACTTCTCTTACAGACTTCTTCACCAACTTGAATATGATGTACCTGCACAACTTAGACAACAAGTACAACCAATTCTATAGAATTATGAAGTTAGTCATACCAAAATCTTATAATAACGGAAGCATTAGGCTTTACAAATATAAACAAAAGGCTATACTTCAACTTCTAGCCCAAGTTTTGTTATCATATCAACAACTTAATCAAAATGACAGAAGATAAGTTCAGTCATATGGCGATCCCTAGAAAATAAGTCAAAAGAAAAATAAAGGTATCTAATAAATTTCATAAGTCATATGATAGACTTTCGACTAGGGTTTTATGTAAACCCTAGATTTCACTCAATCAAAACAATCACAACACGAATAACTTCTACTAGGGTTTGATGTAAACCCTAGATTTTTCATCTATAATTTCTCAGCAAACATTATATAGATTTAGATAAATACACATACTAGAGAATTTAACCATTACTAGGGCTTAGTTGTAAAACCCTAGAATTTTCATCATCATCCTAGAACTTCATGTTGGAAAGAGTAACCAAGTTCGGTCTTCATAATGACTTGTAATTATGAATTTATGTAATAAAGAAGACAAAGATAATAAAATATATTTTACTTGCATAATGGGTTTCATGAGCAAGGAGTTTTATTATACGTCAAAGACTTCTTCTTGATGTCTTTAGGGGTTTGTCATCTTGTCATAAATGTATAATTTAGAGTCATGTATATGAAGTGTTGTTACCTTGTCAATATGCTCATGGAAATCAGCTCAAATGTGATGCATATACCCTTGAACAAGTCAGCTTAGAATATGCTGGAAGAAGTCGGCTCACCTCATAGAAGTCATGTCGGCCTAAAAGACATGAGACAGTCCCTATATATATAGATTAGCGACCTCATTTGATGACATGAAGCTCGGATCGGTTCTGTGATATAGAGCGAATGAAGGATCTGAGATTTGGTGCATAAAGGAGAGGCATTCCAGCGAAGGGCAAGGGAAACACAACGTAGGAATAATGTGTCTTGATTCTGGGTTAAAGAATGTAACAAAGTACAAATTTCAATGCGAGAAGTATATCATAGAAAGGTGACCATCCAACGAGGAAAAGGAAGCGACAATCCAACATCAGTAGAAGGTAATACATCTTTGTTTGGGTTAGTGTCTACCTCACACATTTGAGGTAGGCCGAAGGACTCTTCAGAACTGTGATCTAGTGCAAGACAACAAGGATAAGAAGGTTGCAAGGTATGCAAGGAATCTCGATCTTGGGTTAACAGATATCAGATATCTCAGAAGGATCAAGGATATACATTGCAGCTAGAAGGAAAATCTCTGTCAAGGAGGCCGAGGATAGAAGGACAGAAAAGGAGACCATTGTTTAGGGCTAGGAACCAAGCTTTCCTAACGTTGGTGCAGAGCAGTGACAAGGTCTTGGAGGCATATTGAAGTCAAGGATGTTGCTAGAGACTCTATAGGTGGACAATGTCCTATAACGTCTAGAGACCCCCCCACCCTAGTGGAGTCTTGGGCTCTTTCTAAGTCATAAATTTCTGGTATATCTGGCTTATGGGTTGTTGGATATACTCTTGGTGTTATAGTAGCAACCACTAAGTTTGATCTTGGGGCTTGCCAAGATTACTCCAACGATTTATTGATTTACCGTGGTAAAAAAAAGATGGCTATGACTATTGCCATACGAGTAATAGATGTATCCAGGAAGATTGTGCACAAGGAACACATTCATGGGCACTTTATTTTACACACTGCAATTGCAACTTGGGAGGCTACGGAGTGGGTTAGGGAGATTCAACAATGTGATGCCATGTTGAATATTGGTTTTGGAAAATCCTATAATCAAATAGATTGAACATTCACTATGTTGAACTATTTGGGCTTGGGTTCATGATCGATGGTGTTGGTTAATACAATGTTGCTTATGCCTCTGATTTGTTTTGATGAATAACTCATTGTCTCCTCATATTCATCTCTTTAGATTTATAAAACAAGGGTATCCCTTGGTTGCCTATTTTTATGTATTGATAATCAATTCCCTTGGTTCCTTGTCAGAATTTGCTCGGTTATAGTCATTTGAGGGGCACATCTCTATCAGATAATTCAAAGATGGTAAATGATCATTTTTCAAATGATTTGCTCTTATCCATGCTAGTTGATTAGGGTTTAACAATTAGTGCTATTAGTTGTATTCTAGTTTTTTGTGGCGCCTCTTGTGTGATTATTAGTGATCATAAGGTAGATTATTGGCTAGTTGTTCTTGACCATCCCCCTTCATGGATTCCAGTATCATGGAATTTCATTCATGTTGGCATTATTGCTAGGTAACTTGGCATCTCATTTGATATGGGGTTTTTTCTAGTTGTCGTTTGGGATTGATGTATGTAATAGTCGTGGAATAAAATTATCTTTTGGAAGTTCAAAGATTTTCCATTTGCTTGCAAGCTAACTATGGTTGGTAGGATTCTCATATGTTTTATTTTTCCTACTAACTTATTATTAGGGATCAATTTAATTAGCTGGAGCAATTCTTGCACTCCTATTTATGGACCAAATACAGTGGGTTACAAAGCCTACCTACGGTTCCTTGGAACGTCGATGTCATATATAAGGATGAGGGTGGTGTTGGGTTGATTGATGTGGTGACTTAATGGAGAATTCAAATAGCTAAGTGGGTGGTTCAGTGTCTGGAGTGGTCTTTTCCTTCTTGGGTTATGGGGAGGAATTTGTTGATCTTGACACAACATCTTGGGAGAATTATAGGGTCCTTTGGGTTTCTGATATCATCTCTACTCCTTATAGTTTTTAGGTAGATAGATCTTTCATTTTCAAACTTATCTCGTCAACATGGAGAAACATAGTTGGTTTGGTAAGGCGGGAGATGTCATGTTGCTGAGTGGGATGGAATTTGGATAGAAGGTTAATTGGAGTTGGAGGGTGCATGCTACTTATGTTGTTGATCTCACTTGTTTTTAGGTGTAGCAATTGAGTAAGAAAAATTCTTTTTAGTGCGGGAATTTGTGGGATGTTAGTTCTCGCTCTTATAAAGGCTAATGCATCTAAGACAATGAGTATGCCTTGTCTTCCTCTAATTGGCTTGCTATTATGGAGATTATTGGTCTTATTCGATAGGAGAATCTTTTTAAAATGAATATAGACATGTTGAGGTCCTTTTGGTATGATTGGGAGTGGATTTTTTTTTGGCGTCCATTGGTTAATTATTATACTTGCAAATTATAGTCCATTCATCAATGCCATCAACTTGGTCCAATGCTTAATGTGTACTAGGTGTCTTATGATGTTGAGAGTCATTGGATCCAAATATTTCATAGTGTGTGTTCGCTAAGGATGTCGTACAAGATTCTAGTATTTGCATAGTCGGTAATCTATTGGATCCTTTTAAGGCTAACCTAGGTAAGAGTGGTTTCTTAGATGGGCCTTACCCTTCTTATCTCATGGGGAAACGATGAAGCATCTATTTGGTGATTGTCCTTTGGCCAAGTTGTGTTAGGAGCATATTCATATTGATTTGTCTACTATCCTTCAAAGACATCTTCAACAGTGTGCAGTATGTTTAGGTGACTCTAGATTTGGGGTTCATTCTTCGCTTAGGGGTATTTGGTATTACTTGAGAAGTTTTGCTTCATTTTTTCTCTGAAAGCTTTAATGCAAATATGTTCTTGAGTTTGAGGTTAACTCTTTATCTACCAAGTGTTTTCTAGAGATAATAGGTATGTACACAATTGCTGGCAAAAGGGTTTATGTTGATCAATGCCAAGTTGCCAACACTGTAGTTCCTTTTAAGATTTTATTATTGTTTTTGTTGCATTAAGGAAGTGGATGTAAATACCATTGTATATAACCTTCACCCTTTGCTTTCCCTTGATGTAAATATTTTGTGTAAATTTTGTGAAGTATTTTGTCAAGAAAAAAGAAAAAAATATTACCATGAATACATATAGTAGTGAAGGTACACACACACACACAAATGTTTTAGTCAAAATATCTTTAGAGAAAGATTTTGTTAAGTTGAGCATGTCTCTTTAATATTATATTCATGAGACACACTACTCTTTATAGTAACGATAACGAGTTATAATGCATTGATGATGCTCTTTCAATTCTTTTTCTTGTGCATGTTTTGCATTACTAATGTGTTTATTTGTTTGCAGATTGTTTTCACTGATGATAAATATGTCAAAGAAACATTACTGAAGGATATTGATGAAAATCAACTCCCTGAAATCTATGGAGGGAAATCACCTTTAGTTCCAATTCAAGATTGTGTTGTACCAAATTGGCCCCCAATAACCTCAAGTTAGGAATATAGAAGAACTTTAATAGTGATGATCATATTGAATTATATTAGTTTTTTTTTAGTGATTGTACCAAAATCATAATTTGTTCCTCGAATTTATTTTAACTTTTTACAAGAACAAAAGTATATTTAAAACAATGAAATGTTCAATGTTAATTATTTAGAATAACTTGTTAAGGTAATGTATATCCAATTTTAGCAAATGATATTGCATGTAACATATTTTTTTCCTTTATTGGGAACATTCTTCCTCTTTCTTCTTCCAATGAGAAGACATGCTTGACTTGTGAAAACGAAAGCAAATGTTTAGAAATGAGATTAGAGTTAGTTATTTATCAATAATAAATGATTTTATTTTGATTCCATCTCAAATTATATACTAATTCAATTCTTAGTGATGTTGGAAACATAGAATGTATTTTATGTTATTTTATTATTATTATTATTATATTTAAGTTGTGTTGTTACAATAAGCTTATAGCTATAATGGCAATACATTGGACCAATATTAGACCAACTACACATCCCTTTGGCATATTTTTGGTCTACAATCTTTTCATTACAATGGATATAGAAATCTAAGTTGTGTCATCACAACATACGATAAATTTAATGTCAATATACTAGACTAATATTAGAGCAACTGGACATCACTTTGGCATATACAATAATGTTAATGTTTAGTGGTAGTATAAATTTCGATCATTAGCAACACACATGACCATAGAATAATATACTAAATTCCCATTTAGCTTACTATGAGCATTAGCAAACCTTTCTTCAACTCATATCAGTTCACCCTTGACTTCATCTTCTCTCATTGAAGTACATAGATTTCATGCAAATGATGATAACATATAGTTCTAGTGTAGGGAAACAAGACAAGTTTTGAGCAATTTTAAAGTTTCATCTCATTTATTGGTAATGGGATTAAGGTCTAGCCATGACCAACATATTTCTTTACCTTTCTGGAACCAATTTTCACTACATTTATATCTTGTAATATTCTTTAGTCACCTTGAGTAGAGTTTTCTTGTTGCTTGAGAGTCTATCCCACCATAATTAGCGTGATTCTATTTTTCAGTTTTATTTATCTATCATTTTCTTTTTCTTTATAGACATTGCTCAAGTAGAAATTCTCACAACAATTAATGATTGTTATATTAAATTTTTAAATTTTGAGTGATTTCATTTCAATGGTGATGAAATGAAAATTTCTCTTTATTAATGGTTTTTAGAGACATTCTCCATATCTTATGTGTGTGTGAGAGGGGGAAAGTTAGCTAGCCAATGTAATTGTAAGTCTATTCAATCACTAGGGTTTTGTGATGATTGAAGTCTTTAATCATTTGCATAGTGAATGATCCTACATACATGGACATGCTCTATGGATATCTAAACCCCATATAGATCCTCTTCTCCAAGGATTAGTGACCATATGATCATAACCCACTATAAAATAAACCCCATCTTGATAGCTTCTATAACATTCTACTCGTTAAATATATAACATGATGCCCATAACTAAACCCCAAAATCTCGATAATCTAGAAGATGAGAGACAATTTACATCTCCTATCTTTTTATTTGGATTTTCTATTACTTCAACATGTGGCAAGCACAAGGAATAAAATAATACAAGATAATGTTTATAAAATAATATTAGCAATAACTAGTAATATACAAGTCATAATGGTTTCTCTCCTCTTTGGTGCTGGTTATTAGAGATGTTCACCATATCTTTGATGTGTGTATGAGAGAGAGTTAGATGGTTGTGGGGTCTATTCAATCACTAGGGTATTTTGATGATTCAAGTCTTTATCATTTGCATAGTGAATAATCCTACATCTAGGGTCATGCCATATGGAAAATTGAGCCTCCTATGGGCTCACCTCTTCTCCCAAGATTGGTCATCATATTATGATCTCCCACCATAAAACAAAGTGTAACCTAATGGTTTTTGTATCATTCCACTCCAATATTTAACATGATGCACACGATTACACCTTGAAGCCCCTTAAGGTATGGGAAACATTGATAAATCCTCCCTTACCAATTGGATTTTCTACTACTTGGACACATGTTAAGCACAAGTAAGGAAATAACATGGGTTAACTTCTATAAAACCATATAATTATAATAAATGATATATAGGTCATAATGATTTTCATTCTTGGGATCTAATGCATTTGACATTTCTCATTATGAGAAATAATGTTCCATAATATTGCCCAGCTCAGTTTGTTATCCTAAGATATTTTCAATATGGAATTAATCAATATTTATCTATAAATGACTATTCTTAGATATGATGTCATAATATTTGTTGATCATTGTAGCAGTGGACAGGTGATAATGCACAAAAGTGTGCATACTTGGTAAGTCTATCAACTACCACCATGATGACACTCTTTCCTTCAGACTTAGGTAAACCTGTCATAAAATCCATTGAAATCTCCTCCCAACGTTGACTTGAAATGGATAAAGGTTGTAGAAGACTCGGGGTCTTAATTGTCTCAACTTTATTCTGCTGGAAAATAAAAAATTCCGCCACAAACTTTTGAATATCAGATTTAAGGCCATCCCAAAAAAATTCTTTCTTCACCTTGTGGTAAGTTCTTAAAAATCCTGAGTGTCCTCCTAAAGGAGAAGTGTGCAATTCCAAAAGAATCTTTTGTTTTAGTTGGGAATTCTTACAAATATGTAAGCGATCTTTGTACCATAAGGAATCATTTTTCCAACTAAATGTATCAGATGTAATAAGATCTTGTTGCAACTTTTGAATGAGTGTCCACACTTCTTCGTCTTTCTTCCATTCATCCCTAGTTTCGGTTATCCAATCTGGTTGGATAATAGAAATGGCACAAAGCAATGCTTCCACCTCTTCATTATTTCTTGAGAGTGCATCTGCAACAACATTTAGCTTCCCTATTTTGTAGTTTATTTCAAAGTCATAACCCAACATCTTTGTGACCCATTTTTTCTGCTCTTCTGAAGATAGTCTTTGTTCCAAAAAGTGTTTAAGACTATCATGATCAATTTTTACCTTGAACTGTCTTCCCATTAGGTAAGTTCGCCATTTCTTTAGTGCATGCAGTATTGCTAACATTTCTTCCTTCATAAACAATCCTTGGAAATACTTTCCTTTGATTGGACGACTTTCAAAAGCAATGGTCTTCCTTCCTGCATTAAAACAACACCAATTCCATTTCCTGAGGCATCACATTCCACAATAAAGGTTTTTGTGAAGTCTGGCATAGCTAAAACTGGTGCTAGGCACATTTCCTCTTTAAGATGTTCAAAGGCCTTAGTTGCTTCAGGAGTCCATGAAAATGCATCTTTCTTCAATAATGTTGTTAGAGGCGCTGCTATTCTACCTGGCATGTGGACTTTCCATTCCTTAATGGCTTTAATTTTGTTAGGTCTACTTTAACACCCTCGTGAGATACAATATGACCCAGATATTCCACCTCTTGTACTCCAAAGAAACATTTGGATTTTTTTGCATATAATTGTTTCTCCTGCAATAGTTTGAGCACCCTGTCAACATGTTCAACATGATCCTTCCAAGACCTGCTGTAGATTAGTATATCATCATAAAATACTAGCACAAATTTTCTAAGGAAGGGTTTGAAAATGGAATTCATCAACCCTTGAAATGTAGAAGGTGCATTGGTAAGGCCAAAAGGCATGACCAAAAATTCATAATGACCCTCATGAGTTCGAAATGCTGTTTTTGGAATATCTTCAGTCTTCATTCTAATTTGATGATATCCCGAACGAAGATCCAACTTGGTAAAATAAATTGCTCCATGTAATTCATCCAATAATTCATCAATCACAGGAATGGGAAATTTATCTTTAATGGTGAGCTTATTGAGCTCCCTATAATCCGGACACATGCGTCATGATCCATCCTTCTTGTGTACCAATACTACAGGAGCAGAGAAAGAACTTTGACTAGGTTGAATTATACCCGCCTCTAACATTTCTGCAATCATACGTTCAATTTCGCTCTTTTGGACATAAGGATATCTATAAGGCCTGATGTTTGGAGGAGCACTTCCTGGAATCAAATGAATAGAATGATCATGATCACGAATAGGTGGGAGTCCTTTGGGAGTTTCAAAACCTTGGAATGATTGTCCAAGACTTTTTGGAGATCTGCAAAAATAGATTATTTTGATGTTGGAACTTCTAGTGAGCATCATTGTGCAATTATGCCTCATTGTTATTTCTTTAGAAGCTTTGTCATGACATTAGAGCTTATTATCTTTCTCGGCTTCCCTGTGATACCCTGTAATTCGACTTCCTTTTCTTCTGAAAAAAGTTTCAAGAAAAGTTCTTGAAAATTAAAAGCTACCACCCCCAAATATTGTAACCATTGTACTCCTTGTAAAACATCAATGCCTACCATTGAAATGGAAAGCATTGGAATATTCAATACATATTCTCCCATTACCTTGGTGAGGACAGAATTTTCCAGCAAACAAATGTTCTCCACTAAAACCATCACTTGACATTTTGGTGTCACATAGGAATGTTGCTGTAATCTTTGGCTACCTTACAACAAATAAAAATTATGGGTACCATATTAATCAATCAACACTATTACCTTTTTCTTCTTGATATGTCCTTCTATCTTGAGAGTTTGAGGAGTGGTAATTCCTGCCAATGCATTACACGATATGGTCAGACTCATTTCTTCCTCTTCTTGGGTTGGTTCCTGGTGTATATCCTCTTTTTGTTCATTTTCTTCTTCCTTTTCACAATCTATGTAAAATAATTTCTTCTCAACACACTTATGACCTTTAATGTATTTGCTATTACAACTGTAGCAAAGCCCTTTTGCTATTTTTTCTTCCAATTGTTGTGGTGTCAACCTTGTAGGTTGTGGAATTCTAGGAGTAACAACACTTTCCTCTTTATAAAAGTGAGTAGTAGGCTTCTTTGTCGCCATAATTTTACATTCAACTTTTCTTGCCAACCTGAATGCCTTCTCCAATGAATCAGGTTCCAAAACGCGAACTTCATGTTGGATGTTATCCTTTAAAGTAACTATGAAGAGATCAATCCTGTGTTCCTCTGGAATATCAGTTACCCTTATATTCAATTTTTGGAAGTCCTCAATGTGCTCCCCCACTAAACCCTTTTGTTTGAGATTTATCAATTGGCTAAAGAAGGTGTTGCTCTTTGTATCCTCATAATGTGCTATCATTTCCTCCGTAAAAATTGATCAAGTGATAATTTTTTTACGGGAGCAAAGCCATCGATACCATACAAATGTATTTTGTTCTAAATGTAAAGTTGCAATGCGTACCTTTTGTGTGTTTTGCACGTTATGGAGATCAAAATAGTGCTCCATCTGTAGTATCCATGTTACAGGATCCTTTCCATCAAACTTCCTCATATCCATTTTTGGAATATGGTGGTTCTTCCCGCCAACATTATATTTTATGAAATCACGATTAACATTTATTTTGTTCTCATCATGAGTTTCCTCTACTATCTTTTCACCATTAGGAAACATTTCTTGCATCAACTTTGTCAAACCTTCCATGTCTTCTTTTAGATCATTCTTCATGTTTTCCATTTTTTCATCAATCTTAGCTTCTATGTCATCCATCTTAGATTCGATGCTATCTTTCAAACCATCCATTCGGATCCACGCCTTTCTTTCAAAAACCATCCATCTGAAGGGTTTCCTCTATGCCTTTCTTTGGGCCTCCATGTCAATTTTCTTGTTACTTCTTTGTGAGAGTGAAATTCCATAACTCTGTTTTGTAATTTTGATATGTCATGTTGCCATTCTTCGCTCTCTTCATGAGCTTCTATGGAGAGCCTTATAAAGACTGCAGAATGGTAACAATTTTAGGGGCCATTTTAAAATCCAATACTGATATTTATTCTACAATATGCCCTTGGGATCAATTCAACTTGATTTTTCAAACAAGACTTATGAAATTCAAGAAACAAAATACACACCTTTTACTTGCTTTTGAGGAGCTCTATATTTAAATTGAATTATCTATATAATTGTGGATCCTCAATATCTGAAATTCTGCCTTGTAGTAGCCCTCTGAAGCTTCTTTCAAATGTCATAGGTCTGACCTGATTTGGATTCTTCAAGTCAAAGATATGTCCAATATACCACAATGACCCAATTATGGACTGGTTCAGTAGAGTGAACTTGTATGACTTGCCACGTCTTCCTGTTTCCTCCTTTGGCTCCGAAATTGATAGACAGGAAACTACAACCCATGTACTTACAACCACTTTTTACAACATTCCAATCCGATGCTCAAAGAGAGTTATGAAGATTTTCCCACGATAACCTCTTTGAGATGAAATTCGGGAGCCTGAAAAAGACTTAACTTCCATAGATCATATCTCCGACAATATTGCGAACAAAGCTCTAAAATTTTGCGACGATGTTCCTCAGAATTTCGGCTTCTCTCTCCAAAAATTTAAGCTTCTAAATCTTCGTAGAAAAAAGTTATAGCGAAAATGCCGCGATGACTTGTTTAGGTTAAATTCAGGAGCCTGGCAAAAGCCCTAACTTCCATAGATCATATCTCCGAAAATATTGCGAACCAAGCTCTGAGATTTTGCGACAATTTTCCTTAGGAATTCCGCTTCACACTCTAAAATTTTTAGCTTCCACGATGACTAGTTTGGAGCAGCGAAAACCCTAGAATCCAAAGCTATGATACCAAATGTTGTGAAACTAGCTCCAAAAAGAGAAGAAAAGAGATATCAACTCCTTAGAAATAAGCCACTTCAAGGGGGCAACCTCCAATACATTACATGAATGAACAATTCTTGGATGATCTAAATTACAAAACTTTCTTTCTATATATAGGAGTCCATGGGGCCACAAAGTAATCTTAGTGGGACCACAATGTAATCCTAGCCGACCTAACAATAATAATTTAAGGGCACAATAATAACAATAAGGGGGTTACATGGGTACAATAATAACAATAAGGGGGTTACACTAACAACAATAAGGGACTATACTAGTAATATAGGGACCTAACATCAAATGCCCCAGTAAACGGTACACGACGACACAATCACTGGATGAGGGCAACGAACAAACGACCACATAATTCACCCGTGGTGGGGAAAATACAACCGGCGGATAAAGCTCCGGCATGGATGATGGTGGGCCAGTTGCCACCTTCGAACCAAAGAATGAAATATGATCAATGGTCACGATCCGACCTTCATGTGGAAAATAGATCACACGAAAGAGGGAGGAGACAAGCATTAGGGGAATTTTGAGGTCTAAAATGGGCCTCCTAAGGAAAATGTACAATCAAAATTCACTTTATGAGAACCAATCACATTTTAGGGGATGATGTCATTCCTAAAGGTTGAGGTGGCATTGCTTGAGTTAAATGTACTTACTTGTCACATTCTCAATGGTGGATAAAAACTCATGGTTAACCATGGTAGTGCTCTAAGTACTTTTAAAGTCAAAGTAAAGTACTCATCATAAATGTCATTTCACATTTTTTGAATAAAAATATATTATTGTCATTTCATATTTTTTGAAAGAAACAATGCATATCCCTATACATCTATTATATTATATTATATTATTTTTATATATTATATTAATTACATGTTATTATACAATTTAAATAATATAAATTTTAATTAATAACATATGATATAATTAAGGATTTATAATTTTATTTTAATTTATTTAAGTACAAAGGACAAATGCATTAGTTGTTCAATGATGATTTTTTCTTGAAAAACTCATTCTTATTTATAATCACATCAATACAATTTTTTTATTAATTTTATTTTGGTACAACTTTTGAATTGAATTTAACTATGGTTACATGGATTGTGGTGCAAAAAGTGAATTGAAAGTTCATAAATATTATTTTATTGGTTTAACTATTATTTTATTATTTCCTTAGGAGGCCCATTTTAGACCTCAAAATTCCCCTAATGTGCGCCCATGGCATTAGCATAGTCATGCCCTAAGGGTAAATTGAAATCTAAGGGGCCTGGAACAATTATCACGTATATACAGACGGTTTCCCCTCCAAAAGTGATAGACAACTTCGGAAGGATCCCTAACGGTTGATTGGTTCCTCTATTAAAGGCCAATGGATTCTACGTAACATGCACAAGCGGTGGAAAACCAAAATCTTGCCAAGTAGTTAAAGACATAACACTAACAGACGCGCCTTCATCTATAATTGTGTTAGGTATGGCCACATGTAAGGTCTGTACCATGATCTCAAAAGGCACATAAGAGGGAAGGCGGTATCCCGCAAATCGACTCCAATCAAAGGAAGTGGCTAAACTACTTGGAGGGGGTATCATCGAATTGAGATGGTCATCTCCTGGTGTTACCAGAGCAAGAGGAACATCCTCCTGGAACTCCATCATGGGAGCAGGAGGAGTAGCTTCTTGAACTACAGGGACGGGAGAATATTTCTCCAACTCTGAGGAATCTGAAGAAACAAGAAGAACATGAGGGGGATGAGATCCAATCTCGATGGAAAAGACCTGATGAACCACAGGCGGGATCAGATCAACTGATTCCACGATCGATGATTGGTTGGGAATGGATTCATGAATTTGAATTTCCGAGGGAGCGGGATCAACCAAGGATGACTCTCGACCAATCATTGAATCAACTAGCGGAGGACTCAAAGAAAGCTTCTTGTAACCAACTAGAAGGCAGGGTGCAGAAATAGTTGGGTTTTCCAACACTCTTGTGGCTTCATCCATGTACGAACAAAGGTGAATGGGACGATGCCCTTCACACAACTTACAGGGATTGGTAATATTACCCTATTTCTTATGAGTCTTATCATTGCTAGTCGAAGATGTGCCACCAAGACGACTTCCAGAAGCCAAAGGCAACAGTGGACAGACGTCGGACCATACTTCAAGTACCTTGGGAATGCCAGGGTAGTCTCGAAGAAGGTGGTCACCTTTGCACAACATGCAAGGGAATTTGAATTTCCGTGGATGGTTGGATGGTTTTTCAATGGAAGGTGTCTGAGGCGTGATAGCCACAGAGCTGGCCTCTCTCTTATCTGACTTCTTCTTCTTCTTCTTAGCCACTTGGTTACTAGAGTCTAGACTTTCACCAGGCGAAGTAGAAGAGGAGGACGAAGAAACAGGTGAATCAGAGGAGAGGTCCACCTTAGAATCAACATGATGTTGTTCAAGTGGAGGGGATGGTTGTACAGTGGACGGAACACTTGAGCTCACAGAGGTTGAGAATAACCAAACAGGCAACCCAACAGTTAACCTAGACAGGGAAAATGTTGCCATATAAGGAGCACCAACATTCGCAAAAGCAGGAAAAGGACCAGGATTCCCTTCGGAGGGGATTCCTTGGTTGGTAAACTCTGGAAAAGTTACCATTGAGAACAACCCTAAAACAACACACTAAGGAAGATAACTTTTACTAGGAATATTTCGCGGGTAGTTAATATTTTAAGACACTGAAACAAAACTCTGCCGTTTCATATTTTAAGAGTCGAGAAACATGAAAAAGGTGACTCTATCACTTTCAGGTTGAAACGAGCATGAAATGACAAGAACTCGATGATCTTTTCACTTTTTAAGGAGTCATGAAAAGACCGAAATGACTACTCAGGTAATCTAAGCAAGAGGGTGTACCAAGTTTCCGTGAACTGCCAAATACACCTTGGTGATCAAATAAAAGAGAAATGACCAAGGACTTAATGTACGTGCAGGTAATCTCCCTAAATGATGTGTTTGGTGTATTACGGTTACAAGGCAGCAGACTTGGCTTCCTATGGATAAAGGATTGCAGCGTATGAGGGTCTCCCTTTATATACGCGATGGTACGGGGAGCACAAGTCCGTACTAGTGCTATCTAAACCAGGTGGTGAACGAAAACTACTAGGCTTAACGACGCCGGAACACGTCACTAGCCTAGACCTCTAAAAATATTTGCGTTAGGTTCTAATGCTTCCTTAGGTTGATTGAATAAATTTTAAAGTTGATCTTGAATTATGTCTTAGTTTCAAAGCCCTATCGAATGTCATCTGACAATCTCCTATATGCAGCTATATGAGAAAAGAAATCTTTCAATTTGATGAATGCCATCTAGTTAAGGGAAGAGTTTCAAACAATGATGCAACAAACAGAAATACTGCAAACGAAGCTTTTCCTAACTAGATGAATTTCACTATTCAAAAGTAATCTAAAACATTCAACGATGCGAATTATGCAATGTAATCTATGCAAAATTAATTTTTTTGAAAACTATGCAATTGTAATCTATGCACAATTTCCTTTTCCTTTTGAATGAATAAGAATGCACTCAATGCATTTTTCGATGAAATGAAAATCTACTTAATGCATGATTTTGATGAAAGAGAATGCACTCAATGCGATTTTTAGCTTTCAATCATTAAACAATGTAATCTAAGTTCATTGATGGATCTCAAAAAATACTTTTCAATGGAACATGATCTAATGCATTTTAACGAAAAGAAAACTATGAGACAAAACTAAATGAACACAAATTTCCTTAATGGAAGGATGAATGCAAAAGGGATGCAAACAAACACTAAGAATGCAATCGTTGTTTTGAACACTTTGTAACGAAATTCCTCAAAAGGTTACAAGACATATGAGGTCAAGCACAAAGAGGACTTCCAAAGCGTGAGCTCAAAACAAGGCATTCATTCCCTTTTACATCAAGCAATCATAGAAAGAAGAATTTTCAGTTGAACAATGAGCAATGTAATTTATGCTCACAAGTGAAAAAGTAAAGGGGAGAATGTGTAAATCATAGAGAGAAAAATACTGGAAGGGCAAGACACATTGGTGAAAGACTTAGGGAAAAAATATTGATTTTTCACACATGCTGAAATTGGCATGAATTTTGTGGGTGAAACTAGCGCCAACTAGCACGACTTGCTAACTGACAACTAGCGCCAATCAGCGTGACTGTCAGACAAATAAAAGCACCAATGCCAGAAAAAGAAAAAATAATGAATTTCTCCTAACCAAGACCAGTCTCACCACTTCAAGAAAAAACTAAAAGATCGTAATTGATGAAAAACATAGGAACAAACATGGAAATGGTCATTCAACTAAACTTGTTGAATGACTAAGACCTCAAAGAGTGAAAAAATCAAAGGAAAATCCCCAACGGAGTCACCAATTTGTTGTCCAGGTAAATCCCCTCTATGGACAGAGGCGATCCCTCTAGCCCTAGGGTGTGTCTAGCAACTACGGGAACATACTAACATTTACCTTCCTAGATTGTAAATGAAATTCAGAGCAAGGAAGATGACCTACCTTGTCCTGAAGCTATGTTGTCGTCTTCCATTGAAGCTTCTTGATCCGTTGCTATTCTCAAGCTCGATACATGCTGCTGCCAACGTTTTATTATCTGTACAGACAGTCAAGACACCACGACAAACGTAAAATCATGACAAACATAAAACAATTACAATCTATCTAACTGATCAAGGAATGCTAGAAATCTCATTATAAATGTAAACAAGAGTGGAAGATAAACATCATATGCATTTTATTATCATAAAGACAAGGAGAGTTTACAACCAAGCCTTGATGTTGAGGCTCTCCTTCGGCAGGTCCGTATCCAAGCACGTTTGTAACACCCTCACACACAAAGGTCTAATATCTCACTATGTTCCCAACACAAAAAAAACAATCACACTCTACACTATTCTCCCAAAGCTATAATTGCTTCTCCTTTCTATCATTACTAAGGCTGTAGAGCTGAAGGAGGTCTCCTTATATACAAATGGAGGAGGAGGTTATGGGCCCTAAAATAATGGGAACAGAGCTCATCCTTTGGAGTAGTTCCTATTTCTTGGGAACAAGAATCCCAAAGGGGAATTCCTCGGCCATATCCTCAAAACAAACTTCCAGCTCGCCGCCTTGCGAAGCTTCTAGTCATGGAAGCTTCGCTTCTATTTAATTTTTTTTTCCAAAAGAGGGTCGACTTGGGTCCGACATTAAGACAGAGCGTCGATCGGTGCGGGCTTCAGCGTAAATCTCTGCTATCGGCGTGGGTCAGACACTAAGAGAAAGCGCCGACCTTGAAAACCAGGTTTTTGTAAGGATCTTCTAGAAAATTTATAAAGGGAGATGAATTGGCAGACAAAATGTGGTTCTGGGTTATGTATTCCATGATTGGAAAGTACACAAGGGTCACTGTATGGGTCCTCCAGGATCAAGGAACGGGGAGTACAAGGATAGTGACAAATTGTTGTGTAACATGGAAAAAAAGGTGCTTCCTTAACCCCAACTTACCCATGCAATAGCCATTGGTCCAAAACCTGTATAAATAAAATAATGGTGCAACCCTAATTTTGGGTAGAACCACCATAGCCTCAACCAAATATATAAAATATATATAACTTAAAAGAAAGGGGAATGCTACTGAAAACCCTTAGGTCCTTCCAAAATAAAAGAACAACCGAAGTCGAGTTGTATTTAACAATAACCACCAAGACCGATGTATATATTTATATGAAGTAGCGTAACCCTGCTCATTTAGCACCTCACGCTTAAAATTCCCTTTTCATAATACACCGTGACCAACTCTCGAGACTCGGGTCCTCATTCTCTTAACTTGTCATTTTCTACACGTCACCCCGACCCTTTTTAACAATGCACAAGTGAAATTGTTTTGGGGAAACACACTCCGGAACGTGAATATTTTCATTAATCACCACCCTCAAGTTTCGTCTAAAGTGGACCCCGACCCCAGTGTTTTCAATAACACACCTACCTTTTTCATGTAACCATTCTATCGTCTCCCTGCCAATATACTAGGTCCACTTCACCTTGACACTCTCCATGTCACTGGTCTCAACATGTCATCCTGGTCCTCGTCATCCCGATGCTTCCACTGCATGTTACTTCTTTCATCATCTGGGTAACAGACTCCTGGGAATGAGAATGTTTACATCCTCTGCATCATTTCAATTCTCTGTCAAGTGTTGACCTGCTCTTTCCATGTAGCCACTTGTTAATCATGTTGTCCAATGCATTGAATCCACTTCATCTCTACCTTCTCCACATCACGGCTTCTACATGTCACTAACTTTACATGTCAATCCGACCTTTCATAAAGATCACACTACAACGAAATTCCGCGAGGAGTCAACATTCTGTTGTGGCCCTTGTTACTCGCGTGTCCAATATGATGACCCAATTTACCCTGACGCATTCGACGTTCCAAACTCACACGTCACCCCAACGCTCTCGTCATTAGCTGACTACCATGTCCGCTTGGTGCTTAGTCATCTCGATACTTCTTTTTGTGTGCACCTTTGAACCTCCTTGTTAGGTCCGTATAATACTAGTGTAGCCCCTTATTGTTATTGTTAGTGTATCCCCCTCATTTTTATTGTTGTGCCCATGTAGTCCCTATATTGTTATTATTATGCCCCATATAAGCCCATTATTGTTATTGTTGTGCCCTTACATTATTATTGTTATGTAGGCTCTGATTATATTGTGTTCCCTTAAACTCCTATATAGAGAAAGTAGGTTTCATCATTTGTATCATCCAAGAATGGTTCATTTATGTAATGTAAAGGAAGTTTCCCACTCGAAGAGGATAATTTTTAGGTCGTTGATCTATGTAATATTCCCAATTAGTCATGAGATAATTGGAATATTCATTTTTTTATTATTATTTTGTTTAAAGAATAAAAGAGCAAAGAAGGTCCATAATACTCCTTAATAGTGAATAAATCAATGCCAAATGTGAAAAGGCTAAATCTTGGCTGTTAAATCAAGCACCCTTAGGTGTGAAAGGGGTTGGAACATTTTAAATGGGTCAACCTTGACCAAATCTACAACGTTGTCATGGAGGAGTGGCCATCATTGAGGCACAACGCAGTTTTAGATGGAGATGCCTTGTGTGAAAGAAGTGATCTCATTGGAAATGGTTTAGGGTTTTCAAGCTCTTTTCTTATAAAAGGAAGGGGATGGCAGCATTAGAGGTTTGTTGATGTTTATCATATTTTCTAAATATATGGTCTATTTAGACATATATATTTCTCTTGCTGTTTAGCTGAGATTGAATGCTGTTTAGCATTGGGTGTTCCTGATCAGGAATCCCACCTCTTTCCATTGAGTAGCTCTTGGAAGAGTTTGTATTTCATTTTCCACTATCTGGCTTAGGGCCAAGCTTCTTCTTTCAACTATAGTAGATATCCTATTGAGGGTTTGGTTGTTTTTGCAAGCTGCAACAAGTGGAGTCTAGATCTTTCAGATCTAGGTCATTTCAGTGCTCCTTTGCAATGGAGGAGGTTTCCGCTTCATTGGGAGGATAATATTGGAGTGCTTGAGCATCATTTTCAGATCTTGGCACCAGGCCAACTATATTTTGATCTCTACAGCGCAGTATACTTCCAAATCTGTGTTATATTTGTAGGTGCAGTTGCAGGTGGTTCAACACACCATTTGGAGAGTGATTTTTTGAGTGTTGGGGATTTGCCCTTCACTTTGGAGATCTATTGGAGGAGGCTATTCTATTTCCTATATCAGTTCAGCCACACTTTCTAGATCTGAATATTTCAGTAGATCTGCAGTCTTAGATCTGAGATCTACAACTTGTACATGGTGTTTTGCTGAAAACCCTAAGGGGGTTCATTAGAGGAGCTTGTATAGTGCATGGATCTGCTATAGATCTAACTTTTTATGCACTTATTTGCTCTATATCTGATGTGTAATCTACAACTGTTTCAGAGTCAATAAAATAATGCTGTAAGGCTTTTCTAGTCTTTATATATGGTTGCAGCACCTCATTTTGAGGGATTTCTTTCATTGGAGGCTTTCTTTTCTTGTTATGCATCTTATGGGCCACTTTTTACATACATTTTTGCTGCTGTAATAACAAATCAAAGGTCTCCATATTGGCCTCCTAATTTATAAAAGATGATCTACGTTATTTTCCTATCTTGTTGCATTGTATTGCCGCATTCCCCATTTGGGAATATTACAGTGATATCAGAGTATCATCTTGGCACAACCTGTGTTAGGTCCCTATATTACTAGTATAGTCCCTTATTGTCGTTAGTGTAACCCCCTTATTGTTATTATTGTACCCCTGTAACACCCATATTTTTATTATTGTGCCCTTAAATTATTATTTTTAGGTCGGCTAGGATTACATTGTGGCCCCACTAAGATTACATTGTGGCCCCATGGAATCCTATATATAGAAAGGAGGTTTTGTAGTTTGTATCATCCAAGAATTGTTCATTCATGTAATGTATTGGGGGAAACGAGGTTTCCCCCTTGAAGTGGCTTATTTCTAAGGCATTGATATCTCTTTTCATCTATTTTTGGAGCTGGTTTCACAACAACCCGTGCTTTCTAAAAAGCCAATATGTCTTTTGAAGAAGGAGATCCTCTTACTGACAGAGAGAAGAAGTATCAAAAGAGAAGACACAAAAAGTTTGATTACACAAATTATAATGAAGACAAGGGTAAAGCCCCTTTATCTGGAGGTGAAGATGAAGAGAAGGGTTTCCCTAAGATCCTTCTTAGAGCCATGCAAGACCTTGCTAGAGAGATCAAAGAGATGAGAATGGACAGAATCAAGGAATCCCCTAAAGGATTTCATCTTGGAGAAGGCTCTGGCATGTATCATCACTAGAATGATCAACCAGTGCATCAGCCACAAGTTTCCCAACGCTCTACCATGCCTACATTTTTGGCTGTGGGAAATGAAAGGTTTCAAGAGCATGAATCCCTTGAAGACTATTTTGAAGAATATGAGTCTCAAAATCAGAGATTCAAAGATCACTGGAGTTTTCAAGGGTTTTTTCAAATAAAGGACAATAGAAGACCAAGGCATCATCATAGAGGTGGTGGATTCATTTAGAATCATGATTGACACCACACCATGGGCATATTCTTTTTACCTAATTTTGATGGGTCATCAAGTGTTCTGTGAAATCTTGGGTAGAAAAACTTGACATCTAATTTTAGTTGAACAAGGTTTCAGAGATGGAGGCTATCAAGATTGCAGCGCTTCACCTTGAAGGTGAAGCACATGACTGGTGGTTCCATGGCTTGTCTACATTGGGTCATGCCAATGTGACTGCCTATTCAGAGTCCACTAGAAGGATGGTGGAAAGATTTGATAGAAGAGATCCAGAGGCGCCATTCATGAGCCTTGCAAATTTGAAACTATCAGGTAATACATAAACTTACATCTTTGAATTTTTAAGACTTTCTATTATGGTTCCTGATTTGTCTGTAGCAATAAGGGTGTACATGTTCATTGATGGTTTAGATGAACCTCTTCATGGGTTGGTTAAATCTACCTAGCCCACTACCCTACATGATGCTATTGAAAGGACTAGAGACCTTCAAGATGCCTTGCCAAAATCAAATGCAACTTTTCAGCATAAGCCCTCTTTTCCTTCAAATGGAAAGGAAGAAAAGGCTTCTCCTTCAAAGGAGAGCTCATACAAGAAACCTCTTGATGATGATGTCCGGAGAGATCTAAGAAGAAAGAATATTTTCTTCACTTGCCAAGAATCATGAGCACTTGGACATAAATGTGCAGCTGGAAAAGCACATTACATAGAGGTCTTCTCATATGACGAGGAGGAATAAGAAGAGGAACCAAGGAGAGGTGACAACGCTGACACTGCAGGAGGAGATCCAACACCATCAGGAGATGGGAGTGGAGAATTTTCTCCTATTGGAGGGCCTCTTGCATCTTTGATAGGAGTACCTAAGTACTTTACTTTAAGAGTTCAAGGTTCCATCTTGAATCAGAGGGTTATTGTATTGGTTGATAGTGGGGCTACCCACAATTTCATTGATACCCAACTAGTACAAAGGAGGGAAATACCCACTGATGCTTTTGAGGGATTCTCTATTTTGGACCCAGGATATAGAAAAATGTAATGCATGCATTATGTTCCATCCTTATCAGTCACCATGGGGACATATACATTGATTGATCACTTCTTTGTGGTTGACATACCTGACACCAATGTGATATTGGGTGTTCAATGGTTGATTACATTGGGAAAAGTCACCACCGGTTGGGAGGCTTTGAAAATGGAATGGGTGGATAAGAAGAGTGGTAAGACTCAAATGATCAAAGGTATGCATACATATCCCTCACATACAACTTCCACACAAAAAACAAAGATGGATTTGCACAGTGGAAGCAAGGACCTTACAGTCCCATCTATCATGCTCATGAGATTGCTGCATGGGACACTATTATCTAGTGGCAAACCACCTGGGAGGCCACCCGATTCAGGTCTTGTGGGAGATGTATCACAACATGATGCTCCAAGCATAGATCCAAGAGGGATGGGAACATTGGAAGAAAATGATACAATGCTGGGAGTCTTGGGTAGGCTCAAGGAGGAGGGAGATATTCTCCCAATATCATCATCACCCACTCTCATTTCAGATTCTGTGCTGTGGGAGGATAAGCATGGAAGGGATGACCTTCCAACATGTACCCCTGGCATGGGGAATTTCAAGGAGGACAAAATCCATATGACAAAAATTTCTGTTGATAGATCATCAACGTTGTCATTATGGGAGATTGATCCATATTGGAAATCCCAACTGTTGGTGGATTACTCCAATGATCTTCACACATGCATGATACTTGATGACCAGCTACATGAAGAGGGCTATTTAGTCCATGAAGGAGTCATCTATTATCATGGTAGGATCTTCTTGTCTAGAGCCTCTCAGCTCAAGGAGAAGTTACTACAAAGGGCCTATGAAGAGTTCTGTTTCAGCCACACATATTCCATGAGATTCTACAACATCATCATGAGAAGCTACACTTGGAAGGGCTTTGAAGGAGAACTATATAAACATTTTCAAAGATGCATGTACCATGTGGATATGGGGCAGCAACATAACTCTATAAAGGAGTTAATTCAGCCATCTCTTTCTCTTTTTGGGGAAGGGGACAAATCTATGCACCACTCCATTTGTTTAAGGAGGAATTTTGGTGAAAAATATGCTCATGTAAATAATGTTTCATTTGATTATTGTTTGCATTCTTTCACCATGTATATGCAGGCCATAAATCCAAGGAGAATTATTGTACCTTATAAACTTCATGGCCAACTTTGGGCCACAAAAATTTCTGAACATGGCCACTCCCTTGGAGGGTAAAGGGAGATTTTGTTTCATGATGGGTGCATTCCTGAAGCACCAAATATATCTCACACTTTTAGCCATAGTGAGATGACTTGGACAACAAGTAAGAGGTGGGGAAACCACTTACCCCATCATGATCTGATGCACTCAAGAGATGCACTGTGCTGGTTCCACATGTGGGACTATGACCCACCTCCATATGCACAAATTTCTGTTTGTATGTATATAGTTTTGATCCCATACATGGATGATGTACTTGTACATTTTATGGGAATGTATGGAGGGAGGATGGCAGGTATGTATGTGCCCTATGGGATGGAGATTATCCATGTATCTTATGCTACATGTTTCAGGGAGAACATTGGGCAAACCATGTTTGTTTCATTTGAGCTATTGTCTCCTTATGTGATGGATTATTTACATCTCATGAGAACTTTGGAGGAGCACATGGAGGGATGGATTGGTGAACACTTAGCTTATGGAGGAAGCTTATCACATGTTGGTGTCACCAATGGAGGAGGAGAAGAGTTGCAACACTCACCTTGTTAGTTGCTTGAGGACAAGCAACATTTGGGAGGGGAGGACTGTAATATTCCCCATTAGTCATGAGCTAATTGAAATATTCATTTTTGTTTTATTACTTTGTTTAAAGAATAAAAGAGCAAAGGAGGTCCATAATACTCAATAATGAATAAATCAATGCCAAATGTGACAAGACTAAATCTTGGCTATTAAATCAAGCACCCTTAGGTATGAAAGGGGATGGAACATTTTGACTGGGTCAACCTTGACCAAATCTACAACGCTATCATGGAGGAGTGGCCATCAATGAGGCACAACACAATTTTATATGGAGATGCCTTGTGTGAAAGAAGTGATCTCATTGGAAGTGGTTTAGGGTTTGAAAGCTCTTGTCTTATAAAAGGAAGGGGATGTGAGCATTAGAGGGTTGTTGATGTTTATCATATTTTCTGAATATATGGTATGTTTAGACATACATCTTTCTCTTGCTGCTTAGATGAGATTGAATGTTGTTTAGTATTGGGTGTTCCTGATCGTGAATCCCACCTCTTTCCATTGAGTAACTCTTGTAAGAGTTTGTATTGCATTGTCCACTATCTTGCTTAGGGCCAAGATTCTTCTTTCAACTACAACACAAATCCTATTGAGGGTTTAGTTGTTTTTGCAAGCTGCATCAAGTGGAGTCTAGATATTTCATATCTAGGTAATTTCAGTGCTCATTTTCAGTGGAGGAGGTTTCCACTTCATTGGGAGGACAATATTAGAGTGCTTGAGCATCATTTTCAGATCTTGGCACCATGCCAACTATATTTTGATCCCTACAACGCAGTATACTTCCAGATCTGCGTTATTTCTGTAGGTACAGTTGCAGGGTTTCAACACACCGTTTGGAGAGTGATTTTCTAAGTGTTGGGGATCTGCACTTCACTTTGGAGATTTGTTGGAGGAGGCTATTCTATTGCCTATATTAGTTCGGCCACACTTTCCACATCTGAATATTTCAGTAGATATGCAGTCTTAGATATGAGATCTACAACTTGTACATGGTGTTTTGCTGAAAACCCCAAGGGGGTTCATTAGAGGAGCTTGTATAGTGCATGAATCTGCTATAGATCTAACTTTTTATGCACTTATTTGATCTAGATTTGATGTGTAATCTACAACTGTTGCAGACCCAATAAAATAACGCTGTAAGGATTTTCCAGTGTTTATATATGGTTGCAACACCTCATTTTGAGGGATTTGTTTCATTGGAGGATTTCTTTTCTTGTTATGCATCTTATGGGCCACTTTTTACATACATTTTGCTGCTATAATAACAAATCAAAGGTCTCAATATTGGCCTCCTGCTTTATAAAATATTATTTGAGTTATTTTCCTATCTTTCTGCATTGTATTGTTGTATTCCCCATTTGGGAATATTACAATCTATCTTTTCTTCTATTTTGTGAGCTGGTTGCATAACATTTGTTATCAGAGCTTTGGATTCTAGGGTTTCGCTTCTTCAAACAGACCATCTTGGAATTTTCATTATATTTTTTTCTACGAAGCTTCAGAAGCAGAAATTGAAACCACATGGATTCGAAATACTAATAAACCTCGTGTAAAAATTTCAGATCTTGGTTTGCTATATTTTCAGAGATATGATCTGAGGAATTTAGGGTTTTTGCAGGTTCCATAATTTCATCTCAAACTGGCGACTGAGGGAAAATCGTCATAACTTTCGTTTCAGGCATTGGATTTGAATTCTGTAAAAAATGGCTGAAAGTGCATGGATAATAGTTTCTTTTGTATCAATTTCAGAGTCGAAGGTCAAAAAATGACACATGGCATGCCGTAAAAGTTCGCTCTACTAAACCAGTCCATAATTAGGTCATTGTGGGAGATCGAGCATAAATTTATCTTGAAGAATCCAAATTAGGTCTGACCCATGTCATTGGAAAGAAGACTCAAAGGGCTAATACAAGACCAAATTTCAAAACTTGGGGATCCGAAATTACAGAGATACAACAGATTCAATATCAAGCTCCTAAAAAGAAAATAAAAATTTGTGTATTTAAAAAAAAATTGCATAAGTTTTGTTTGAAAAATAAGTTTGAAGTGATTCAAGGGGCATAATGAAGCATAAATATCATTTTTTCATTCCAAATTGACTCAAATCAAGAAAACAGAAACACCTATTAAGAAACTAGAAAAATCTACTATGACACATGAAGAAGAGGAAGAAATGCAACATGATATATCAAAATTTTGGGACCAAGTGCAAAAATGTCGCTCTCGCAAAGAGTAACCAAAAATGAAATGGAAGCTAAGATGGATGGTTTAAAGAATGGTTTAAAAAAAAATGGAAGGTTTGAAGAATGGTTTAAAATCAAACATGGAAAGTTTGATGGATGTCATAGAAGCAAAAATGAAAGGCAACATGGAAGATTTGAAGAATGGTTTAAATACAGACATGAAAGGTTTGAAGGAAGGTTTGACAAATTTGCTGTAAGAAATGCTTCCTAATGGTGAAAAGGTGTTAGATGTAATTCATGATGAGAACAAAATAAATGTTAATCATGATCTCATAGACTATAACGTTGGATTGAAGAGCCACCATATTCCAAAGATCGATATGAGGAAGTTTGATGGCAAGGATCCGGTAACATGGATACTATAGATGGAGCAATATTTTGATCTCCATAACGTGCAACAAACACAAAAGGTATGCATTGGAGCTTTATATTTAGAACCCAATTAGTTTGTATGGTATCGATGACTTTGTTCTCGTAAACCACTTGTCACTTGGTCAGTTTTTACGAAGGAAATGATAGCACACTATGAAGATACAAAAAGAAACACCTTTAGCCAATTGATAAATCTCAAACAAAAGGGTTCAATGACGGAGAACATTGAGGACTTACAAAAATTGAATGTAAGGGTAAGTGATATTCCAGAGGAGAATAAGATTGATGTGTTCATAGGGAATTTAAATGATAACATCGAACATGAGGTTCTCCTTTGGGAACCTGATTCATTGGAGAAGGCATCTAGGTTGGAAAGAAAAATTGAAAGCAAAATTATGGAAACAAGGAAGCCTACCACTCACAACTATAAAGATGGAAGTGTTGTTGCTCCTAGCCTTCCAAAACCTACAGGGTTGACACCACAAAAATTGGAAGAAAAAAGAGCAAAAGGGCTTCGTTACAATTGTGATACAAAATACACTAAAGGTCATAAGTGTGCTGAGAAGAAATTAGTTTACATAGATTGTGAAGAGGAGGGAAAAAATGAAGAATAAACTTCAAAAGAAGAGGATATATGCCAGGAAATGAACTTAGAGAAAGAAGAAATAATTTCGACCATATCCTGTAATGCATTGGCAGGAATTACCACTCCTCAAACTCTCAAGATAGAAGGACATATCAAAAAGAAAAATCTAATAGTGTTGACTGATTTAGGTAGTACCCATAATTTTATTCATTGTAAGATAGCCAAGGAATTGAATTTCTTCCTATATCTAGTACTAGAGTGTCAAGTGATGGTTGCAAATGGAGGTACTATAAATTTCTCTGGAAAGTGCCATAATATCAAGCTAACCATGTAGGAATATGTATTGAATAGCCCAATGCTTTCCATTCCAATGGGTGGTGTTGATGTTGTATTAGGTGTTCAATGGTTACAATCTGTTGTGGTTCATTTCACATCTCTTTCTATTTTTCAAATCATTCTCAAAAATATAAAAAATATATAACATTGTGAAAAAGAAAAAGTGAAATAAGATTTCATATGCTAAGATTTATTGGGAATTTATATGTAAAACACAAATGTTGGTTGAGAGCATGTGAAAGGTGGGTCCGACCATAGTTGTAAAAATCATGCAAGTTGTCGGTTGAGATTATACAACAACTCATGAAGATGGATCGGGAGGAACCCACAGGCACAAGTAGCCCGACAGTTAATTTACGGGGTGCCCCTGCAGTTGACTATGACGTAGGTTTGTTGAATCAAATCAACAGGCCTACCCAAGGTGCCTCCGCAGTGATGCAAGCAGTCAGAGGACAACGTTAGCAAGTGAGCCAACTCACTATCCGCGTCAGTCCTGTACATGTCTAGTCATTGTCTTGTCAAGCAGTTAATGACTGTTTTTTCCCAAATTTTCCCTCTGCGCCTATAAATACTAAGTCAAAACCATTCTTTTTTTCACCTGTTTGTTTTGGTTTAAATTATCTCAGTCATCGTAATCACCCTTCTCCTTCGTTTACAGTCAATCCATTTGTCACCCCGAGTGTTATCATGGCCAAATGATCCTTGTCTGGTTCATCAAGTCACATTCCCCTCATGGACACATATCAATATATCATTGACACCAGTTGTAGAGTTGAACACTTACCTCTGCATCAACTGGTTATCCTCAACCAACATAATTCCCCTGTTTTTCCAGCCATGGTCAGGTCTGGAGTGTTGTCTACTTGTATTCCAATAACCCATCTTGTTCCTGAATTCATTCACTGGTTAGCTTAAGCTTTATACCCTGGAAAATGTTTTTTCATGAACCATTTGGGAGAGAGTGTATTTCAAGTGTCCTCCTTGTTAATCCGTCAAGCATTTTGTTACCCTGAGTTAGAAGCTCATTTTAGTTTCACTGAAGAGTCTTTGGTAGCTCATTATGACAGTCTTACAGGGAAAAAATTCACACAGATGATTTTCTTCCTGAAGCCACAAGCATGGAAGTTTTCTCCAGAAGAAAAGGTATTCTCTTTGGAAATATTTGATGTAGAAATTAAACCTATTTTGCAATTTTTATCAAAAATTATTGGGAAAGAGGATTCTTCGCAGGTTGACATATCAATATTGGGATTGTTTGATTTTATGATGAAGCCTGAAGTAGTGTTAGATATCCCATCATTTTGGCAAGAGAATATCAACTCTTAGTTCATGAGTTTAACTTTAACAGGTTCATTCAAATTTCCTTCAGTTATTTTATATCTATTCATGTATCAAAATGCAGAGGAATTTTTGAATTAGGGGTTGAATATTATGGATTCAAATAAGAGAAGGCAACCAGTAATGTTTTGGATTGACATAGTAAGGAATGAACCAAATGATGGGGGGTTGTTTGACTTTGCTGCTTATTATTTACCAATTGCTTATAAATTTTTGAATGGGACTACTCCCCCATGTTTTTTGCCTAAAGCCTAAGAATTCCTTTATCTCAACAACAATTGCAGGTATGGGGACTGGTTTATTTTTGAAGATTATTTAGAGATTAGGTTGTATGGGGATGAGGTTGAACCTTACAGACTGCCTACATTTTTTCCCATGAGAATGTTTTCCTTAGAATTTATTAGGCAGAGTTTAAATGTTGATCAAATTCATTTTGTACCAGTGAAGAAGGATCATATGTTCAAATTACCCATGACCGTTGGACCTTTCATTGTAAATATGAGGCAAGCTACAAAAGAAGCCAGTCAAAAGCTTGAAGATATGCATTTGTTGTTGGGTGAAAAGTGGGCCTATGACCCACATCAGGTGATTTCTAAAATAGGGATTGAAAGTGGTTTTTCTGCCTATATTCATGAGAGCAAGCCAAAGATTGAGAAATTGGCTAATAAGGGTTTTGCAGGGAATGATAGCACTAGTATTGAAACCCCTGCTATCTCTGAAAAGGGAAATAAAAGATATAGAGAAAAGAATGATGTTACAAAGGAGCAAGGAGCTGAGAAAAGGGCTAAGGTGAGTGAAGAAGTACCATATACACAACTTGGATTGACAATTCAATTGGGAGAAATTCAAAATACACTAGCTTCACCGTCTAGATATGAAGCTACTCATGAGTAGGTACCATTAATTAAACAATTTTTTGCCCAAATTTTTGAGAAGAACCAGAGGATAAGGGAAAGCATGGAGGCTCAAGCTGAGTCTCAAATCACCTATGATCAAACTAGGTTATTAACTGCCATGGATTTAGAAAAGGAGCAGCTGAAGATTGTTTTTTCACACCCATCTGAAATGACAGTAGGGTCATCAAGAAATTTCAAGACTCTCAATTTCACTATTGATGCCATGAAGATTCCATTACCTGACAAAATTAATTTACATATGAAAACTAGTTTATTGATTGCTAATGATTTGACTAAAATTAGAGCAGTTGCAAGAAAAGCTAAAAGCATGCTGGTAAAGGTGATCAAGCAAATGAAGCTGGAGAAGGCTAAGCATGGAAAAATTTAGGGGCTAATATTCGTAGGTGGGCTAATTTTCCATGGTTTTTCAAAAAAAAGATTCGCCAATTTCCATTTTTTTCTAAAAGTGATTCGCCCAAATTTTACAGTATAAAATTATATTATCCTAAAAATCGCCAAAATTTTATAAAGACTATATAAAGTCATTATAAATTTGGATATATTTAAAAAAATAACGCCAAACTTCTTACAATTTTCATATTAAGGACTCACAAGATTCGCCAAGGTTTCTAAACTTTAAGATAAATTTCCATCCTTAAAATTTTCCCTGAGGCTAAGTCTAGAGCTCTCTCTACTCAGAATGAAGAATTAAAGAAGATATTATCAAAATTGGACTAGACCCCACTGACATATCAACTATGCAGACTTTATTATAGAGTGCAGAATCAGAAGTAAGTGTACTCATAAAGAAGCTAAAACTTCCTATTGGAAAACACACAATGGCAACTGAGGTAGCATAAGTTGAGTCTGAAAAAGAGAAGATTTTACAACATGTGTTACAGAAAGATGAAGAGGTTTCCAAATTGAAAGAAATAGTAACCAGGCTACAGGGGAAGATTGACTCTCATGTCTGCACAATAGTTTTATCAATTGAAACCGATGATACAACAACAAAGATATCACAGTTGAGTACAAAATTCAAGATGGCAGAAATTGACAAAAAGAAAGCTCAAAGTGATCTTGACACAACTTTGAAGGTTATAAGGGAAAAATATGATGAAATTGTTATATCAAAGGATACTGTAGACAAATATAGAACAGATTATAAGGCAGCCTGTGAAGTAGACAAGTATCTCAAGGAAAAGTTGAAATGGAACATGTCCCTAATTGAAGCCAAGCATATACTTTGGAATGAGATTATTGGAGTGATTAAAACAGTCTGGGAATATTTAGTACTTATTTAAGAGGAGAAGAGTATAATCAGAGATCTTGAAGAGCTTGTTCTAGCTGACAAGCAGAAAATGCATGATAGAGCCATATGGGCTAAGAAGTTAATATATTTTATTAATTCCAACTCACTGAATGAGCATGAAACAAAAGATAGAACATTATGTGTTCTTGAAATTAACAAGGTGATAATAAAGAATGTACACAGGAAGTCAACAGAAAAGAGATTGACAAAGATCAAGCAAGCTGTGGAGAATTTTAATACTTTATTTGACAAGAGAACTGGCGCTGGTTTTCCATCTTGCTGGGACCTGCAGAGTAATTTATTGTCCTGGGAAACCTATGAAACTCTGTTGGTGGATGCAAAAAGAAAAGTTGATAATACTCATGAGAAAACTGCAGTGTTACAGGGGATAATAGTTATGAATTTCCTGCATAAATATTTTCAATTTTTATGGATGGTCAAGACATTATTTTTGGACAAGCCAACTTATACCAGAATTACTGCATTTAGAATGGAACATCATAAGCTAATTAATTCCCCAAGGGAAAATTTTGAACTTTGGAAGAAGTACAAAGATGGATGACCAATCTTCCTGAAGATGCACCTATAGCAGATGATATTCAGAAAACTACATCAGTAGTAAAAACTACATCAACAGTAAAAACTACATCAGCAGTAAAAGGACCCACATCAACATCAAAGGGAATCACATCAGTAGCTAAATAAGTTCACAAGACATCATGATATTTATTTCTTTGTATTTTCTTTCTGTTTTTAGAACAAGGTTGTAATATTACCCTCAAATGTAATGAAAGTAGTTGATAGGGGAAATAAGTAGTTTAGGTAGTTTCAAGAAGTTCTGACAGTTACAAACCATCTTTCAATGTATTTAAGAAGAGAAAAATGAAATGGAGGGTTCCGAGTTTTGGACCTATGGAAGGCTACGATTTGTACTTATTTTCTAATGAATTAATGAAAGAAGCATCAAGTTTCCTGCAACTGTTGATGGTGATTTGTATTTCCTGTGTCATATTGTGTTCTTTCTTCTTTGAATGAAGTGAAGTAATGTAGCTTCCGATCTCTTAATTACATTTGTAAGTAAGAGTTAAATAAGCTCAATATGCGCTCTTTCACTCCAACTTTTCTTTCTTCACAAATTCATTTTGAGACTTAAAGTAATAGATTTTGTGTTACATCATATTATTTTGATTTTCCCAACAATTCTTCTTTTCATTCAGATATCGGCAGTTAAAGGCATTATGGAATCTTTTATTACTTCAGAGTTATAAGGGTTTTAAAGAATTAATTTCCAAAGGGTTAGAGCAAAGACCTCACAATATAATCATTTTTGTGACATACTTTTAAAATGTCTTAAGCACTGATTCCTTTCCACAACCAAGGGATTGTCTCTTAAGGTCAATATTTTTTGGTGTCGTTGCCAGGGAATGAAGAGTTGAAGTTTTTTTTCCCTGGGTTTTTCACATTATTTCCTCTGGTTGTTCAGTGAGGAGGAAATTTTGGCTGTGTTTTTTATTATCAGAATTTTGTCTTACAAAAGGCCTCACACGAGGTCAATGTTGAAGTTTGCAACAAGAAATAGTGAAATTGGCATCCAGAAACAAGAAGCAACACCTACACTAAGTGTGGGACCATGAGGTCCAAGCAGCACCTACACTAAGTGTGGGACTAGGAGGTCCAAGTAGCACCTGCTAAATTTGGTGTATGTCTATTTTAGTTATTCCTTAATTTAGATGGACAATAAAATGTAATCTAGTCTCAAAATAACTTGTAATAGTTAACTAAGTGTGATAAACTCAATTAACTCATGAATATCGAGTTAGATGTAGTTGGTGAGGCATGCTGAGTAAATCTAGTTTGAATAGAGTTCGAAGTGTAGTGGTGCATTAGTTAATGCATGTTGTAATCAATTTAACTCATTTAAGTGAGTTAGAATCAGTTGTGTTAGTTGTAACTATTAGATACACTAGTGAGAGATCAAGTGAATTAAATATTAATTAATTCACAATCAGTGATCTCACATGCAACTGAGGATTTACTATTATTAACTGCATGCATGTCAGTTCCAGTGGAGACCCAGTTGAGATGTAGGTGAACAGGAAGTGTGACCATCAATTGTGATATTAGAAAGCTACCTAGGTGTAGTTAAAACACCACAAGATGCCCATGATAATAAACGCAATGTAGGAAGGCTGGAATTCCTTGTGAATATGGATTTCATTCCTCATGAACTGCGTGAGCAAGGCAGGCTAAAGACACGCTGATAATTGGCTGAATATTGGCCTGATTTTTCCTGGATCAATGTGAGACAATTAGCTGAATACAGGAGGACTCTTGTGAGAAGAGTTGTATGCAATCGTTTCATTATTCCTTGTGGAATATACAATATAAGATAGTGGGGTTTTGAGAAGCAAGCTGTCCTTGGGAAATTATTTGCGTTGTGGCTTGATTGATTCTTCTTTGATTCATGTGATTGGCGATTGCATTTTTAATTTAACAATTGATTTGTAGAAGAAATTCAGTATTTAACTTTATTACATTGTTATATCGTATTGAATCCATGATATACATGCTTGTTGTATAATTTATACATGGTATCAGAGCTGTGTTATAAATTTTATACATGGTGTGATAACAGGAATTATTTGGGTTTGCGAGTTTGCAGAGAATATATAAAATTTTTTATGCAAAATTTTCAAAAAAATAGCATATTTGGATTCCTTGCGAAAAATTACCCAAATTGAAAAAAAAAATCAGTCGAATCAGAGCTCGGATGAGGGAGATATCGCTGATTTAAAATCAGCTTTTTGTTATAAAATTTTGCGATGGCAAGACAATTACAATGTGCGCGAGCCAAGAACCTGCATGCACTTGAGGTACAAGATGCATGCAAATATTCGAGGAGCAAAGAAAAGGTTAGTGACTTGGTGGTTGAGAGGGAGCCTCTCAACATGCAGCCTGAGAAGAAGTCTTAGAAGGTTGTGGAGCAGCCACAACTGGAGAAGCAGAGAGGAGACTGAGTGAAAGAGTCCACTCAAGAAGAGACCTATTGGAGGGGGAAATTTCAAGCCAAATAGGCAGAGGGAGTACATGTAGCTATACCTCTAGGTGTGAGGTGGGGCAATGTGCAAAATTAATCCCAAGAAGAAATTTGGGTAGGGTTCATTGAGATGGTGCGTCTCATGGATCGAACCTGGCTATGAGAAGCCCACAATACAACAATAGCAGGATTAGTTATATTGATGCAGTCAAATGTCAGGAAGACAGAAATCTGAGTGACAAGTGTCACATACTGGAGTGTATATTAGAGTTGGCATCAGTGCAGAGTGCATGGATGCAAATGTCAACATTGCAGAGAGTCCAGTAGACATGTGCAGTAGCTAGCAACAGTCAGAAGGCTCTGATGACAGATGCATTATATTGGTTTACTTGTTTGGAGTCTATTCAATTTCAGAAGTGTTGCATGTGCGAGAAACACTAGAGAAGTGTTGCATGCAAAGGTTGCATGTGCGAGAAAAACTCGAGAGGTGTTTCATGCAAGAGTTGCACATCACATGCAAGGGTTGCATGTTGCATGGAACATGCACGAGGTTGCATGTCACATGCAAGAGGTGCATGTCGCATGCAAGGACATTCATTTCTTGTTGAGAGGGAGTTTTGAAATTTGCAACAAGAAACAGTGAAATTGGCATCCGAAAACAACAAGCAACACCTACACTAAGTGTGGGACCAGGAGGTCCAAGCAGATCTTACACTAAGTGTGGGACTAGGAGGTCCAACCAGCACCTGCTAAATTTGGCGTGGGATAAATTTGGTGCATGTCTATTTTAGTTATCCATTAATTAAGATGGTCAATAAAATGTAATCTAATCTCAAAATAGCTTGTAATAGTTAACTGAGTGTGATAAACTCAGTTAACTCATGAATATTGAGTTAGATGTAGTTGGTGAGACATGTAGAGTAATTCTAGCTGTAACAGAGTTCGAAGTGCAGTGGTGCATTAGTTAATGCAGGTTATAATCAGTTTAACTCAGTTAAGTGAGTTAGACTCAGTGGTGCTAGTTGTAACTATTAGATACACTAGTGAGAGATCAAGTGGATTAAATATTAATTAATTCACAACCAGTGATCTCACATGCAAATGAGGATTTACTATTATTAGCTGCATGCATGTCAGTTCCAGTGGAGACCCGGTTGAGATGTAGGTGAAAAGGAAGTGTGACTATCAATTATGATATTAGAAAGCTACCCAGGTGTAGTTAAAACACCACAGATACTCAACACAGTGTAGGAAGGCTGGAATTCCTTGTGAATAGGGATTGCATTCCTCATGAACTACGTAAGAAAGGCAAGTTGAAGACAGGCTGAGAATTGGCTGAGTATTGGCCCGATTTCGTTTGGATCAGTGTGAGACAATTATCTGAATACAGGAGGACTCTTGTGAGAAGATCTGTATGTAATTGTTTAATGATTCCTTGTGGAATATACAATAGAAGATAGTGGTGTTTTGAGCAGTAAGCTTTGCCCAGGAAATTATTTGTGTTGTGGCTTGATTGATTCCTATTCGATTCATGTGATTGGCGATTGTGTTTTTAATTCCGCAATTGATTTGTAGAAGCGATTCAATATTTAACTTTAGTACATTGTTAGATTCGATTGAATCCATGATATACATTCTTGTTGTATAATTTCTACAGTCAGATACCTCACAATAGAAGGGCCCTGCTTTATAAGACCCTGAAAGATTGGTTTCTAAAAGAGTCTAGAAACCTAAAACCCCTTTAACACCTAGTCCTACATTGTTTGCTCCTAGAAGTAGTTCTAGTCATCCTTTGTTCGAAAATATATCTAAAGTACTTCCTTTCTTAGAACAAGATTAACCTTTTACACCAATTTATTTTCAAGAACCTTAGTTGGAAGAACTCTCTTTTGAGTCAGTTTCTTTCACTTTCACACAAGGTCAACAAATTCCAGTTGTTATTTCCTCTACTATTTTTCATCAACCTACACCCATATCCATTTCACCACCACCCCCATTCACTTTCACAGTAGGTTCATCAACTGCATCTACCCAAGGGACAATTAATCAAGGTGTAAACATGGCAGCACCAACCTTCTTGTTAAATATATATGCACCACTTAATCTTCCACAACCAATGAATGAAATGCCTCAAGAATATCTTAAATTAATTCCTCGTTTCACTGGAGAAGATGAAGTAACTACAGAGAAAAATTTGTTGAGATTCAACAAGATGATGAGCTTAGTGAAAAGAGTCGCCTTCACTAAGTGGGCCAGCAGGCTATTTTTGGCACAAGTCTATTTTTAGACATGGTGATCATATTTCAAAAGTTGCAGGATGCTATTTGTGGATGGTTGGTCAAGTTGGAAAAATAGATGAAATTCTATTTTTAGAATATTGGGCGAAGTCTATTTATAGACTGTCGATATAAAAATAGAAGTGTCGATTATTATTAGCTCTTAATAATAATCTGACAATAAACAACAAATTATTCTCTTGGAGCACTTAATTTCAGTGCATAGATTTGGAAAATCAGTGGGCTGAAGGAATTACGCAATTCCTAGGGTTTACGAGTGGTTCATGCATGGAGGACTCATTTAAAACTGAAGTGGCAAAGTTATGACAGAGTTGGAAGAGTAGTTCATGGAGTTGTTATTCAGTTTAACTCAGTTGAGCTAGTTGTATATAGTCTAACTGAATGATACACTAGTGAGAGTGGAGTGAATTAATTATTTAATTAATTCACAAATAATAACTCATTAATCAACTAAACAAATACAACAATTAACTACAGTGCATGTCAGTTCCAGTGGAGACCCAGTGGAGAGATAGGTGAAAGGGCAAGATGGACTATCTGTTGTGACTATAGTGATGCATTGATTGCACCGCACACACATTGGAGTTGCCAATGAGGATTTCGCAGCCAAGGCAAGGGCATTACAAATTCATTCTGAGCTATTCTTCAGCAGGGATTGCATAGTGGAGGCAGGCTAGTAGGTGGCAAGAAGTCAGTGCATGGATTTGCAGATTTCTTCTGATTAGTGTGTGACGATTGATTGTACTGAGAGCTTGATGTACTAATCTTTGTATGAGATTGTTAAATTATCTCCATGATACATAATATATGATAGTTAGTTTTCAAATTTCTCTGTGCTTCGTTAAAACAACCTAGTTATGTTTAATTTTTTTTATTGCTTCATGTGTTTGCAATTGATTTTAATTTCCGCAAAATATTAATAGTGGAAGGATTCTGTATTAAGCAAGAAGATAAAATATTGTTAGATCAGGAGAATGTGGATATATGCATGAATCTTGCATATAATTTCTACATGGTATCAGAGAAGTGTTAATTCTTGAAGATTGCAATTGTGAAGAATTGTTGAGTTTGTGCTGGTGGACAATTCGAATTTGCTACAGAAAATTCTTGGTGCGACAGTTGAGTATACATTGAAATGTCTTTCAATGGGTTGTGATTGGAGTATGCCCTTGATGGGAGCTCGAATTACATAGCCTGGAAGGATAGGATGGAGGCGGTGCTGGAGGATAATGGACTAAAGGAGTTCATCGATAGTGATGTTCCTAAGCCGGGATCTAGCGATGCTGCATTACTTGACGCATGGCAAAAGAAGATAGCAAAGACAAGAAGAATTCTGTTGGAAGGTGTGAAGGACCATATTGTGTCCAGCCTTCACAGGAAAGCCACTCCATTCTTAATGTGGAAGGTTTTGACAGATTTGTTCCAAAGCAGCAGTGACCAGAGGAAGTTGGCGCTGAAATACAAGCTCAGAAAAATAAAAATGGAGAAGGGCAACAGTATTCCAAAATATCTCACGAAGTTTGTCCACTGTAGGGATGAACTGGGAAGTGTGGGGATTATTGTTGATGATGAAGACTTGGTGAGCTTGGCTCTCCTTGGGCTTCCAAAGAGTTGGCATAGCTACGAAGACTCTATCAATGGACGGGAGAAATTTTCGGGATGGGAGCGACTTTGGTCAGATCTTGTGCAGGAGGAGATAAGGCGGGGTACCAGGAATGGCTCTTCATTGAAGAATGAAGATGAAGAGAATTTTTCTTTGGCTGCCAAAGCAAGGAAGGGGAAGGGAAATAAATTTCCTTCAAAATCCGATGCTAAAGGCAAGAAGTAGGATTTTTCCAAAGTGAAGTGTTTTCACTGTCACGAACATGGGCATTTTTCCACTAACTGCCTACATAAGAATAAGAACAAGAAGGCTAATGGAGCTGCAACTGGAGAGGCGTTAGCCTTGCAATTTGAACTTGATTTCTCTTTGATTGCATTCTTGGTTTCAAGCTATATGGGATCTTTTAGTGTCACTCTAGTCATACTGCCATCAGTGATCAAAATTGCTCTTTTGCATTTGCATATTAGGAGTCCCATAATAATCAATTTCGCCAACTGCTAGGGGTCATGATTCATCGATGGCATTTGTTACCAGCTTTTCCTCATGAGGTACTTCGCTGATTTCTTCCTATGATCTTCAGTCATTTGTCACTTTCATTCTCAAAATCATATTAGTAGGTCATAGGATGGGTCTCATTAGTCTCTAAGGTCTTGCCATGGTCAAATTAATGAGTCAAGTGTCAAATAAAGATCAGCGAAGTCATGAGGAAGTCAATAAATACAAAGTCATAGCACCAGGAAGATAAAAGATATCATTTGTTTGGTTTGATGCAAGCTTCACCTCAAAACCATGTTTTGAGGTGAAGACATGATACTTTGCCTTTCAGCCAAAATTCAGAAGCTGTTATCTCCACAAAGTGATGTCTCTGCCTTCAGAGAAGTTTTCTGCATTATGTTCAGCACCAAATCGTCTTCAAAGTAGATCCATCAGAAAGAGCCCGGAAAGAGCTTTCCAACGGTATACTACACTCTTAAAACTGGCTTCTGGATTGACTTTTGTGCTTAAGTGAAGTAAAAGCCCTCTATTCCCTAAGCCCCACCTATTTCCCATGTTTCCCCTTTAACTTTATGTTCAAATCCCTTTAAAAACCCCTTCCTTCCCCTTTCCGATTATAATATCGCATTGTAAATCATTTAATAAAATATGCGATTTTATTACCCAACCACTTCCCCTCCATTCCTTTGGACTTTATAATAAAAAACTTCATATTACAAATTCCCTCCCCTTAAAACACTTCTCCGACCAATACCCCACAGACTTTATAACAAAGTTATATCATATATATAAACCCCACCACTTTAGCGCAAAATCACAAAATCACAAGTTTAGAGATTCAAGTGTCTTGTTGATGTGGAATTTGCGATGTGCGATGTGTGATCATTGCAAAATTCCCATCGCAAATTCCCATCGCAAAATCCCGTCGCAAATTCCCCATCGCAAAATTCCCATCACAAAATCCCCATCGCAAATTCCCATCGCAAATTCCAATATTGTGATTGCGATTTTATCCCCGGGCCCACCATACAGCACTTACTCCCCATTATAATATAAAGGCCCTTTCCCCTTTGTAAGTCCCAAAATCGCATTTTATTACATTTATTAAAGGACTTCCCATGGTTTAATCCAACCGCATCGAAAGTTTTATTTTGTATATATTTTCCCGCTTCCCGATCCCGATTGCGATTAAGATGCTGGTCCCGCCTCCTCTCCCTTCCTTCTTATTCACTATTTCCCTTCACGTAAGGCATTATTTCAGTTTATTCCAGTTTACTGCAATGGCATCTTATTAAAAGCCAGTTATTCAAAAGGAATAATGGAAAGCAAAGCGACAACCAGAGGCCGAGACCCAAATTGTAACAGTCACATCTTCAGTTACGTTGTAGAGAAATCTACGTTACAATTTTTTGCCTTATCACTGGCCAGATGTAATGCAGCTCTTCCTTTACGAAGAGACTGTTGGCTTTTGGCCTTCTATCTTCAGTTGTGATTTCCCCCCTTCCATCGATTTGTATTCCGGAAAAATTCGTCTATTTATTGTAAATTCTAATTATTTGCAAAGGGGGAAAGTCTGAGTTCTGGAAAACTCAGAAGTAGGGGAATAGTGTGGCAGTGAGCTCTGCGCTCCGTTGTACAGTTTGGCAGGGAATTAAATAAAGTGATGCAGCTCTGATTTATGGGATTCATGTGGTATGAGTTTTAGCATATGTTTCTCCTTTGTGTTTCATATGTACATTGTTATGTTACACCATTCATTCATTAACATCTCCAGTTGAATGTTTTCAAGTTAGAAAGGTAGAATCCATTTTATATGCTCTGCCTTGGGGAATCATTCATACTCTGTGTTTTTTCTTCTGTTTGAAAAGGATTCATTTACTATGCCCTTTTCAACTCCTCAACAGTCTTTACATTTCATCTTATTTAGACTTGATTGCTAAACCTCCTACCTATCTTGCCCTATGAAATATTTTGTATCCCGATTTAATTCCTCAGTTCATACTGTCCTCTTGTCCCATACATCCCTGAAATTTCAGTAATTCATCAAAACTCTTTTTCCCATTTATATACCTAGCCTAAAATCAGTTCATTACCATTTTATTGAATATCAATTCTATGGAGAGAGCCCTCTCCTGTCCTTGTAGGGCTAGCTACAAGGCTGAGCGTGGTTTAGTTGTTACCCTGATTTTCCTTTTTCAGCCTGAGGTTCAGATTGGGTGCTAACATCTCTGGCGACTCCGCTGGGGAAGCAATTACAAACTTTTGCGTAGAAGATTTATCACCCTAGTAATATTTTTCTTGCAAAGTCTCGATGACGATATTTAAGAATTTTCTAGGCTGATATAAATATTATATAGTAGTAAGTTGACCACACTGGCTTCAAGAAGATATACAAGGGCTAATCCTGATCCAAATCCTCCCCCTGTGTTCGAAAATCCGAATCTTATCCCAAGAATAGTCAGAAGACAAGAGGGATCGCCAAGTCCTACACCTATTTTCAGGTCCCATACTTGGCCCAGTGAATGTTTTTTTGTAGAGGAGATTTCTTTTGATGAGAATTTTGAGCTTTCTTTGTTTAGAAGTAAGTCTGAAACTGCACTTGAAGACACGGTTTTAGATCCGGAGTTCCTTGTAGATATTGAAGTTCAGAGAGCAAATTCTTCCATTGATGACTACATTTTGAATTTGCCTCAGTCCATCACTGCAACTTATATTCCTGAGCCTTCACAATCATCAGGCGTAGCATTCCATCCTCCTGATTCATCAGCATTCCCATCAATCAATTCCCAGTTTTCATCTCCTCCATCAACACCAACCTCAAATTCCAGCATTACAAACGCTGTGGTAAATCCTCCCAGAAATATGGCTGCCCGGTATGCACCCTTGGTTTTACCTCAGGTTCTCAATGATATGCTTGCTGATTATCAGAGTAAAATTGCTATCTTTGATGCCACTCAGGGCATTACAGCCCAGCAACATGTTGACAAGATGAATGAATTTTTTGACTTGCATGAAGTGGAAGAAGAGAATGTAGCAACCAGGTTGTTTGTTCAAAGCTTCGGAGGTGAAGTGAGAAAGTGGTTCAGAGCTTTACCAGCAGGCTCTATTCACACTTTGCAAGAGTTACACACACAGTTCCTAGACCGGTGGGAGGTGAAAAGGAACCCACACCAATTATGTCTGAATATGAGAATATGAAAAGAAATGTGGGTGAAATTGTGCAATACTATTGTTTAAGATTCAATGCTGCATACAATGCTATTCCGGCCAACCTCAAACCACCCGTGGATTCAGCTATGCTAAAGTTTCCGGACGGTTTTGATGCCGATATGGCATATCAGCTGCGTGAAAGAGATCCACCGTCTCTTGAAGAAATGCAAAAAATAGCAGTAAGCGTTGAAGCTAATCTGCTGACCAGAAGAGCTCGAGCTAGAACCGAAAAGAAAGTCGTGGTGAAAGAGGAATCCTCCACTTCGGACAGCAGAATGGACACTCTAATTCGTACAATGGAAAATATGGTTGAGCATTTGACGATTTCCGACAGACCCGAAACTCAAATAAGAAATCCAAATTTTAGAGGACAACAGCAAACGCAATTCAGAATTAGACAGAGAGAACAAAGGGCGCAGGACCAAGCGGCACCACAACAGCCAATTAAAACACCGTTACAGCAGAACTACGTGCAAGGGACTGACTCAGACGACGATGGTCCTCTGTTTGAAACCAATCATTTTTTCACAACTGATGGTGCACCCATTTTCCTCACAGAAGACAAAGAATACATAGTGGCGACTCTAGACATTCAAGGGGATGAAATTTTCATTTTGGCCAATGACGTGGTGTTAGAAAAGGAATCTGATGACTACCAGAGAGGTTATATGAACGTGCTGTCAGCCCAGCAAGGGCAGTATTCTCTAAGGAACAGAAACGTCACCATCAACCCCATTCAAAGGAGAAAAGAACTACAAATGAAGGACGAGGCACAGAAGAAAGGAAAAGAGCCGGCCAATCCTTCATCTAGCAAAGCACCGACAGCTGAGAATGCCGCAAAAGAAAAAGGCCAGCAGAACGTAGTGAGAGAACAAATGGAGAAGAAAGACCCTCCTATTAAAGATGTAGAAAAATCTCCCTCCTTTAATTTAGAAAATGAAATTTCCAAGTTGAAAGTGTCCATGCCCTTGACCGAGTTGGTAAAGAATAGTGTATATAAAAATCAGGTGTCTAAAGTCTTGCAAATTGACCCTCTTTCTGATATGGTTAATGTGGAGGATGACTACCCCAAACTTATTTTTGGTCCAGCCACACAAGAGTCTAAAGAAAATGAAGTTCCCCCCTTTTACCTCAGTCTTAGGTTACATGAGTTTATCTTGCATAATGCCATGTTAGACTTCGGGGCCTCCCATAATTTAATGCCCAAAGCTGTCATGGAGAAGTTAGGCCTTGATGTTACTAGAAAATACCATGATTTGTACTCTTTTGATTCAAGTAGGGTCCATTGTATTGGTCTCATCAAAGATTTAGTAGTGTCTTTAGATCAAATCCCAGCCAAAAATGTCTTGATGGATGTAGTTGTTGCTGATGTCCCACCAAGGTTTGGAATGCTCCTATCTAGGTCTTGGGGTGCCAAACTTAAGGGGACCATACAACTTGATTTCTCCTATGCCACAATCCCTGTGTTTGGCCAGTTGAGAAAGTTATATAGGGAAAAGAAAATTAAATACATGATCACTAGCAAAGACAAGCCAGTAAATCATCCCATCAATGCAGTACACACAGATTTAGAGTCTTTTGTCTTATATTCAGATGGTGGTTTAAATGATGAGGATGTTCAGTTGGTACAAGTGGAGGAGATACCTAAGATTTCAGAAAATTTCAGAGAAATCCTCAAACAGGAAAAAGACAAAGCAACAAGTACTTCTAAGCCTTCTGCCTGCCAGCAGCAAATGGATAATGAACAGCCAGAAATCAGCCAAGGCAAAGAAGAGAAAGAAACAAATTTTCAGCATCTACAAGAAGAAGAAGAAGGTCTGTGGAGTATGGATTTTGATGGAGCTCTTGGTAAGGATGGAGCTGGCATTGGAATATGGATCAGGAGTCCTATTTTTCAACCTGAGAAGGTCCCTAGTAATGCTAGAGTATGTGCTTACAAGTTGGCTTTTGAATGCTCTAACAATGAAGCAGAGTATGAAGCTCTGATTGCAGGCCTCAAAATCTTGAATAAGTTGAAGGCAAAAAGGATTTTTGTGTATGGTGACTCTGAGTTAATAATCAAGCAGGTGAAAGGAGAGTACCAAGCCAAACATCCAAGACTGAGGGCATACAAAAATGCAGTTCTGGACATTTTGAAGACATTCCCAGAGTACACTTTGACAGCAGTGCCCAGGATGCAGAATCTTATTGCTGATTCTCTTGCAACTACTGCAAGTATCCTGAAAATTCCGATGAACTCCAGCAACAAATTCGAAATCCATGTCAAACATAGGCCTGCTGTTCCGGATAATTTGAGGTATTGGCAAGTATTTTGGGATGATAATGAGATAAATGCATTTTTGCAGGTTGATGGAAAATTCAAGGACACTCTCATAGAAGGTGAGTATGTGGTGGATGATCAAGAAATGGAAAAAAACTAGATGGACATATTGCAGCTGAAAGATAACATAATTCCTAGAGGTCTCATACCTCTAGAGGAGCTGTTTGATCAGGACGATGTTGCAAAGAAGCCAAGCTTGGTGCCCATAGAGAAAGGAGTTGAAGATGTGAATCTTGGAACACCTGATCAGCCAAAGTTCGTGAAATTGTCAAAGACATTGTCCCCTGAAGCGAAGGATAAGTATGTGAATTTTCTTTCCGAATTTTCTGATGTATTTGCATGGGATTATTCAGATTTGAAAGTGTATGATAGGAACATAATCCAACATATTATTCCTATCAAGCCAGATCAAAAGCCATTCAGACAGAAGCTGAGAAGAATCAATCCAAAGCTGCTGCCATCCATTGAAAAAGAGGTAAACAGATTATACAAAGCTGGTATCATAGTCCCCATTAGATTTTCTGACTGGATTTCAAATTTGGTCCCGGTACGTAAGAATACTGGAGAAATAAGGTTGTGCATAGATTTTCGGAACTTGAATAAGGCTTCCTTTAAAGGATAATTATCCACTTCCGAAAATGGACCATATTCTGCAGAGAGTAGTTGGAGCATCCAGGATGTCATTACTTGATGGCTACTCAGGCTACAACCAAATCTTGGTGCATGAGAAGGACCAAGATAAAACTGCCTTCACAACACCCTGGGGAACCTTCCAGTATGCCAAAATGCCTTTCGGAATGAATAATGCAGGAGATACTTTCCAACGTGCAATGGACATCGCCTTTGCAAATGAAAAAGATGTTTTTCTCGTTGTCTATTTGGATGATTTGACAGTGTTTTCAGGATCAGATGATGAGCATTTGTACCATTTGAGAGTTGTTTTTCAGCGATGCAGAAAGTTCGGAATTTCTCTCAATCCCAAGAAGTGCCTCTTCGCCATGGATGAAGGCAAGCTGCTGGGACATATCATCTCCAAAGATGGTATTCGCATCGATCCAGCTAGAGTGGAGGCAATCCAGCTCATAGACCTGCCACGAAACAAGAAGGAGATCCAAGCATTCAATGGTAAGATGAACTTATTACGTCGATTTATACCCAATCTGGCTGAGCATTTGAGGGAAATGACTAATATGTTAAAGAAAGACAGCACTGTTAAATGGAGTGAGGAGGCTATCAAATCATTCAATCTGGTAAAGTTTTCTTTGTCCAATGCCCCAGTTTTGATCAGTCCCGACTACACTCAAGACTTTATCATATTTTCGTTTGCATCTGAGCATACTTTAGCGGCTGTTTTAATGCAAAAGAGAGACGAGATCGAAAAGCCAATTGCCTTTTTCAGTAGAACTATTAGAGACGCTGCTTTGAGGTATAATATCATTGAAAAACAGGCATTGGCCCTTATCAAAGCATTGAAGGATTTCAGGGTCTATATTCTGCATTCACATACTATAGCATATGTCCCAAACGCAGCAGTGAAGGAGGTGTTGATGCAAACTAATCCAGAAGGTCGAAGAGGTAAGTGGATAGCAGCCATGTTGGAGTATGATCTGGAGATCAAGCCCACGAAATTGATCAAAGGCCAAGGCTTGGCGAAATTGATGGCCCAATCAAATCTGCACGCCTTAGATATAAACCTTATAACAACAGTGGCAGAAGAGGAAGATGAAGGTTTGCTGGTTCCAATTGCAGACATTTTTCTACAGTCCCCGTGGTATTCAGATATCATCTATATCCTTTAGCATTTGTCTCCTCCTATGGGCATGTCCAAGAGCAAAGGTAGATCTCTGAAGCTAAAATCTGCAAAATACTGCATTTTAGACAGCACTCTGTATTGGAAAGATCCAGGAGGTGTTCTGCTCAATTGTTTGGTTGAAGAAGAAGCGCAGAAGGTAATGCACGACTTTCATAAAGGCGACTGCGGCGGTCACTTGTTCTGGAAGACTACAACTAACAAGATATTGAGAGCAGGATATTATTGGCCCATATTATTTTCTGATTTATATAAAACAGTGATGAAATGTCACGAATGCCAAATCTTCCAAGGGAAGAACAAATTGCTTCCACTTCCTTTGAAACCAGTTTCAGTGAACGCACCCTTTCAGCAGTGGGGGCTCGATTTTATAGGGGAGATTCATCCTGCGTCCTCAGCACAACACCGATGGATCTTGACAGGGACAGATTACTTTACTAAATGGATCGAGGCCGTCCTAGCCAGGCAAGCAACAAACGCGGTAATCATTCAATTCTTGGAATCGAATATTCTATCTCGTTTTGGCTGCCCCTGTAAAATCGTAATAGACAATGCAGCAGCGTTCAGATCCAAGAAAATGATCGACTTTTGTGACAAATACAACATCGCGCTGGGCCATTCGACAACTTATTATCCACAAGGAAACGGCCTAGCTGAGTCATCTAACAAATCATTGGTGAATATAATTAAAAAAATGCTGGAGGCAAACAAAATAAATTGGCACCGAAAGCTCATCAACGCGCTATGGGCAAAAAGAGTTAGCAGTAAAAGATCAATAGGTATGTCACCATTTGAGCTGGTTTATGGTACTGACGCTGTCTTTCCTACAGCCCTTATAGTCCTAGTTATGAAATTATTGCAAGAAGTTGGCAGCGAGGACAATGACAATCAGCAAAGAATCAATCAAATGATCCACCTTTAGCAAACAAGAGAGGAAGTGTCACAGAATGTTATTCAGTTGCAGGAGAAAATTAAAAAGATCTATGACAGGAAGACAAAGGCAGAAAAGTTTCAGCTGGATGATATAGTGTTGAAATGGGATTCCAGAAATGAAGACAAAGGGAAGCATGGTAAGTTCGACAATCTGTGGAAAGGACCATACAGGATCTCAGCTTACAGAGGACAGAATGCCTTCATGCTTTCAGAAATGGATGGCCAAAATTGTCCTAGAGGAGCAGTAAATGGTAGGCTTTTGAAGCACTACCATTGTTGAAAACAAAGGATCAGGATATATGTCATCATCATTGTATATACCATGTTATGTTTATCAGAGTTCAGAGTACACAGCCGTTGAAGTTTGGGGCCTGAAGTGAAGGCTATAAAACTTGAATGATATGTGTATGGTTTGGTTTATTTCAGTTTTTCAGTCTTAGTCTTGAGTCAGTGTCAGTATGCATTGTGTCAGTTTTTCAGTATTTTTGACTCCATGCCCAATGGATAAGGCTACTTGGTCTACGGTGTTCTTGGCACCTCCAAGGAGCTACCATCCCCACTGGAGCCAATGTTAGTGTCACTCTAGTCATACTGCCATCAGTGATCAAAATTGCTCTTTTGCATTTTCATATTAGGAGTCGCATAATAATCAATTTCTCCATTCCGTTAGGTCATGGATTCATTGATGGTAGTAATTTGTTACCAGTTTTCCCTCATGAGGTACTCGCTAATTTCCTTTCCTATGATCTTCAGTCATTTGTCACTTTCATTCTCAAAATCATATTAGTAGGTCATAGGATGGGTCTCATTAGTCTCTAAGGTCTCGCCATGGTCAAATTAATGAGTCAAGTGTCAAATAAAGATCAGCGAAGTCATGAGGAAGTCAATAAATACAAAGTCATAGCACCAAGAAGATCAAAGATATCATTTGTTTGGTTTGATGCAAGCTTCACCTCAAAACCATGTTTTTAGGTGAAGACATGATACTTTTCCTTTCAGCCACAATTCAGAAGCTATTATCTCCAAAAAGTGATGTCTCTGCCTTCAGAGAAGTTTTCCGCAGTATGCTCAGCGCCAAATCATCTTCAAAGCAGATCCATCAGAAAGAGCCCGGAAAGAGCTTTCCAACGGTATACTACACTCTCAAAACTGGCTCCAGGATTGAATTTTGTGCTTAAGTGAAGTAAAAGCCCTCTATTCCCTAAGCCCCACCTATTTCCCATGTTTCCCCTTTAACTTTATGTTCAAATCCCTTTAAAAACCCCTTCCTTCCCCCTTCCGATTATAATATCGCATTGTAAATCATTTAATAAAATATGCGATTTTATTACCCAACCACTTCCCCTCCATGCCTTTGGACTTTATAATAAAAAACTTCATATTACAAAGTCCCTCCCCTTAAAACACTTCTCCGACCAATACCCCACAAACTTTATAACAAAGTTATATCATATATATAAACCCCACCACTTTAGCGCAAAATCGCAAAATCGCAAGTTTAGAGATTCAAGTGTCTTGTTGATGTGGAATTTGCGATGTACGATGTGCGATCATCGCAAAATTCCCATCGCAAAATCCCCGTCGCAAAATTCCCATCGAAAATTCCCATCGCAAAATCCCCATCGCAAAATTCCCATCGCAAAATTCCCATCGCAAAATCCCCATCGCAAATTCCCATCGCAAATTCCAATATTGCGATTGCGATTTTATCCCCGGGCCCACCATACAGCACTTACTCCCCATTATAATATAAAGGCCCTTTCCCCTTTGTAAGTCCCAAAATCGCATTTTATTACATTTATTAAAGGACTTCCCATGGTTTAATCCAACCGCATCGAAATTTTTATTTTGTATATATTTTCCCTCTCCCCGATCCCGATTGCGATTAAGATGCTGGTCCCGCCTCCTCTCCCTTCCTTCTTATTCACTATTTCCCTTCACATAAGGAATTATTTCAGTTTATTCCAGTTTACTGCAACGAAATCTTATTAAAAGCCAGTTATTCAAAAGGAATAATGGAAAGCAAAGCGACAGCCAGAGGCCGAGACCCAAATTGTAACAGTCACATCTTCAGTTACGTTGTAGAGAAATCTACGTTACAATTTTTTGCCTTCTCACTGGCCAGATGTAATGCAACTCTTCCTTTACGAAGAGACTGTTGGCTTTTGGCCTTCTATCTTCAGTTGTGATTTCTCCCCTTCCATCGATTTGTATTCCTGCAAAATTCGTCTATTTATTGTAAATTCTAATTATTTGCAAGGGCGGAAAGTCTGAGGTCTGAAAACTCAGAAGTAGGGGAATAGTGTGGCAGTGAGCTCCGCGCTCCGTTGTACAGTTTGGCAGGGAATTAAATAAAGTGATACAGCTCTGATTTATGGGATTCATGTGGTATGAGTTTTAGCATATGTTTCTCCTTTATGTTTCATATGTACATTTTTATGTTACACCATTCATCCATTAACATCTCCAGTTGAATGTTTTCAAGTTAGAAAGGTAGAATCCATTTTATATGCTCTGCCTTGGGGAATCATTCATACTCTGTGTATTTTCTTCTGTTTGAAAATGATTCATTTATTATGCCCTTTTCAACTTCTCAACAGTCTTTCCATTTCATCTTATTTAGACTTGATTGCTAAACCTCCTGCCTATCTTGCCCTATGAAATATTCTGTATCCCGATTTAATTCCTCAGTTCATACTGTCCTCTTGTCCCATACATCCCTGAAATTTCAGTAATTCATCAAAACTCTTTTTTCCCATTTATATACCTAGCCTAAAATCAGTTCATTACCATTTTATTGAATATCTATTCTACGGAGAGAGCCCTCTCCTGTCCTTGTAGGGCTAGCTACAAGGCTGAGCGTGGCTTAGTTGTTACCCTGATTTTCCTTTTTCAGCCTGAGGTTCAGATTGGGTGCTAACAGGATCGATGTGGTATCTTGATAGTGGTGCGTATTTCCATATGACGAGAGACAAGGAGTTGTTTAGTGACTTGGAGGAGAAGGACCTCCAGATGAATATAGAGATGGGAAACGATGGTCGATACAGTGTGACCGACATTGGGACCATTACCTTTGAGAGGGAGTCTGGTAATCCATTCTTGTTGAAGGATGTTATGCATGTTCCAGGATTGAAGAAGAAATTGGTCTCGGTCGCAATGTTGGAAGACAAAGGTTATGATGTTGTTTTCAGTGAGGGAAAAGCCTTCCTTCAACATCAAACAACAGGTCAAACCAAGAAGATAGGGATTCGAGTTAAGAATCTCTACAAGCTGGAGGTAGATGGCTGCACTGCAATGGTGGGAAAAGCAAAAGAAGTGGTGAGTCGGGATGAGGGCGAATTATGGCACAGGAGATTGGGCCATATTTACCGTGGCGCTTTGAATATTTTGTAGTAGATTTATACTGGACTTCCCAAGGGTACTCTTGCGCAGTCAGATTAGTGCAAGGGATGTACTATGGGTAAGTTTGTGAAGACCACCTTTCATGAGAAGGAAAACCGTGCTCTAGTGATCTTGGAGAGAATTCACATGGACGTGTGTGGACCTTTCTCGATTTCTTCAACAAAAAAACACAGGTATTATGTTATATTTGTTGATGAATATTCTCGTAGATGCTGGATCTTCTTCATGCAGAAGAAGAGAGAAACATTCTCAAATTTCAGTGAGTTTAAAGCATTGGTGGAGAAGGAGTCGGGGAAGCAAGTGAAAGCTCTATGGAGTGATAATGGTGGTGAATACATCTCGGGCGAATTCAAAGACTTCTGTAGCAAAGAAGGAATTAGAAGAGAACTCATAGCGCCTCATAACCCATAGTAGAATGGGGTCGTTGAGAGGAAGAACAGAACGATCGCGGGTGCTGCACGAGCGATGCTACATGACCAGGGCCTATTGATGCACTTGTTTGTGGAAGCATGCAACACTACGGTTTATGTGGAAAACCATTATCCTCATAGAGTACTTGGCATGAGTACACTTGAAGAAGCTTTTACTGGTAAGAAGCCTGGTATTTCTCATTTGAAGATTTTTGGTTTATCTGTTTACATTCATGTGACAAAGGATGCCAGGAAGAAGCTGGAGCCGACTGCAGAAGTTAGGATATTTGTGGGGTACACGTAAACACCACATAATTATCGTGTGTATTTTCCAGATGTTCGGATGACTGTGGTGCGACGGGATATAAAATTCAATGAGGTGAAAGCCATGAAGTTGTCGCTTGAGAGGGAGCTACACTTGCATGCAGAGGAGGAGCTTCTTGTTCCCAAATATGAGCCTCTAGATGTGGATCATCCACAGGAGGAGATTCATGGAGTGGAGGAGTCCACTCAAGCGGAACCAAACATCAGACAAGGGAGAAAGCGTACCACAAAAGCTGAGAGACTGAAGCTTGATACGACACAGAATGTAGGAGTCCCTACATCACAACGAAGAAAGAGACAATCACCTGACCGATTTACTGGATACATGGCTCTAATGAGCAAGTGTATCATGACAGAGCCATATTATTTTGAAGAAGCAGTGCAGGAGCCCACATGGGTAGATGCCATGGTGGAGGAGTATGATTCCATTGTCAGAAACAGTGCTTGGGAGATTGTTCCACGGCCGGTGGGAAAATAAATTGTAGGATCAAGATGGATCTACAAGGTAAAGCAAGCTACTGATGGGAGCATCGAGAAGTATAAGGCAATATTTGTTGCCCGAGGCTTCTCACATATCGAGGGGATTTATTATGAAGAAACCTTTGCACCTGTTGTACGGTATTCTTCCATAAGGACCATCCTTGCTCTCTTAGCGCAAATGGGTTGGCACATTCATCAGATGGATGTGAAGACTGCGTTCCTTAATGGGATCATTGAGGAAGAAGTGTACATTGAGCAGCATGAAGGATTTTAGATCTTCAGCAGTGAGTCACATGTGTGCAGGCTCAAAAGAGCGTTGTATGGGCTGAAACAAGCACCTCGTGCTTGGTACACTCGGATCAAGAGCTATTTCACTGGACTTGGCTTCACTGAGAGTGAGGCAGATGCAAACCTATACCAAATTGTGGTGGAGGGTAAGATTTTAATCATTGTTATTTATGTTGATGATTTAATACTAACGGGTGATGAGCAGTTGATACACTCATGCAAGGCAGATCTTGCAAAGGAGTTTGAGATGAAGGATTTGGACCTCCTTCATTATTTCTTTGGATTGGAAATATGGCAGTGGGAAGGTGAACTATTTGTGTCTCAAGGCAACTATGCCCGAGAGATACTGGATAAGTTTCACATGCAAGGTTGCAAGCCTATCGACACTCCTCTTCCAGGAAATTGGAGGAAAGAGGATGCTACATCGACAGAGGTAGTGGATGCCATTGTTATTGACAGTTGGTGGGTTCGCTCATGTATTTAGTTAATACAAGACTGAACATATGCTATGCGGTGAACCAGGTTTCATAAGCGATGGTTAAGCCTACCAAGATCTTTTGGAAGGTAGGTAAGAATGTCCTGAGATATCTCAGGGGCACATCTGAGTATGGTTTATGGTACAGAAAGACGGACAAGGTGAAGTTGCATGGCTTCACGGATGCAGATTGGGTTGGCAGCCCAACAGACATAAAGAGCACATCAGGAGGGATTTTAGTATCAGATCTACGACAGTTTCATGGTACATCAAGAAACAAAGATCCGTGGTACTTATTTTAGCGGAAGCAGAATACATGGCATCAATTCAAGTTGCATGTGAGGCTATCTGGATGAGGAAGATCCTGGTTGGTTTGTTCGGTTCACATTTAGATCCTACAGTGATACATTGTGATAATCAGAGTTGCATTAAACTCTCGGTTAATCCTGTGTTTCATGATAGATCTAAAAATATTGATATCCGGTATCATCATATCAGAGATTGTGTGTAGTGGAAGATCATGTTGCTTCAGTACATTCCTACAGAGGATCAGGATGCAGATATTCTGACGAAGGTGCTCACCAGGAGAAAATTTGAATACCATAGAGGCAGGAACGGGGTGAAGGATAATCCCTATCTTGTTGAGAGGGAGTGTTGAGATTCAACAAGATGATGAGCTTAGTGAAAAGAGTCACCTTCACTAAGTGGGCCCGCAGGCTATTTTTGGCAAAAGTCTATTTTTAGACTATGTCTATTTTTAGACATGGTGATCATATTTCAGAAGTTGCAGGATGCTATTTGTGGATGGTTGGTCAAGTTGGAAAAATAGATGAAATTATATTTTTAGAATATTGGGCAAAGTCTATTTATAGATCGTCGATCTAAAAATAGAAGTGTCAATTATTATTAGCTCTTAATAATAATCCAACAATAAACAACAACTTATTCTCTTGGAGCACTTAATTTCAGTGCATAGATTTGGAAAATCAGTGGGCCGAAGGAATTACACAATTCCTAGGGTTTACTGGTGGTTCATGCATGGAGGACTCAGTTAGAATTGAAGTGGAAAATCTATGACAGATTTGGAAGCGTAGTTCATGGAGTTGTTATTCAGTTTAACTCAGTTAATGGAGTTAAAATCAGTTGAGCTAGTTGTATCTAGTCTAACTGAATGATACACTAGTGAGAGTGGAGTGAATTAATTAGTTAATTAATTCACAAATAATAACTCATTAATCAACTAAACAAATACAACAGTTAACTACAGTGCATGTCAGTTCTAGTGGAGACCCAGTGGTGAGATAGGTGAAAGGGCAAGATGGACTATCTGTTGTGACTATAGTGATGCATTGATTGAACCACACACACATTGGAGTTGCCAATGAGGATTGCTCAGTCAAGGCAAGGGTAATTCGAATTCATTTTGAGCTATTCTTAAGCAGGGATTTCACAGTGGAGGTAGGCTAGCAGGTGGCAAGAAATCAGCACATGGATTTGCAAATTTATTCTGATTAGTGTGTGGCGATTGATTGTACTGAGAGCTTGATGTACTAAGCTTTGCACGAGATTGTTACATGATATCCATGATACATAATATATGATAGTTTGGGTTTTCAGCTTCAGGATTTCCCGTTAAACAACTGTGTTATGTGCGATTGTTTTTATTTGCTTCATGTGTTTGCAATTGAGTTTAAATTTCCGCAAAATATTAACAGTGGAAGGATTCTGTATTTAGCAAGAAGGCAAAATATTGTTAGATTAGGAGAATCTGGATATATACATGCATCTTGTATATAATTTCTACAAAATTTACCTCTATTTTGTAATTTTCTTGAAAAAATTAGTGTTGAGCATCTTGATGTTGTAATGAGGCTTTTTGTTCAGTCTCTGTATGGAGAGGCTAGAAATTGGTTGAAAGGTTTGCCAAATAATTCTATTAATACATGGGAAGAACTAGAAAATCAATTCACTTAGAGATGGGGAGGGAAAAGGGATCATGGTTATTCATTAATAGAATTCAATGCAATTAAAAGAAAACCTAATGAGAATATTTTTGAGTGTGTTAAAAGATTCAATAAATTATATCATAGTTTACATGTAGAAATGAAACCCCCTCCTTTTGGAGCGAAAGTGGTTTTTGCTGGGGCTTTTGAAGCTGGTTTCAATTTACACTTAGAAAAAGGAGATCCCCTATTCTTGAGCAAATATAGACATATGCTTTAGAAATTGAAGCCAATATGACTGTAGCTGGGAAGGTAAAATAAAAGCAGTTAGTCCAAGAGAAGGGGAAAGAAAAATAAGAATCATCACAAGATCAAAGAATTGAAAATATGACTGAGGTGATTAAAAATATATCAAATAAGTTAGTTAAGATGGAATTGGAAAATAAAACCCCCCAAAGACAAGTGCAACATAACAGAGGTTTTAATCCTCAATTAAGAAAACAACCCCTGCAAATCTTACAAAGGGAAAGAAGGGATCAATATAAGGTTAAAGCACCATTATATTTAGAAGCAGGACATGGGGAATTAGCATAAGATGACCAAAAGGAAGCTGAAGATCAAATATCTACTGTGTATATAAGAGAGGATGATGAAGAAGGAGATTGTGAAGAAGAATATGCTGAGGCTGAAGTATCTTTTGATGAAGTTGAGATGAATGAATACTGTAAACAATTCACAGATTTTATGCAGGCTGAGTCACATAAAAATATAATTTGAGATCAAGGAAGGGCTATATGATGCAAGACAGTGAGGGTGAACAAAAAGATTCTACTCCTCCTCCAATGGCGGCTCCATAACAAAGTGACCCTGTAAAGCTAATATATAAGGGGAAGAAACCTGTAAATTCAGTAAATAGAACAGAAGTGCGGTAGGGTGATTTTTCCTAGAAAAAATTAGTTGATACTAATATTTTGGAGAAATTTGTTCCTATACCTGAGCAGGTTTCAAATTCTAGAAAGAGTGAAGAAGAACCCGAAAATAATGTTAAGAAAACTCATGTTTTTAGTTTGACAAAGGAGTTGGAGAAGGTAAAGGTTCAGGTACCTCTTCTAGAATTAGCTAAAACACCAGTCTACAAAAAAGAAATTTCAGAATTTATTAATCTCTCACAGATTGAAGATATAAGTGATACTGTGAACTTGCAAGAAGAAAAGCAAGTAGTCACCTTTGGTCCACATGTAGAAGAAGTAGATCCTTTTGTTCATCCCTTTTGATATTTCATTGTTGATTCATGATTTTATTCTCCATAACTGTATGTTGGATTCAGGGGCTTTTCATAATCTAATGCCATTATCTGTAATGAAGGAATTAAATTTTCAAATCACTAAGCCTTACAGGGATCTATATTCCTTTGATTCCAAAAGGGTAAAATGTGTTGGATTAATTAAAGACATGGTAATTTCTTTGGCACAAATTCCAGCAAAAAACATTGTTATGGACGTAGTTGTTGCTGGCATTCCAGCCAGATTTGGGATGCTTCTGTCAAGATCCTGGGAAGTAAAGTTGGGAGGTGTTCTAAAGTTATATTTCACTTATGCTATCATTCCTGTATTTAATGGGGAATAAAGGAGATTGTACATAGAAACAAGGTTTGTGAAAACCACTACCAAGAAAGATGAAGGTAATTCCCCGATTTATAGTCAGGAAAAAGAAGATATTTCATGTTTCATGCTGCTTGAAAATGAAAAATTTGCTAAAGACACATGGAAGAAACTCTCTTCAACAATTGTAAATAATGAGCTACACTCAAAAAATATTTGGAAATGTTACTTTGATGGTGCCTACTCCAAGGAAGGTAAATGGGATGGATTCTTGTTAATATAACTAGAAGGTAACCTCATACCTTTTTCTTTCAAGTTAGAGTATAATTCAACAAATAATGTGCTTGAGTATGAGGCCTTGATCATTAGCCTTCAAATTGCTAAGTAGATGGGAATTCAGTGTATTTCGATTTTTGGTGATTCTGAATTGATAATAAGGCAGATAAAAAACCATTGTCAAACTAAACATCCAAGATTAAGGTCATATAGAAATGAAGTTTGGGACTTGATTGATAACTTTTTTGAAGCTTTTAGTATTCAATTTATTCCAAGGGAAGAGAATAGACTGTCTAATTCATTAGCAGTTGCATCCATCACCTTGAAGCCTCCAATTAATCCAAGGCTAAGGTATGAGATAGAGATTAGGCACAAGCCCTTTGTCCTAGATAATGGGAAACATTGGAAGGTGTTTGAAGATGATGAGCAGATAAATCAATTTTTGACGATGATTGGAAACTTTGAAGATACAAAAAGAGATCAGGGTGAAGAAAAAACAGAGCAGAAAGAAGATATAAAAAACTTCAAGCAGTTAATAGGTGATCAGAAAATTATTCAATTTAAAGATAATGTACTCCCTAAAGGTTTGATTCCTCTTGAGAGGCTGTTTGATTCAAATTATGTTGCAACCAATTCAAAGAAAACTCACCAGGAGGAAGAAATGTAAGAATATAATTTGGGAACTCAACAGGAACCAAAAATAGTGAAGTTATTCAAAGGTGTTCCCAAAAATTATAAAGAAAGGTACATTGATATTTTCAAGAAGTACATGGATGTGTTTTCATGGTCATATGAAGATTTGAAGACATATGTCAAAGAGATCATACAACATAATATTCCATTGAAAGAAGGAGTCAAACCACATCGACAAAAACTCAGACAAATTAATCCATTATTGCTGTCTCTAATTGAAAAAGAGGTGAAGAAATTACTCCAAGAAAAAATCATAATTCCTCTCAGATATTCTGATTGGGTGTCTAATCTGGTTCCTCTCAGGAAGAGAAATTGAGAGATAAGATTGTCTATGGATTTTAGGAACCTGAACAGGTCATCTCTGAAGGATAATTACCCTTTACCTAAAATGGATTATGTTGTACAAAAAGTGACATGAGCTTATAGGTTGTCCATGTTTTATGGATTTTCTGGGTATAATCAGGTGGCAGTAGACAAGGAAGACCAGAAAACAGACAACATTCACAACCCCATGCGGTACTTTCATGTATGCTAGAATGCCATTTGGACTCATGAATGCAGGTGCAACCTTTCAAAGGGCCATCGACATAGCGTTTGTTGGAGACAAATATGTGGTTATATATCTGGATGATGTCACTGTTTATTCAAGTTCAGATGATGAACACTTAGAACATCTGCAAAGGACTTTTGAGAAATGTAGGAGGTATGGTCTGTCTCTTAACCCCAAAAAATATTTATTTGCCTTGGAAGAAGGTAAATTATTGGGCCACATCGTTTCAAAAGAAGGGGTAAAGATTGACCCAACAAGAGTAGAAGAAATTTAGGAAATTCCTTTGCCCAGAAGCAAGAAAGATATTCAGAGACTTTGGGAAAGATTAATTTTCTGAGAAGGTTTGTACCAAATTATGTAGAGATTGTTAGAAACATAACCAATATGTTGAAAAAAGAGGCAAAAGTACAATGGAATAAGGAAGCAATAGAATCATTTTCTAGAATAAAGGAGGCTCTCTAAGAAGCTCCTGTCCTAATTAGTCCTGATTATCAGAAGGATTTTAAAATATTTTCATTTGCTTCCCCTTCTACTATTGCTGTTTTGTTATTACAGAAAAACAAGGAGAATAGAGAACCACTAGTGACATTCTTCAGAAAAGTTCTCGGAGATGATGCGCTCAAATATAACATTTTGGAGAAACAAGTATATGCATTGGTTAAAGCACTCAAAGCCTTCAAAACTTATGTATTACAGTCTCAAATAACTGCATATGTCCCCAACACTTCTGTTAAATATGCGATGGTTCAAAGTGATGTGGAAGGGAAGAGAGGAAAATGGATAGCAAAAATTTAGGAGTATGATCTGGACATTAAAACTACCAAGCTAATCAAAGGGAAAGGTTTGGAAAAGTTGTTAGCAGAAACAAATTTTCAAACATTGGCAATTAATCTGTTAGTACTAGTCTATGAACATGTCAATGAATAAGGTAAAAATATGCCCAAACCAGGTATTACGTAAAAATTTTTCTGTTCATATTGGTATAAATATATTTTTCACTATCTGTGTTTCTTTTCTTGTCCAAGTTCGTTGAATAGAACAAAATACAGAGCTCTCAAACTTAAGTCTCAGCCATATGTCATAGTAGAGGCAAAAATGTACTGGAAAGATCCTGCTAGTATCTTATTGCTATGTTTAACTGAAGGAGAATCCATTGAAGTTACCAAAGAATACCATGAAAGTCTGTGTGGAGGACATTACAGTTGGAAGGTCACAACACATAAGATTCTGAAATCTGGATTCTATTGGCCTACATTGTTTGCAGATGTGTTCAAACTGATTAGAAGTTGTCAGAAATGTCAATTTTTTGCTGAAAAGAAGAGACTTGCTCCTCTGTCTCTAACTCTAGTATTCATAGAGGAACCCTTTAGACAGTGGGGACTGGACTTTATTGGAGAGATCAATCCACCATCAAGTGGACAGTTCAAGTGGATTTTAACTGCCACTGACTACTTCACAAAGTGGGTTGAGGCCATACCCACCAACAAAGAAAATGACCAAGTGGTGATGAAGTTCCTGGAGGAGAATATTTTCAGTAGGTTTGGTTGTCCAATCAATATTGTAACAGATAATGCTCACGTATTCAATTCTTCTTGGTTCATTGATTTCTGTCAAAATTATAATGTGGTTTTGTCTCATTCTACAACCTACCATCCACAAGGGAATGGATTGGCATAGTCCTCTAATAAAATTCTGGTTAGAATCCTGAAAAAAACCATCACTGAAAATCAGAAGGATTGGGACTCAAAACTTAAGTTTTCTCTTTGGGTAGTGTTGTGGAAATTTTTGTCACCCCTAGAGACAGTCTAGAGTTGCCATAGACCAGTGCCTAGGACATCTTAATATAGCAAGGAGCTCTTCGTATAGCTTGGGTTGTCAATCCAAAAACTCACTTACTATCTCTTGTTGAACAAGGAAATTAGTTTAGAATGGGACCAATCTCTCTCAGGAGCTGATACAAAGATAAGAATAGTGTAAGAACATCATGCAAAACTCCAATACAAAGGCATCAGACAGTTAAGAGACAGCTTACTGTAAAGAGGGCCAATTCAAATAATATGCCACAGAAATCAAATATCAGAAAGTGGATGGAGTGAGAGGAATAATAAGAGAATACAAGTTGATATTAGACTGATACCCAAATATACAACAGAGCCATGTATGGGCTTGCCAATTCAAGAATCCATACACAATCCTGGCATTTTAAAAGCACCCTCCTAAAACAACTGATATAGCAGAAATTATGGATGAGGTGAACATGGAACAGTATATCATGACTAGGCCTATTTAAAGCGCTTGACTAACCCCAGTATGGGCATCAACCAGGATGAATCCTTACTCAAGATTAGTGAGCCACTCGCATTCTAGAACATGATACAAGAAGATAAATAGCATGAAAAGAGATATTGTATTAACACATAAGAGAAAATTACATACTGTGAGATACCAAAGACCAAAATCCTCATTACAGTTATAACTCCTCCTCACTGAGACCCTACGGGCTCTGAGCCTTCATACAGAAGTGCTACAAAATGTATACAAAAGCCTTTCCCTGCACAGTCTGCTGATAGAAATCTGGAACCCTTACAATGTCTTTCTTTCTAGCTTTTATAGAGGAGGTAGAGAATTCTAGTGGAGGAGGTGGATGGAAAACATTTAATGATTTATTTTGAATCAGATGGCGGAAAACATTCGCGCCCACACTATGAATGACTGAACATAAATGACTGTACTTTACAACTTATTTCTGGAAATGAGTGTTGAGAATGAAAATCTCCTTATAAACAAGACATAAATAATAAAATATGCAAATATTCTGCTCTTTGCTGGAGGAGGAAGATCTGCGGCAATAAAACCTTGAAGCGCCTGTTTCTGTACATGGTACTTTCGGCCTTCTAATTTTGAATTTAAATTTGAAACTTTTCATGCCGGACACTGAATTCATTGCTCCTTCATTAATAATCTGCTGCTGCATTAATGTTTTCATCCGCCCAAATTTGCCTTTTTGATTTTCTCTGGAGGGTTCTATAGATTGAAATATCTTTCTTTAATGGGGGTCACATCATTGTGACTCCCGGATCCTTTCCGCCAATTTCGTTCCCACAACAAGGTCCTGCAAAAACAAAAGCCTGTTGAATAAAACTAATCACAGAGATAGTGGACATAGTGAGGTTAATGGAAGTGGTGGTACAGATTTGAGAGGATGATGAGATGACGCGGGGTGGCGAAAAACATAGAGGAACAACAGAGGAATGAGAGGTAAAAACGGGGTAATACAACGGGATGACGATAAGTGCACGAGGCAAAGACATCAAACAAAAACACTGAAACGTGACACATAAACGAAATATGTGAATAGTGGAGGGAAAAGCGAATGACACGTGGGCAGATGACGAAAAATGGCGGAAAAACACTAACGGTACGAAGATTCAAAGATTAACTTTCAGGGAAGTTACGAAGGAAAACATGACGAAACAATGGAGCAAAGGCTTTGGAAGTGGGACCCGGAGCGCACATCACAAATTCGCAAGTGGAGAAAGTGACCGGTCGAGCGCAGATCGCAAAAACGAAAAAGTGCGATGACGGAGAATGGCATGAACGGGAAATTGCGCTTTTGTGATGGGGCGGATATGCGATGGGTGCGCAAATCGCAAAGGCAGAAAGCGCGCTGGTGGAATATGTGATGAGGGGAAAGTGCGATGGCGTGATCATGCGATTTGCGATAAACGCTCTAAGGGGCAGCGCTTAGCTATATGGATGAAAGGAGGCGCGGAGCTAGGCCTTATATGACTTCAAAGAGCGGATTTTTAGCCTTTTTCAATGTATTTTCGGCTTGGGAAAGGGCAACGATAAAGAGGAAAAAGGAGACTTTGGCCAAAATTTGAATGGAGGGGCTGACTTGTACAACAGGTAGTTTGGGTTACTACTAGAAGGTCCACTGGCAGATCTCCTTTTGAGTTGGTATATGGAACACATACATTATTTCCTAGTTAATTGGCTAAGCCTGTTATTGCTTTTATTCAGGAATCTCAAGAACCCAATGCTCTGGTTAGAAGGATGAATAAAGTAATTGAGTTAAGTGAAAACATAGATAAAGTTAGAGATAACTTAATTACTTATCAAACAAAGATGAAGACCATTTTTGACAGGAAAGAAAAGGAAATTATCTTTCAAGCAGGAGACTTACTACTGATATAGGATACTAGAAGGGAGGATAAGGGAAAGCATGGTAAATTTGATCCTCTCTAGTATGGACCTTACAAAATCACTAAAGCTAGATCAAATAATACTTTTATCTTGGAGAATCTCTGCAGCTGCAAGCGAATGGGAAGTATTTGAAGCACTATTTTAAGCATTAAGAGAAAATCATCCCACCATTGTAAATACCAGGTTTCTCATTGTTCATATGTCACTGAATAAATTTTTGACTCCATGCCCAAGGTGAGGGCACCAATCTGTGGCTCTTAGTGCTTTCGTGGGAAAAAACACTATCCCCAGGTTGAGCCAGATGTTGTGTTTCATTTCGCATCTCTTTCTATTTTTCAAATCATTCTAAAAAATATAAAAAATGTATAACATTGTGAAAAAGAAAAAGTGAAATAAGATTTCATATGCTAAGATTTATTGGGAATTTATATGTAAAACACTAATGTTGGTTGAGAGAATGTGAAAGGTGGGTCTGACCACAGTTGTAAACATCATGCAATTTGTCGGGTGGAGATTATACGACAGCTCATGAAGATGGATCGAGAGGAACCCGCGGGCACAAGTAGCCCAACAGCTAATTTGCAGTGTGCCCCCGCAGTGGACTATGACCTAGGCCTGTTGACTCAAATCAACGACCCATGATCACTACGGTAGCACAACGTTGATGAACCTGCCGTACCCAAGGTGCCTCCATGGTGATGTAAGGAGTCGGAGGATGATGTCAGCAAGTGAGCCAACTCACTGTCTGCGTTAGTCCCGTACACGTCTAGTTATTGTCTTGTCAAGCAGTTAATGGCTGTTTTTTCCCAAATTTTCCCGCTGCGCCTATAAATACTGAGTCAAAACCATTCTTTTTTTCACTTGTTCACTCCAATTTAAATGATCTCAGTCATCCTAGTCACCCTTATCCTTCATTTACAATTAATCCAGTCATCACCCTGAGTGTTATCATGGCCAAATCATCCTTGTCTGGTTCATCATGGACACAGAGCAAGATATCATTGACACTAGGTGTACAGTTGAACACTTACCTCTGTTTCAGTAGGTTATCCTCAACTAGCATAATTCCCCTGTTTTTACAACCATGGTCAGGTCTGGAGTGTTGCTTGTATTCCAAGAACCCATCTTGTTCCTGAATTCATTCACTGGTTAGCTTCAGCTTTATACCTTGGAAATTTTTTTGTCATGAACCATTTGGGAGAGAGTGTCTTTTAGGTGTCCTCATTAATCCATCAATAATTTTCCTACCTTGAGTCAAAAGCCTATTTTAGTTTCACTGAAGATTCTTTGGTAGCTCATTAGGACATTCTTGCAGGGAAATAATTCACACATATGATTTTATTCCTGAAGCCACAAGCAGGGAAGTTTTCTCTGGATGAAAAGGTATTCTCTTTGGAAATATCTGTTGCAGAAATTAAACCTGTTTTGCAATTTTATCAAAAATTCTTGGGAAAGAGGATTCTTCGCAGGTTGACAGATCAATACTGGGATTGTTTGATTTAATGATGAAGCCCGAAGTAATGTTAGATATCCCATCATTTTGGCAAGAGAATATCAACTCTCAGTTCATGAGTTTAACTTTAACGGGTTCATTCAAATTTCCTTCAGTTATTACTTATATGTTCATGTATTAAAATGCAGAGGAATTTTTGAATTTGGGGTTAAATATTATGGATTCAAATAAGAGAAGGCAGTCAATAGTGTTTTGGACTGACATAGTAAGGAATGAACCGACTGATGGGGGGTTGTTTGACTTTGCTACTTAATATTTACCAATTTCTTATAAAGCTTTTAATGGGACCGCTCCCCCATGTTTTCTGCCTAAAGCCCAAGAATTCCTTCAACTCAACATCAATTACAGTTATGGCGACTGGTTTAATTTTGAAGATTATTCAGAGGTTAGGTTGTATTGGGTTGGGGTTGAACCTTACAGACTGCCTACATTTGTTACCATGAGGATGTTTGCCTTAGAAATTATTAGGTAGAGTTTAAATGTTGATCAGAATCATTTTGTACCAATGAAGAAGGGTAATATGTTCAAATTACCCATGACTGTTGGACCTTTCATTGTAAATATGAGGCAACCCCCAAAAGAAGCCAGTCAAAAGATTGAAGATATGCATTTGTTTTTGGGTGAAAAGTGGGCTTATAACCCACATCAGGTGATTTCTAAAAGAAGGTTGAAAATGGTTATTCTGCCTATATTCATGAGAGCAAGCCAAAAATTGAGAAATTGGCTAATAAGGGTTTTGCAGGGAATGATAGCACTAGTATTGAAACCCCAAATATCTCTTAAAAGGGAAATAAAAGAGATAGAGAAAAGAATGATGATACAAAGGAGAAAGGATTTGAGAAAAGGGCTAAGTTAAGTGAAGAAGTACCATATACACAGCCTGGATTAGCAATTCAATTGGGAGAAATTCAGAATACACCAACTTCACCATCTAGATATGAAGTTGCTCATGAGTAGGTACCATTAATTAAACAAGTTTTTGCCCCAATTTCTGAGAAGAATCAGAGGATAAGGGAAAGCATGGAGGCTCAAGTTGAGTCTCAAATCACCTCTGATCTAACTAGGTTATTGATTGCCATGGATTTAGAAAAGGAGCAGTTGAAGATTTTTTTTTTTCACACCCATCTGAAATGATAGTAGGGTCATCAAGAAATTTCAAGACTGTTAATTTGACTGTTGATGCCAGGAAAGTTCCCTTACCTAAAAAAATTAATTTACCTATGCAAACTGGTTTATTGATTGCTAATGATTTGAATAAAACTAGTGCAACTGCAAGAAAAGTTGAAAGCATGCTGACAAAGGTGATCAAGCAAATGAAGCTGGGGAAGGCTAATTTCAGAGCTCTCCCTACTCAGAATGAAGAATTAAAGAAGATTATTATCAAAATTGGAGTAGACCCCAGTGACAGATCAACTATGTAGAAGTTATTACAGAGTGTAGAATCAGAAGTAAGTGTACTCAGAAAGAAGCTAAAACTTCCTATTGGAGAACACAAAATGGCTGCTGAGGTAGCATAAGTTGAGTTTGAAAAAGAGAATATTTTACAATAGGTGTTATAGAAAGATGAATAGGGTTCCAAATTGAAATAAGAAGTAACTAGGATATAGGGGAAGATTTACTCTCATGTCTGCACAATAGTTTTATCAGCTGAAACTGATGATCCAACAACAAAGATATCACAATTGAGTACAAAATTGAAGATTGCAGAAAATGACAAAAAGAAAGCTCAAAGTGATCTTGACACAAATTTGAAGGTTATAAGGGAAAAATATAATGAAATTTTTATATCAAAGGATACCACAGACAAATATAGAACAAATTATCAGTCAACCTGTGAAGAAGTGAAGTATCTCAAGGAAAAGCTGAAAGGGAACATGTCCTTGATTGAGTCCAAGCATATACTTTGGAATGAGATTATTGGAGTGATGAAATAATTCTGGGAGTCTTTAGTACTTATTTAAGAGGAGAAGAGTATAATCAGAGATCTTGAAGAGCTTGTTCTAGCCGACAAGCAGAAAATTCATGATAGAGCCATCTAGGCTAAGAAGTTCATAGGTTTTATTAATTCCAAGTCAAAGAAAGAATTGAATGAGCATGAAATAAAAGATAGAACATTATGTGTTCTTGAAATTAGCAAGGTGATAATAAGGAATGCACACAAAAAAGAGATTGAAAGAGATCAAGCAAGCTATGGAGAATTTTAATACTTTATTTGACAAGAGAACCAGGGCTCGTTTTCCATCTTGCTAGGACCTGCAGGGTAATTTATTGTCCTAGGAAACCTATGAAACTCTATTGGTGGATGCGAAAAACAAAGTTGATAATACTCATGAAAAAACTGCAGTGTTAAAGGGGAAAACAAAAATTAATTACCTGCATAAATATTTTCAATTTCTATGGATGGTTAAGACATTATTTGTGGACAAGCCAAATTATACCAGAATTACTGCATTTAGACTAGAACATCATAAGATAATTAATGCCCCAAGGAAAAATGTTGAAATTTGGAAGAAGTGTAGAAGATGGATGACTGATCTTCTTGAAGATGCACCTATAGAAGATGATATTCAGAAAAATACATCAGCAATAAAAACTACATCAGCAGTAAAAGGATCCATATCAGCATCAAAGGGCAACACATCAGTAGCTAAAGAAGTTCACAAGACATCATGATATTTATTTCTTTGCATTTTTGTCTGTTTTTAGAACGAGGTTGTAATATTGCCCTCGAATGTAATGAAAGTAGTTGATAGGGGAAAGAAGTAGCTTACATAGTTTCAAGAAGTTTTGACATTTACAATCTGTCTTTCAATGTATTTAAGAAAAGAAAAATGAAAAGGAGGGTTCCGAGTTTTGGACCTCTAGAAGACTACAATTTTGTACTTATTTTCTAATGAATTAATGAAAGAAGCATCAAGTTTCCTACAGCTATTCATGGTGATTTGTATTTCCTGTGTCATATTATGTTCTTTCTTCTTTGAATGAAGTGAAGTAATGTAGCTGTTGGTTTCTTAATTACATTTGTAAGTAAGAGTTAAATAAGCTCAATATGTGCTCCTTCACTCCAACTTTTCTTTCTTCACAAATTCATTCTGAGACTTAAAGTAATAGATTCTGTGTTACAACATATTATTTTGAGTTTCCCAACAATTCTTCTTTTCATTTAGATATCAACAGTTAAAGGCATTGTGGAATCTTTTATTACTTTAGAGTTATAAGGGTTTTAAAGAATTAATTTCAAAAGGGTTAGAACAAAGACCTTGTAATATAATCATTTCTGTGACATACTTTTAAAATGTCTCAAGCACTGATTCCTTTTGCACAGCCAAGGAATTGTCTCTTAAGGTCAACACAATCTTTGGGTATGATAACTTTTACGGGGTATTGCAGGGAAACCAAGAAATATAATGAGCTCTAATGGCATGGAAAAGTTTCTAAAGAAAGAACACCGATGTGTAATTGCCCAATTATGCTCACTAGAGTTTCAAACATCGAAATCATCTTTAAGAGGAAATTATAGGTTTAAGCAGTGGAAGATCACATCGAGCATCAACAAAATGTTCTCCAACTCTTAAAGGATAACTGTACTTTGGTGCACAATCGAGTGAAACAACACGCAGATCAACATCATAACGAAATAATTTTTGATGTAGGGGACTTAATATTTTTACGGCTACAACCATACAGGCAAATGTCCCTCAATAAAGCTAAGAAGGATAGTAAATTATCGCCAAAGTACTATGGTCCTTACAAGGTGTTGCAAAAGATTAGTAATATGGAATACAAATTGGAGCTTCTTGCATCTTCCCAAGTGCGCCCAGTTTTCCATGTTTCATTCTTAAAGAAGGTTATAGGTGACAAAATCCCAGTTCAAACAGTATTTCCAGAACTCGACGAGGAAGGAAAAATCCTATTGGAACTTTAAGCAATCACGAAAATAAGAAATCGACAGCTACAAAAATTAAAATCAATCAATTTCATAGTATCTCATCAAGTGGAAGAACTTACTAGCTAAATATTCCACATGGGAGGATGAGAATTTTATACAAAAGCATCCAGAACTACTCAAGTGTTGAGAACAACAATTTTTTTAGTAGAAGGGAATGATAGGTCCTTATACTACTAATGCAGTCCCATATTGTTATTGTTAGTGTAACCCCATTATTGTTATTTTTGTGCCCGTGTAGTCCCAATATTGTTATTATTCTACCCCATAGAGGCCCACTATTGTTATTGTTGTGCCCTTACATTTTTATCGTTATGTAGGCTTTGATTATATTGTGACCCCTTAGACTCCTATATATAAAAAGTAGGTTTTGTAATTTGTATCATCCAAGAATTTTTCATTTATGTAATGTAAGGGAGGTTTCCCCCTCGAAGTGGATAATTTTTAAATCGTTGATCTATATTTTCTTCTATTTTGTGAGCTGGTTGCATAACACTCATGGGGAGACAAAACCTAGGGAATGAGAATACTTCCCGTCAATGAACGATCTTGACCCATATTATTTGATGTCCACTACCCTTTGACCTTCACTTTGTTGACCTTTCGAGACGTGAATTCCATTCTGTAATTTGCTGTCCTCAGCCTCCATTAGGTAACAAAATCGTTGAAGGCTAATAAAACTAAGTCTTTGACCCTTTTTGCTATACTCGGTGCTTAGCCTTTGTTATGTGACGAATCTTTGGAGGCATCAATACATGATTCAACACAGTGATTAAACCCAAATTCTTCCTCAATCTATCACGATCACCATACTTCCACCGAGCCTCTGAACTATTCTGAAAATGGATCTATCACAAGTTTATCACCTTTGCAACATCTTTGCAATAGGCTTGTGCTCCTTTTCAATCCTTTACTGAATTTGGATTATTGATTAGACGGTTGATCAATGATAACCAATATTACTCGTTCCAACTATAAGTGAAGGGTTTGGTCATGTTTTAAAAAACCTTTGACTCCCCTCCATTGATTCTAATGTTCATTCTTGAAACACTCTCCCTCCTCAAGTTATTTGTTACAAGCCTGCAACACACTCGTGCTTAACAACATAAATACAATTCCATATAATAATAGAGAAAGGCTTGGCACACACAGATTCCAAGTACTCGAACAAATTTTTTTCTCATATTATATACATATAGTTTACAAAGGCTTTTATGCCCTCTTAGACATGATTTAGAACACATTAGCCCCTTTCGACCTTTTTATCCCACTTGAGCCTCACTTTAATCTCAAAATTCCTTTCCACCCTTCTACATACTTTACATGATCTTTACTACATATTTACATAAGGGATTTTGAAACCATAATCTGGTTCATATCCACTAATTTTTCAACAACTTCCTATTTCAAGATCCTCTAGATCCACATATCTTTCAAGAGATCTAAGTAACCATCTGTGAAAATTTACTTGAATTGCAGCAACTAGAAATTATTCTTCTAACTGATAAAATTATTATTTAGTTTATTTTGTTACTAGAAAAATAACGAATAATACACAACGAAATTTCTTCACAAATAAAACGTTGTGGAAAATAAACATGAAACTGAGAAATAATATGCACACACACGATAAAATCGACACAATGATTTTTGGATATTTTTCCCTTGAAAAAACTAATGTGGGAAAAATGATGCAACAACTGAGGGTTTTATTATTATGCAACAAAAAAATTCTGAGTACAATAAAATGGATGCCAAACTAGAAATCCTCTATAAGAGAAATACTAGAAAAATATTTGAGGGAAATTACCCTCCTTCACAAGTGATCCCGACTCAATCAGATAACTCGAACCCAACTATCAGAGTCCCCTGCATACTCTTCTGCGTTGCCTCTGCGTAACCTGTAACTCGCACTACCCAGATCTCTGTAGCATAGGTCATTCTACCTATTGGTGACTCGAAACGGGTCTCTCCTGTCCTCTGGGAAATATTTTCGGCCACTGGAATATGAAACAACCTCCTCTCCAACCAAATCGAACTGCTCTGATGAAGCTACTGCACAATACTTGCGCAACTTCCTGGAGAAATAACTTGACCTCCTCTCATTGACTCACATGAATCATAAAACTTCCTTTGGCCTCACTGTCTCTACATCCCCTCTTTGGCTCAGAATTCTCTCCACTAAATCATTGCAGTTGAGAAAATCGACCTCAATTTTTTTCTTTTCCAACCCCGTCGATCTCCTCTTATAATCCCTAGTTGGATCACCAAAAACCACGATTAAATCCTCATATTTGGTTGAGATCATCTGTAAGTCGATCCATGTGATTTTCTAGACAATTCTCACCTTTCTCAATTAACTCCCATTAATTAATCGATTTCCCTAAGTTAGACTTGGGAATTTTTAATTATCTATCAATTAATTTAATTGAATTGTCTCTAGGTGGAATTTCCATAAACGATTTATGGGTTATGAAGATCTCATGTGTTTTAGCCTCTCCACAAGGTTTGAGACTAGAACACCATTCAATGCTACAAAAATTAAAACTCCCTCTTAGGGAGGAAGGTGTTCTTTCCCATAACATCCTCCATACATGTTTCTAATGTATAAAATTTGTGAATACTATCATTTCCCACTAAATATTTCACAACTCTAATTAATCTACCACTCTGTAGCTTAATCACACTACATTTGCACTGCTGCTGACACTGTAATGTAAAACCTGTATTACTGCCAACTTTTCCATTGCGCTGCAACTGATCTCATGTTGCTGCAACTATTGAAAATAATAACTAAAGTCTAAATAAAATATGTCTATGAACTACAACTGTCTCTTGAGTCACTGACTACTATCGGTCTTTGCATTGTCCATTGAGTTGGTCTAAACTACAACTGCACTATGATCCTCAGAATTTGACTACAAATAGTACTGCAACTGTCCCTCAAGAACAATAATCCATCTGCTACTTAATATTGTGGGCTCATGTAGTAAGGGTATTGATCCAAGAGGAAGCACTTGTCCGATGCTACCCTCAAGGAATCCTGCCCAACTCTGCAAAACTATGGAGTCTAGAGCTCAATGTATCCCCACCTATTTCCTGGAGTTATAGCTGCATACAAAGTGAATTATTCCTCCAATCTGGAGGATAAATGATCTAGCTCTACTGAAGCTGCTGCATTCAACTAATTCTCCTTCTTGTCCTTCGTCTGAGGACACTAAGGGCTGTAGTGACCAAACTCACGACAGTAAAGCTCTTGACCTTCGACAGGTCCTTCTTCTTCTCGCCTCCCTGTGAGCCTTGTCCTTGACTGAGACCTTTCTTTTCCTTTCCATTTGATGCAAGGGCTATGTTCTAATCCTCCTTCACATTCTTTGATCCTCTGCTTCTACTGTTGGGCCAGAATTGTGAATTACGGATAAAACACGCTTCCCTAGATATATGAAAATCTAGAACAACAGATTAAAGACTATATGACTACGTTTCCTAACTTAGAACAGACACACAGAAAGGATTAGAGGCTTACTTGAAATCCAAGCGCTTCTAAATGGCTCCTTTTTTCGCTTCTTTTGTAGCTTCAAATTCAAGTAGTTTGTAGGCAAAATACTTCCTATAAGAAAGAACACTAAAACAAAAGAAGATAGAAATAATACATATGTCTATTCAAGTTAGTTAGCTAAATCAGTAAAGAGTAAACAATATACATCAAATAATATCTTGCAATATGGAAAATCAAAGTCAATACAGATGCATATAGGGAAAATAAAGTTGTATTCTTTATTGACGATAGAAGGAGAGGTTACAACCAAATGACTGATTTGAAGTGACCCTTCTAGAAACGATCCTCAGCTCATCACAATATAAATCTCTCCAGCGGCTGTTACAAAAATCTATCTCTCAATTGAAAATCCTCCAGCATTTCTCTACTCAAATTCTTCCTTTTGAAACACTCAGATCTGTGTTCAATTTATAGATGAACCGAAGGTAGTTTTGCAATGAATGACTTTCCAATAATAGGAAAGACATTTTCCCAGTCATGTAGATGTCAAATGGACACTTGGATTCGAAGCTTGACACATGTGAACTCTTCTAGAAGGCACTGGCCAAGTGGAGATTCCAGAACAATGAGAATTTTGCTCCCAATGTGACCAACACACCCATAGATGTCGGGAAGTGCTTTGAAAAGCAGCCTTGCATGGGGCTACCTAAAAATGCAACGCACTTAGTCCCCTTAGAGGCAGCGTTGGTGAGCTCTCATATGTTATATAATAAACTTCAAACCTTGGAAACCTTTGCTTGATGAAAGTCATGCTTGATTTGTCTTGTTCTTGCTTTAGGGCATGTAGCAACTTGAAATGATAGGGAATGATAGACCCTTAGTCATTGGTCCTAGAGATGATGCCCAGTTAACCAGGTCATTGGGAATGATGCCCAAATTGACCTATAACAATTGCCCCCTAAAGCATGAGGTCAAACTAATAAAAACATTTGATTGAGATGCTTTACACTGTGATGGGCTGGAGATGAAGCGGAGTGGTCACCTGCATCAATATTACAATACATTACATAATGATATATCCTCTTTGATCATAATTGCTGAGGGTAGACATTCCCATGTTCAACACATAAACAATCTAATAACATGTACATAATTCAGAAAGTCATCGACATTGGAATGCTGCCCAATGCAGACTTGCCTACAGATATAGGCCCATGTTTGGATGACAATCTGTATGTAAGGTCACCATTAGGGGAATTTTGAGGTCTAAAATGGGCTTCCTACGGAAAATTTACAATCAAAATTCACTTTATGAGAACCAATTACATTTTAGGGGATGAGATCATCCCTAATGGTTGAGATGGCATTGCTTGAGTTAAAGGTACTTACTTGTCACATTCTCAATGGTGGATAAAAAACTCATGGTTAACCATGGTAGTGCTCTAAGTAATTTTAAAGTCAAATTAAAGTACTCATAATAAATGTCATTTCACACCTTTTGAATAAAAATATATTATTGTCATTTCGTATTTCTTGAAAGAAACAATGCATATTCCTATACATTTATTATATTATATTATTTTTATATAGTATATTAATTACATGTTATTATACAATTTAAATAATATAAATTTTAATTAATAGCATATAATATAATTAATAATTTATAAATTTATATTTATATTTCATTTTAAGTTATTTAAGTACAAAGGACAAATGCATTAGTTGTTCAATGATAATGAATTTTTCTTGAAAAGCTCATTCTTATTTATAGTCACATGAATACAATTTGTTTATTAATTTTATTTTGGTAGAAATTTTGTGTTGAATTTAAATACGGTTACATGGATTGTGGTGCAAAAAGTGAATTGAAAATTCATAAATATTATTTTATTGGTTTAGCTATTATTTTATTATTTCCTTAGGAGGCCCATTTTAGACCTAAAAATTCCCCTAACGCGTACACATGATGTGTACAAAAATCTTGAAATCGTAGCCCGGATGGCTGAAACTAGATCCTGGGTCTTCTTATCTCATTTACTCGATCATTCGGGTACATGTCTAGCCGTGCGAATATATGATTTGTCGTCGAACATGGAAAAACATCGTTTGATTACTAGCCAATGATGTGAGTTTTTTAACAAATGCGAGAGAGCCACCATTAATGAAAATGAACCTCAAGGTACTGCAGTACATTTCATAAGGTGTGAATAGATGATTTGATGTCGAACGCCAAACAAAATCTTTCGATCAAAGGTCCGGAAGTGACGATCTTGTCGATGCTGTAACAAGCCTCATGGTACTAGAATCTGATGTTTCTAAGTGAACTTCCTGGATATTGATTTGTTGTCGATAGGAAGTCACCTTATTGCGAAATGGGAGTTACTGATTTCGGAGATAAGGGTATGACTTGATATAGCAATTTTCAGGGATGACGATCATGAGAATAAAGGTTTACGAGTATTGCAGAAAGATGAGTTTATTCACTGGATGACTTCTCTTGAACATATCGACGACACTATGATGAGTTGGCAGCATTGACCCAAAACCGAAGTGAAGGTATGATGAACCATAGGTGTGAATGAACTGTTAAGATGATTACCGAACCCAAATAGTCACAGACATGGAGTGAAGGAAGTGTCATGTTCAAGAGCGACTTGCTACCATAAAGAAATTTTTCTCACTTTTCCCAAATTTTCCCCGTCCATTTGTCGACCGGTACCTCTTTATTTTTTAACAAGCTTGAGGAGGATAACATTTGGTTGATCTATAATTCAACCCTTCGGACGAATAAAGTATCGCTATTTAATAATTTAACGAGCCTAGTGATGAATGAAACTCGATTCTTGCCATGATCGACAAGCCCGTCGCTATTTTATGTTTTAACTAGCTTAAAGAGAGTGATAGCCTGATCCTTTTTCATATTTAGAGAGTTTGAAAAAGTGGACGAAAGAAAATTGCATAAGTACTTTTTCGTAAATTTGTCACTCAGATCTGAAAAAGTGTAAAATAATATTTAAGAGAACCTCTTTGGTCATGTTTAACAAAGGTATTCCTTTTTCGTAAATAATCTACCTCAGTTTGGAAAAAGGTTAAACTTATACTGAGTAGATATCAATTTGTTTACTTTTATGAGCTCGAAAAGACAAGTGCTTGGCAATATTTTCACATTATCGGAGTCTGAAAAGAGCTGAAAGAAGACTCCAAAGGTTCCTTTTTCGCTATTATTGAAGCTTTAAAAAGAGATAAAAGTGCGCTTCAAATCCTTTTTTGTTTTAAACAAAGCTCGAAAAATAAGGAGAAAAAGTATGCTTTGTCGTCAATTCATTCTTGAAATAAATCTGCACAACTAATCTGTTCATCAGTTGTAAGATCTATTCAGAACAACATCAAATGAATTAAAAATACCTGTTTCATGATACAAATATAATAAAACCATAGTCATAGCCATAAATATTCATTGCAAACAATTAAATGACTAAATAAAAAGAGCTTTACTATTCATTTTTACCATTCACTAGTTACCGTTTTCATTTTGGAGCTCTGAACTTGATTTTTCCCTCGAACTTCAGCGGTCGTTTGCGTGCAATTGTTAAGAATATTTTGAATGCCCCCTATAGGAGCACATGTCGAATTCCCCCTGCAAGAGAAGATTCCCCCCAAGCTTCATTTCATTCACCTAAGTAGATTCCTAATAGTTGGATGGAATGAAGGTTCATTTATGAGATCAAATGGAATACTTGTCTTAATTAGGAGAGGATTTGTTTCATTTTTTAACGAGCTTGACACAGGAAAATAACTATGCTCATGGAACCTGTTTCTTTTTGTAACGATCTTGACACAAGAAAAGGAACTATTCTCATGACCTGTTTCATTTTTTAATGAGGTTGACACAGTAAAAATAAATTTCCTCATAGGCACTTGTTTCATTTTTTAACGAGGTTGACACAAGAAAAAAGAACTATCCTCAAAACCTATTTCATTTTTTAACGAGGTTGACACACGAAAAGAACCATCCTCATTGTGCAGTTGGACTAGTGAGTGTGTGCTGGAAAAGACGTAGTCTAACAGAGTCATCATTTAAGAATTTTGATGAGCACCAAAAATGATAAGTTATAACATGTGTTGACGAGTCTTCTATAGGGTTTCCATTGAATTTTAGAATTTCCAAGGGTAATTTCTGTGGTATCTCCGACCACCAAGGAGAATAAATGATGGGATTAGCTTGATATTGCACGGAATATGTGAATAAAGGATCAAGCCGTTCAGTATTCATAAGGGAGGAACTAGATAGGATTCCAGATGATGAGATGGGTGATTTCAATGGACAAAAATCGATGATGAAGCAACAATAGATGTTGTCGCAGCTGAAGTAGATGGTTTAGTTTGGGATGTTATCTTAGCCATGGTAAAATGACCCAATATATACCCTATAGAATCTACGGGAACTCGAAGTGAAACAAGATCAACAGAATCGGAGGAAGGTGATTGAGGAAAAGACTCGTATAGGTAAAGCGCCTACTGAAAATGAGTTGGAGTTAAAGGTGTCTCATATTGTATATTTCTTCAATCGAAATCAAACCATGTGGAAGAACTTCGTCGTCAGGCCCAAAGTATATTTCAGGTGGTTGAATGCGCGATATGGGAGACTCAATGGCTACAATAGATTGTGGAGTGACCAATACAGAAATAAATTCTGGCTGTTTGACTTCAGGATCAGGATTTTCTAGACTTAGGGAATATAGCAACTGAAATATAAGGGGATGATAGACCCTATTTCATTGGTCCTAGGGATGATATCCAGTTTGACCAATAACAGCTACCCCCTAAAGCACAATGGGATCCGGATCAACTTCCAGTTGAACAATGTCGGGTTCAGGAGCTATGGTCTCATAGATTGGATGGATCATGACCACGAGTAGCTATGAAGACTCTGTCTCAACAATAGTAGATGAATTAGGATGTGTAGAAACAAATTGAGATAACTCTGGTTTATGGGAAAATGATTTTTTACCAGAGGTACAAATTGTACTTGATTCGACAGGTCGTGATCACCTTCGCCTACCAGAAGTAACTTCTGGTGGTAAAGGTGGTTTTAAAGCTAATCTACACGAACGACGAGGGAAATGATTTTGTTCTTCCACGATTACTAATTAATTTTAACCAAAAAAAAAAAACAAAATAAAAGGGTAATGCTAGGCAAAAGGGTTTACCAAGAAACTGTGAACTGCAGAATACCTCTTGGTGAACCAAGAAGTACGAGCAGGAAATCTCCCCGAATGTTGTGTTCAGTGTATCACAATTTACAAGGCGGCCAACTCGGTTCACTATGGATGGATATAACCTAAAAGTTTTCCTCCCAAATATACCCAAAGGTATGTGGAAGCCCAAGTCCGTATTAGCGCTGTCTGATGTGAAACTGCATAGTGGGAGCACCCCTTTATACTTATCGTACTGTAACACTGCCTGATATACCCAAAAGTACGTGGAATATTTACGATATACTTACGTACGTGGAGTGAGGTATCACACTCGGAATGAATTGCAGACAAGTTAACGACAACTGCTATGTTTTACGTCATTGGAACACGTCTCTAGCCTAGAACTTCTAAATTTTATCGTTATGGTTCCAATGATTTGTTAGGTAAATTGAGATTAATTTTATGTTGAGCTTGCTTACAATTTTCCTTTCAATGGTTCACCACGATGATGTTTTCAAAAATTCCTAAAATGAAACTAAAAATTATAAGCAATCTTTCACTTTCAGTTTCTTCAATGAAAAACCTAGCTACTAAGGGAAGAGAGAAAATAATTTGTGAGCAAACAAATCAATGAGCAAAACAAATCAATGATCACAAACTAAATGCAGATTTCCTAATGTTCCTTTTTGCAAAACACACAAAAATCCTACATGCAAATGCAAGTTTTTCTTTTCAACTTCCTTAATGTTATGAATGCAGAAAAGAAACTAGGTGCACTAAATCAACAATTGAAATGCCTTTTACTTTCAATAAATGAAGAATACAAACGACAATTTCTCTTTTGAAGGAAAAATGAGGATTTCAACAAAAATTTCTCCTATCAAGGAAATGAAGATTTTACGACAATTTCCTATTTTGAAAGCAAATGATTCTTAATGCGACCATAAAAAATACTTTGAAATCAACTTGTCAATGATAAAGAAAAACTTTTTAAAACAAACATTGAACAAATTTTCAGTCAAAGGAGGAAGAGGTATATAGAGTTACTGGTCAATATGAGGATCAAACTTTTCAAAACACAATAGAAAACAAACTGAAGAAAATTGCAAAGGCAAATTCAAAAGAATCTGGGTGGTTTCAGGAGTCAACGCAGTCTCTAATGGGAGACAGTGCTCTTCAACACATGCCTGAAAGGGAGACAATTCTATGCAAAGCACTGTGTCCTGTTTAAGGGTGCGTTGGGCGTAGTGTATAAGGAAAAACACTACTGTTTAACTCACTATCTTTGCAAATTTGGCTTTGAAAAAGTTTAATATTTGTGTGTAACAAATACTGGGTGGATAAACAAAGAAAATCAGAGGCTAAGTCACCTAGATCTAAGATAAATTCTCCCTAGCAGAGTCGCCAATTTGTTGGGCCAGAATTGTGAATTATGGATAAAACACGCTTCCCTAGACAGATGAAAATATAGAACAACAGATTAAAGACTATAAGACTACCTTTCCTAACTCAAAACAGACACACATAAAGGATTAGAGGCTTACTTGTAATCTAAGCACTTCTAAATGGCTCCTTCTGTTGCTTCCGTTGTAGCTTCAAATTTAAGCGGTTTGTAGGAAAAATGCTTCTTGCAAGAAAGAACACTAAAACAACAGAAGATAGCAATAATACAGATGTCTATTCAAGTTAGTTAGCTAAATCGGTAAAGCATAAACAATATACATCAACTAAGATCTTGCAATATGGAAAATAAAAGTCAATACAGATGCATATAGGGAAAAGAAAGTTGTATTCTTTATTGACGATAGAAGGAGAGGTTACAACCAAATGACTGATTTGAAGTGACCCTTCCAGCAACGATCCTCAGCCTCATTATAGTATAAATCTCTCCAGAAGTTGTTACACAAATCTAGCTCTCAATTGAAAATCCTCCAGCATTTCTCTACTCAAATTTTTCCTTTTTAAACACTCAGATCTGTGTTCAATTTATAGATGAACTGAAGGTAGTTTTGTAATGAATGACTTTCCAATAATAGGAAATACATTTTTCCAGTCATGTAGATGTCAAATGGACACTTGGATTCAAAGCTTGACACATGTGAACTCTTCTAGAAGGCACTGGCCAAGTGGAGATTTCGGAACAATGAGAATTTCGATCCCAATGTGACCAACGCACCCATAGATGTTTGGAAGTGATTTGTAGAGCAGCCTTGCATGGGGCTACCTGCATATGCAACACACTTAGTCCCCTTATAGGTAGCGTTGGTGAGCTCTCATATGTTATATAATAAACTTCAAACCTTGGAAACCTTTTCTTGATGAAAGTCATGCTTGATTTGTCTTGTTCTTGCCTTAGGGCATGTAGCAACTTGAAATGATAGGGAATGATAGACCCTTAGTCATTGGTCCTGGAGATGATGCCCAGTTAACCAGGTCATTAGGAATGATGCCCAAATTGGCCTATAAGATCTACCACTGAGACTACTCTTGATTAGAGCAAGTCGCATCTCCTCCTACGTGAAATATGACCACAAATGATCCCATATTGGTAGAGTATCTTGTCCAATAATGCCTTGGTCGAAATTAGTCCACTCCTTGGAGAAACCATTTAGGGCTACACGCACCAGTTTTTCTTCTTGTGGCATCTCACCTATGACAGAAAAATCATTCCAGATATCCTGAATCCTGGTAAGGTATGGAGTAATTGCTTCTCACTTCTGCATCCTGGTGGTTCTCAACTTCTCCTTCAGGAACAGATTTCGATTCTCGAAAGGATTCTGATATAGTGTTGTGATTCCATCCCACATTTCTTTATTCGTATTATTGGTTGCTAAATGTAAGACTATGTGATCCCAAACTCCATCAAGGATCAACCCCATCATCTTAGCCATTTCATTTTTTTAATTCTCTAGATGTTGCATGTCTGTATGTACGACTATAATTTTATTTGCGTAAACCTTCATACCATGCTCATCTAGTAGAAAGGACATGTTGGCATTCAAAATAACATAATTGGAAGCACTATCCAATCTGACCTGATCACAAAGTCTTGCTGAGGCCATCTTTGTAAACTTCCAACTGGGTTCTAAACATGAATCTCCTCCTTCCTACTCAACGATTAGCACTGCTACTCCCACTCCCTCCTGGAATGCATAGATATGCCTACTTCTTCTACTACTAGTGACTAGAAAATTAAAATTTCTTCCAATGACTTGGATTTGGAAACCCTATGAGAAAATCCATTAGTGTGTGCAATTTATCTTCCACTCAGCACTAATCTGCTATTGCAATCACTGCTACAAATTATCTGTGCCAAGATCAATAATATGCTCTGTGAAAACACTTATTTTCTCACCTCTGCTTGCTGGAATCACTTCCTAGACAAATCGACCCTTCCTGCACTCTACAATTGGAAATTCGACCCTCCTCCAACAATTCACACTACCTGGATAGGCCTTGCGTAGACCTGGAAATCAACCTGCCAGAATCCCTATGAATTTGAACGATTTCCTCCTTCTGCCTTTGAGCTTCTATCTGATCAGAGTCACTTTGAAACCATGTGAAAATTCACTTGAAACGCAACAACTAGAAATTATTATTTTAACTGATAAAATTATTACTCAATTTATTTTATTACTTTAAAAATAACAAATAATTCACACTACAATTTCTTCACAAATAACTTGTTGTGGGCAATAAACTAGAATATGAGAAATAATATGCACACATAATAAAATTGACATAGTTATTTTTGGACAATTGTCCTCGGAAATTTCCAATGCAGGAAAACCAATGCAATAATTAAGGGTTTTATCTTCTTCTCCTCAGGTCGTTCTGTTTGCTATTGACTTAGAAGTGTCTCTCCTTCCCTTTGGGAAATATTCCCATCCCCTGGAATCTGAAACGACCTACTTTGTAGTCAAATCAAACTGCTTTGCTGAAGCTACTGCACAATCCTTGTGCAACTTCCTAGAGAAATAACTCGACCTCACCTCACTGACTCACCGAAACTAGAAGTATTCCTCTGACCTCAATGTTTATGCATCCCCTCTTTGTCTCAAACTTCTCTCTGCTGATTCACTGCAGCTTGGAAACTCGATCTCTGCTAAGGAACTCGACCTCAAGTCTGTTCTTCTCCAACCCCATTAATCTCGTCTTATAATCTCCAGTTGGAGCACCAACATCCACGATTAAATCATCATCGATGGCTGAGATCATTTGTAAGTCTATCCATGTGAGTATATAGAGAATTATCACCTTTCTCAATTAATTACCATTAATTAACTGATTTCCCTAACTTAGACTTAGAAATTTTTAATTATCGATCAATTAATTTAATTGAGTTGTCTCTAGGCGGAATTTCTAGAAACGATTTATGGGTTATCGTGATCCCATGTGTTTTAGCCTCTTAACAAGGTTTGAGACTAGAATGCCATCACATGCTACAAAAACTAACACCCTTAAACCTATCTAACTCTCTTAAATATTCTCAAGATCTATCCTAAAGAGTAGATTTGATTACAATATTTCTCATTCTCATCACTTATATACAATTGTCTTAAAAACATAGGGAAATACATTTAAATTAAATAATTTAACTCAATTAGGGAACCAACTCCCTTGGTAAATGAAAGATCCCTATTCTAGTCAAAATGTGCATCATACTCCCAAGGTGGAAAAATTTCATGGTCTCCTAACCATGTGCTTTTATAAGGTGATGAATTCTCCCAGATCCAAAACTTTATGATGTTGCTGATGTTCTGCTCTTTTTTGCTGCTTTCCTGCTTTTGTTATTGTCTTCTCCATCCTTCGAGGTTTCAAAATTTTATGCTAGAGTTGTCCACTTTCTTTGTTGATGCAATTTTGTTCAGTCACTTTGTTCCTACTATTCAATGCCATTCTCATATTAGTATGCCTTTTATTAGGCACTTTCATCATCAACCTTTTCATCCTATAAATCTCTACATCCAATCTATCCTCCTGCTGGTACATATTTCCCCTTGTTTGTTGGAAATTGATTTTATTTCTATCCATAACTTGCTTCCTCTTCTGTTCCTTTGAGTTACTGCTACATGGATTTATAGTCTGTTGTTCAAAATCAACTTGAGCTATGTATGAAAATTCTATGTGGTGGCATGTATCTGTTGATAGTCATTTGTCTAAATACATCATCTCCTCCTCAAAATATTCAATCACTATTTTGGAATGTTCTAATGGAAGTTTAAATTCATCTTCAGGAAATAGTTTAGATTCTATTTATTTAATTACAACTTCATATTCATAATTTCTTATTGTTTCTACAACTTCATAATCAATTTGAAAATCAAAATTTACCTCTGTTCCTTTAGATGCTATAAGCATCTCTTCTTGGTATTTGTGATTCAGATTTCGAGGAATTCATCAGGCTCAATATTCCCCTCTTGTTTTTCCCCATTAGTCAACTTTAGTCTATTTTATGCCAAAAGATATTTATGCAAATGTCCTTTAAAATCTGCCTTCCTTGACTATGTATAACCCTCTCTTTGATGATTTATATGTGACGTTATGGACAATCCTCTTTTACAATAATAGTAAGATTCTGTCCACTTTTCTCCATAAGACAATTTTCAATGGTTGTCCATCATCTTCATCAAAACCTACAATCATGCCCAATTGTTAGCTTAAAAAACACAAGGCTTTATAGCCTCTATTGGTGGGTTGGTCATTAAATCCACATAGTTCATGAGACTATCATGAAGTCTCTTATCATCATCTTCATCATCTTCTTCCTCTAGTAAGGGTCCTTGCTCTGGTTCACAGATGCACACATTCATCTTGGTTGTCTTAATCTCTTCACTCCTCCGCTGAATACTTAACCGATGTTTCAAATTTACCTGCAACTTATGCCACTTCACCTTTTTCCATAGCACCCATCCGCATCTCTGGTCTTCAAAATTTTGCTGTAACAACTCTTTAATCATATTCAAAAATGTTTTCATCTCAGCGAGTTCCTTATCGAACGCTTCATTAGTCATCTTCCTCTTGATGTGTTTTTCCTTGACATCCTCTTTTCTTCTTTTGTGGATTCCTCTTGAACCTATGTCATGACTATCAGTAGTCATCTTCCTCGTAGTTTTGACTAGGAGGAGTCAAAATTCCCTCGTGGCCCCCACTAGTCGCACATCTAATATGCTAACCCACTTTACCCTGGCACATTCCACATTCCAGGCTCCCGCGTCACCCTGATGCTCTCCTCATTAGCTGGATTCCACACCGGCCCGATGCATAGTCATCCCAAAAATTCAGTGTATGGGCACCTTTGAACCTCCTAGGGAGACATAACCTGGGGAATATGAATACTTCTCATGAATGAACGATCCCAACCTCTACTATTTGATTTCCATTACCCTTTGACCTTTTCCACTTTGTTCTTTCAGGACATGAATTCCTTTCTATCAATTGTTGTCCCTGACCTCTGTTAGCTAATGAAATCTAGTCGAATTCTAATAAAACTAAGTCTTTTCCCCATTTTTCTATACTCAGAGCTTGGTCTCTATTATGTGATGAACCTTCACGGGCCTTAATACAAGATTCAATACAATGATTAAACCAAAATGCTTCCTCGATCTGTCACGATCACCATACTTCTACTTCACCTCTAACCTATTCTAAAAATGGCTCTGTCACAAGTTTATCACCTCTGCAGCATCTCTGCAATAGGCTTGCGCTCCTCTCTGAGCCTTTACTAAATCTGGATCATTGATCACAAATTTTATCAATGAATAACAATCTTACTCGTTCCAACTGTATGCGAACGGTTTGGCCTTGTTTCAAAAGGAATCTGACTCCCTTGCATTGATTCTAATGTTCATTTTTGAAACACTCTCTCTCCTGAGAGTATTTTCTACAAGCATGCAACACACTCATGCTTAACAACATAAATACAATTCCATATAATAATAGACAAATGCTTGGCACACATAGATTCGAAATACTTGAACAAAGTGTTTCTTCATATTATATACAAATATTTTACAAAGGCCTTTATGCCCTCTTATGCCTGATTTACAACAAATTAGACCCTTTAGACCCTTTTTTCCCACTTGGCCTCACTCCTCTACTGTCAACCTTCCTGGGCCACACTTCTACATAAATTACATGTTCCTGACTACATATTTACATAAGGGATTCTGAAACCATAATTTGGTTCAGATCCACTAATTATTCAACAAATTCCTATTTCTAGATCCTCTATATCCACATATCTTTCAAGATATCTAACTAACCCTCAAACCTGTCTAACTATCCCAAATATTCTCGAGATCTCTCCTAAAGAGTAGATCTGATTAAAATATTCCTCAATCTCATCACTTATATACAATTTCAAAAAAACATAGTAAAATACATATAAATTAAATAATTTCACTCAATTATGGAACCAATTCCTTTGGTAAATGAAAGACCTCTATCATAGTCAAAATTTGTTTGACTTGGAGGTAAGATTCTCCTACATCAAGATTGCAAAAAAGCATTTTCTCAGGTACTTGCATGGTAAATGTAGCATGGATTAAAATATGTTAGGAGTGATGCAGTGCAACTATAGGGGTATGAAGAATCATAATGGGTTGGGAGTGAAATAGATAAGAAGAGCACCATAAGATACTGCACCAACTTGGGGTCAATGATGATTTCCTAGTTCAACAAGAAGTAGATTTGTGTGCCACTCAATTTAGTAGAGGCAAAGTATATGGCAGTGAGTTTGGTGAGTTATGAAGCTATTTGGATTTTTAAATTGTTGATAGGATTATTTGGTTAAGACTTGGAACCTTTTGTGATACACTGTGGTATTAAGAGTTGTTCAAAGAATCCAGTGTTTTGTGCTAGGTCCAAAATATTGAGATCATATATCACTACATTAGAGACACGGTATAGAGGGGAGTAGTGATGCTTCAATATATCTTCATAGATGAGAAGGTTGTAGATATTCTCACCAAGCCCTTCATGGAATGGAAGTTTTTATTTTACTGAAATAAGCTAGGAGTGGTGTAGAATACCTTCCTCACTAAGAAGGAGTGTTGATGATTATAGTAGTGGACAAGTAATTAAGGCATTAGATATGTGTCAAGCATGTAAGAGTCATGTAAATCCTCCTGAGGAAAATTTCTTAATTTATTGAGTAAGTTGATTTTCCTAAGTATAACTTTGGAAAATCACATTATTAATTATGTTGGCTATTGAGCTAAAGAAACCAAGGAAAAGTAAATTATTTAGTTTAGTGATTTTTTTTTTAGTTTCAACTCTTGATCTCAATTGGTTAGGATATAATATTAGCCATCCATCACTTTGAAGATTAGGGTTAGGAATTGTTAGTATGAATCCTTTGTCGATGTGTACGAAAAAAGACCACTTTAGCTATGCATAACTAATAGCCCTAACATCAAAAGTGGCTGCCAATATCTTCAGATCTGTAGTTAGTTGATCAAGACAAGAGCTGCAAAAAACCAGATCTATGCATAGAAAGACATTAAGCAGTAAAAAGAAGGGTTTGCTCCATATATCTAATAGACAAGACAAGAACAATTTTTGAAAGAATTTTTTGTATTAAGGGCACCTGGGAGGAAAACAAGAAGATGTTTCCAATTCTCCTCAATGGGATGGGTTCTTGGAAGTCCTCAGCACTTCAGATCTAGAATCTCTCTCTCTTGTTAGTGTAGAAAACCCAGACAAAGATAGAACTCAAAGGGAGCTCACACAACAAATAATGTAGAAATGTGACCAAGTGTATAGATCCAGAGTGATCTAATAGGCAACAAAAGGTGAAGAATGGTAGGAAAAACCCTCCTATTTATAACAAAATATTGGGTCATTCTAGATCTTGGTGCATGATTAAAATAACGTTAACCAAATCTAGATCCACCTTTTATGGAATATTTTATTATATTTGTTGGAGGAAAAGGTATTTGACTTGGGTCAAATCCCTTTATTTGTAAATAATAAATAAATAAATGATTTATTTATCATTTTAAGGAAGTGGTTGAATGATAATCAAATAAATAATGATTTATTTAATTATTTATGGATGATTTAGTCATATTTAACAAGGAATATTATTTAAATAAGATTTAAATAATTATTCCTAGAAAATAATAAGATAAATAAAGATTTATCTAATTAATTTCTTTGTTTTGGGTTAAACATGACCAGGAATAATAATTAAATTATTGTTTAATTAATTATTCCTTGAGGAAAATAAAACAAATATAGGTTTGTTTAATATTTCCTTTTGGGGTTTCCTGTTTAGACCATAAACAACCTAATAAATGTGGTTTACTAAGTTATTTTACATAGTGAAAGCAATTTTACTTAGGGTAAAATTGGTCTTACATGGTGCACTTGGGTCCATCTAATGATAATAGGTTAGATGACCAAAAAATGGTGTAACAGGAATTTATATCAAAGAGAAATTATAAAATATAGGCCATAAAGAGGAGAAAGACAAGAAAAGGGAGTGTGATACTAAGGAATGAAGATAAAAAAAAAAAGTGTTGCAGCACTGACATGAAATTCTAGAAGGAATATATGGTATGATTTTATGAGCACTAGAAATTGTTGAAAGTTAAACGCATGAGTGAATTGCATTGTAGAGAGGTTTCACATGTGAGGAGAATAACATATAATATGCACAAGTGGAGGGTTCATGTGAGATGTGTCATATGCATGAGGGTTTCAGGAGTTGCAGAGGCCGCAAAAGTGGAGGAGAATTCAACTGGGTGTAGATTGAGGTTTTCAGAAAGCCAATTTGTCTAGGTTCTATTGGCATAAAATTTAATATTTTATCTATGGTCCATTTCCCCTCTAAGGTAGCCCGCATTATTCAGATAATAAAAGTGAAGAGTAATTGGAGGGCTATTTGTTGTGTGAAATTTATTTTGTGTATGTGATTCCACTATTTATTTTTTTTGGTTGAAAAGTCCTTATATTCGACATTCTTTAATTACAAAAATATTTTTTGGGTGTAAAACTTATCTAGGAATTAAACCCAGATCTGGAATTAAGAAGTTAAAAATCTTGATACATTATGGCACAATGAATGAATATTCCTACACCAAAGGGATTATTTGGCATAACCTTTTGTATAGAGGTAGACAATTTTTGACCATTGATGTGGTGGTACTTCCCAATATCATTTGGATCGTTTCCATTTTTGGAGTTGTCAAACAAGGTTGCTTGCTTTCACCTTTTCTTTACACTTTGTGATAGAAGGGTCATCTTGTATTTTTTCATGTTTAAAGGATGGAGGATTATAAGGGGCATTAAACATTTGGTAACCCTTTTGGGATTGCACAAACTAAATTAGAGGATTAATTTCCATTTTTGGAAAAAATCATTAGGAATTTAGATGTTAGGCTCTTTAAGTTTATTTATTTATTAGGAAGAATAGTGATGTTGAAGTTCAACTTTGAGTTACATGTCTAATTATATTTTTTCTATCCTACATGCTACCAAACTTATTAGGAGGAGATTAGTTAAGATTTCATTGGTTTTTTCTTGTCAAATAAATAAAAAGTTAAAATCTATTATTTGCGTTATTGTTTGCACTCTAGCTCATTTTCTATGCTTAGATTTAGGGACCCTACATTAATTTCCAAAGTAAAAGGCGCTTAGAGAGCATGTGACATATTTGATTCTTCAAATTAAGTACAACAATGGGTTCTTATATGAAAATATCTGGACGATCAACATTTAAACAAATTGTATTTCTATTTAAACATGGACATTGTGACACATATTTAGAAATTATTTTGGTTACCTTATGCTAAAGTAGTTCCCCAATTTTTTTGTTTTTTGTTTTTTTTTTTCAAGGAAGGAATTAGTTGTAAGATATGAGATGTTATCAATGGGGATGTTTAGGAGTAAGACCTTGGAAAAGGAACTCAATGTAGAAAAATTATATTTTGTTCTAAATCAACAATGTATAAGGGAGATTGGGGAACATGGAGTAGTGAGGAATTGCAAATTTTATTCTTTAACTAAGAAAAAATTCAACAATTATCTCAATGACAATTACTATATTCTTTTGATTGAGAGTTTGAGTATGTTTACATCAAGTTAATTTTTTTGAGCCAGTAGTTGTGGAGAAATACATTTCTCACTTGAGAGTCCATTTTCTTGGACAATAAATTGAAATTGAATTATGATTACAATTTTTTTTATCAAGAGTCTAGATTGTTTTCCAAAATTCTTGATTGCAAATCTTATAAATGAAATTGAGAATTTATTAAAATATCAACTGAGAGTTTTTGTGTTATATAAAATGTTTGTGTTATATAAAATGTTGAAAACTTGAATAAATTGAGGGGGGGGGGGGATCATTTAGAGAATTCATAGACATCAAATTTCTATTTACTTTTCTTTTCAATATTTATCCTATTAGATGAGAATCATTCCTCCATATAAATAACAGATTTTAACACATAAACAACATTCAATGACAACATAAAAATCCACACACAAGAAACACATGTGGACACCAAATATAAGAGGAAACCCATAAAGGGAGAAAACCATGCATTTGTTGTTGTTATGATGCAAAGGCAAGATCCTACTTCCTCTATTACATCATCTTTTGGAAGCTATTTTGCAAGCTACAACTTATTGGGAAACTACAAATTCTTCCTCTTTTACATTAAATTTTTCAAGTTACAACCTATAGGAGGCTCCTACCTCTATTTATTATGCAAGCTACAACTTGCTTGGAAACTCCCACTTCTACTTCAACAAGCTCCAAATTGCTCTTTTTTAGGCTATAACCTGAAAGGAGACTACAACCTCCTGATACATAAAATATATAGTGTGGTTGTTTACATGGTCTATAATTCTGCATACCTCCATCTCTTTGTCTCTGACTTCCCTTCCTCAAATAAACTTCACATCAACTATTATTCCTATTTATCTTTGTGCCAAGTAAATAAAAAAAAGGTCGCACAACAACACTTTCAACTCATAAGCTCACCAACCATTTATGTCTTCCAAAAGCACATATTTTATGAATACAGTTTGCTAGATATTAATATTCCATGCAAGAATATGAATTGCAAAGTTTGTCTCTTTGCATTCCAGGGTTTTTTTTTTCTTTTCCCAAAATATTTCAACTTTTGAATATTAAAACACATAATGAATTTCAAAATATTCAAATAACATGCATTAACATAAGTCGACTTTAATTATTACAACAACCAAACCATTAACTTGCATCCTCTTAAAATTTTTGTGTACCTCTACAACATACTTTGTTTTGTAACACCTCAACCAAATACTCCAATCACCCAAGCATTTCCAAGGCCATACCTCTGTTAACCTGATATTTTTAGTTGCTCACAAGAAATTAGGATGCAACAACATATGCACAACCTCACCCTTTTCCATCAGTGAAAACTTCACCAACAATATCCCCCTTTGGCATTGATGGAAACACATTGGTCCTACCCCTTTTGTCCTAAGAAGAATTTTTCCTCACCTCTGCTTACCTCCCCCTTTAACATCAATTGAAAGGGGATGTGGTTCATAATGTAAATTAATCAGGAGATATTCCTCCAGTCTTTCACCGAATCCTTAACATTTATTTCTTGTAAAATAATTATTTTCATACCACATTGATGGAAAAACAATACCTTATCATTGATTTCTCCAACAAACAATACACAACCCTTGGATTTCATTTCACTAGTCATTGAAATATTACCTTGGACATTTTTCTTGATTTTAGTGCTCATCCGCAACTGATTATCATTCTTCAGATGACAAAATCGGTGTATCTACATTTTTGAGTTGCTAGATTAATTATGAAACCCCATTGGTTCTAGTCAAATATGGCCTTGCAAATGATAACCAGACAGTGAAAATCACGAGGGAAAGGGCCCAACTCACATAAACTTATTGATATAGAAATTGAATTGTTCTAGTATTCCTGTAGAGCTTTAACGCTTCTTTTAGTATTTTTTCCACCATCTTTGGACACTAATGTTGAAGTTAAGACCAAAAGTGCTATGTCACTTGATTCATCTACAATATTAAGTTTAAAATAAGCAACCATAGTAGGAAGTCCAAGTATTAACCGCATTTCTCCCAAAGGAGTGAAATTTTCTTCTTTAGTTTCCTTGGCATCAACTAATGTTGTATCTTGAGTTTGTACAATAGACTCTATGGAAAATAGGAAACTCCTTGGAGACGAAAGTGCATTTTTTGACATTGGTTCATATTTAGGTACAAGCCACCAAATATTTCCAAAAGTGTATTTTTCCATCATAAATCCCAAACAAAAAAAATCTTGAACCAATGTGTGTCATTGAATGATATGTCCAAGTTGGTGGAGATCCATTATTGATAACTAGGCGCTTCCATTGCACTGAACTTATATCAAGAATGATGCAATCATTATAATAAACATCGTAAGATGACAACCATCCAGTTGTTCCATGGCCACCAAATACTAAGAGATGAGTACCTCCATAAGTAATGGTATGGAAAAAACGAGTTACAGGTACTTTTATAGGAAGATTCAGTTGGGTCCATGATGAAGATTCATTCTCTTCCTTCTTCAAATATACCCTTTAGAGTCCATAAATCACCCATGATCGACCTAATTCTTCCTCTAGCACCAAAGATGAGAATGCACTTCTCAACCATAGTATCTGTATGGCCACAACGAGGTGGTGGTGATGACCCTGTAATATAAAACTACGTCACTTCAAGTGACATTGTATCCAAAATATAAATGTCAGGAAGCCATTTCGTGCCATCCCATCCTACATGCATAACAATATTTAGATTACCCACAATTGCACTAGCAACAAAATCACGAGGTGGTGGTAAATCCCCATAGATTAATAGTTCTGTCCACTGCCAGATTTCAATATCCAACATCCAAAACTCTCCCAACCATTTGCAGCCAAAAAATCCACTGAAAATAATCATGTGACAATCTATCACAACTGCAACATGAAAGCACGTGGACATGGACCCACCTGCCCATCGCTTTAATTTCCCGTGCACTCTGAATTAAATCATAATTTTATCTATTTATTTATTTATTTATTATTATTTTTCAGTATCAAATGCTACAATATCACTGAGAAAGTTTTTCCTACAAGGCTTTCAAACAAAACTACCATTGATCGACCCACTCTAACAACCATGTTTCCACTGTGGGGGTGAGGAGGTACACTATTGAAATCAACTAGAACAACTTGCACCCACTGCATTGCGCCCTCTTTCACCATCGTGCTTGTAGAAATTTGCAACAAGAAATAGTGAAATTGGCAGCCGGAAAGGAAAAAATTCACACACACTAGTGTGGGATTCAAATCACACATTGGTGAGGAATTCAGTTACACATTAGTGTTAAATGTGTGTGTCTAATTTATTTTTCCCTTAAATAAATTAGACGATAGATTGTAGTTTCATCTCATAAGAACTTGTATCAGTTAACTATGTCAGAAAGAATGAGTTAGCTCAAGAAATTCGAGTTGAGGGTCTAAGATGAGGCATGTAGAGTGATCCTAATATTTTTGGGGTCCATTTGCAGTCGTAGCACTAGTGTGGTGTGAGTGTAATAAGTTAACTCAAATTAATTGAGTTAAAATTAGTTTAACTAGTTCTAACTGAGTGATGAGCTAGTGAGAAGTCTAGTGAATTAAACTAGATTTAATTCACAAGTAGTGATGAATCAAATAACTGATGATTTTCTCTTAATAGTTGCATGCATGTCAGTTCTGATGAAGACCCAGTTGAGACAGAGGTTAAAGGGAAGATAACTATCAATTGTATTATTAGAAAATTTCCCGGGTGCAATTATAATATCACAAGAAGGCCATGATGGATTCCACAATCAAGGAGGGTTGAATTTCCTATTTAATAGGGATTTATTTCCATAGGGGTTTCATGAGCAAGGCTGAGAATTGTCTAAGTGTTTGTGAATTTTTCCTGAGAATTGCTAGTCAGTTTTGAGTAGGATTAGAGTGAAACATTCAGAAGAGTGCAAGATATTCTCCGTGTGAGAAAGCCTTGTATTGTTTCATGATTCTTTGACTTTGTACAATATATAATAGAGGGGTTTTGAGAAGTTTATTTCCCCAGATATATCTTGTGTTGTGTGTTTGATTTACTTCTTTCTCTTACTTGAATGAGATTGAGCGATCATGTTTTATATTCCAAAAATATTGTAGAAGGATTCAATATATTTTTTTAGTACATTACATGATCAGATTGAATCCATTGGTATAGAGCTTATATAAAATTTATACATGGTACCAAAGAAGGAAGTTTTTAGGCGGAGAGTTTGCAGAGAATATCTGAAAATTTGTATGCAAAATTTTCAAAAAAAAAAAACATATTTGATTCCTTGCGAAAAAATAACCAAATTTAAAATCAAATCTCAGATGAGGGAGATATCATCGATTTAAAATCAGCTCTTTTTTTTCAGAAAATTTTGTGATGGTGGGACAATTACAATGTGTGCGAGTCAAGAACCTGTATGTAATTAAGGTACAAGATGCATGCAAATATTTGAGGAGAAAAGAAGAGGTTAGTGACTTGGTGGTTGAGAGGGAGCACACATTACCTCTCAACATGCAGTCTCAAAAGGTTGTGGAGAAGACACAATTGGAGAAGGAGAGAGGAGTCTGAGTGGAAAATTCCACTCAAGAAAATACCTCCAGGAGGGGGAAATTTCGAGCCAAATGGGGAGAGGGAGCACATGCAGCTATACCTTCAGGTGTGAGGTGGGGCGATGTGTAGATATAATCCCATGAAGAAATTTGGGCAAGGTCCATTGAGATGGTGTGTCTCATGGATCGAACTTGGCTACGAGGAGCCCACTTTACAACAGTAGTGGGAAGGATCAGTTGGATTAATGCAGTTAGATGTCAGGAAGACAAAAATCATAGTGATAGATGTCAGATACTGGGGCACAAATCAGAGTTGGCAACAATGCAGAGGGCATGGATGCAGATGTCAGCAACAGCGCAGAGAGTCTAGTAGATAGGTGCAGTAGCTAATAGTAGTCACAAGAATCTGATGACAGGTGCATTATACTGATTCAGTTGTTTGAAGGCTATTTAGTTTCATGAGTTATAGGTGCAAACAACACTAGAGGAGTGTTGCATGCATAACATTCCAAAGGTACTGGATCAGGATATATTGAATTCCGTTCTTGTTGAGAGGGAGTGTCGAAATTTTCAAAAAGAAATAGTGAAATTGGAAACCAGAAAGGACAAAAAATTCATACACATTGGTGTGGGATTCCAATCACACATTGGCGAGGAATTCAGTTACACATTAGTGCTAAATGTGTGCGTCTAATTTATTTTTCCCTTAAATAAATTGGACAATAAATTGTAATTTCATCTCATAACAACTTGTATCAGTTAAATAAGTTAGAAAGACTAAGTTAGCTTAATAAATTTGAGTCGAGGGTCTAAGATGAGGCATGTAGAGTGATCCTAATATTTTTGGGGTCTTGTTTCAATTCTAGAACTAGTGTGGTGTGAGTGTAATCAGTTAACTCAAATTAATTGAGTTAAAATTAGTTTAACTAGTTCTAATTGAGTGATGAGCTATTGAGAAGACTAATGAATTAAATTAGATTTAATTCACAAGTAGTGATCTATCAGATAACTGATGATTCACTATTAATAGCTGCATGGATGTCATTTCTGATGAAGACCCAATGGAGACAAAGGTTAAAGGGAAGATAACTATCAGTTGTATTATTAGCAAATTGCTCAGGCGGAATTATAAAGTCATAGGAAGGCCATGATATATTGCGCAATCAAGGAGGGTTGAATTTCCTATTTAATAGGGATTTATTTCCATAGGGATTGCATGAGAAAGGTTGGGCTTATCAGAGGATAAGAATTGGCTAAGTGTTTGTCAATTTTGCGTGAGAATTTCTAGTTAGTTTTGAGTAGGATCAGAGTGAGACAGTCAGGAGAGTGCATGATTTTCTTGGTGTGAGAAAGCATTGTATTGTTTCATGATTCTTTGACTTTGTATAATATATAATAGAGGAGTTTTGAGAAGTTTCTTTCCCCATATATATCTTGTGTTGTGCAATTGATTTACTTCTTTCTCTTACTTGCATGAGATTGAGAGATCATCTTTTATATTCCACAAATATTGTAGAAGGATTCGGTATCTTGTTTTAGTACATTACATGTTCGGATTGAATCCATTGGTATAGGGCTTATACAAAATTTCTATAGTGCTCTCAATATGCATATGTATCAATTAGAAAAAAAATTCTACTCTTTCATTGATTATAATGAGACCCATAAAATGTAGATATAGATCTCTCCTATGTTAATACAATGAATTGGAGTTCTTCAGGAAGACCTGTATCACTGCTACATAGCTATACACCTGTGCATAATTTTCTTAGCTTGATTCACTTTTGGCATCACCCTCAATGCATATCTCTAGTGTCCTTTAGATACATTGTGGCATCTCCAATGCATGGAATCCTTTCTTCAAAGGATATAATTCTTACATGTCTTTGTATGTAATTCTCTTTTGTCCTATGTTCTGACACCCTGAATGGAATCTCTTTATCACTCTTCAACACATACTCTGTCATCCTCTCACATACAGTCTGTTCTGGCCTCAAAATGATCACTTTTGCCTCAATGCAGTCAAATGATGACTCTCAGTGCATATTCCATGTCATGAGTTTGGTATATGTTATCTAAGTAACATTTAGTATTCCAAATTTTCACAACTACAACCTCAAGCTCTAGTTGGTTTGTCATACCTTTTTTTAACACATACCTAAGGTCTCTGGCATATTCAAATTTTGTAACGCTGGTCATAAAGTAAGTTGATACTTTTCTTCTATTATTCCAATGAATCTTTCATTATTCAACTCAAGTATATTAGCATGCTACTATGGCGTGCTATGGGTGTAACACATCACAAGTCTTATTTCCTATAGGTGTAACACACATCTAGTCCAACTTGTAACTCATTTATATATCATTTTTGCATATTTGATTAATATATTTAACCTCTCTATCAATCTTAGGTCCTCTGTCATCTATGCACAACCTATGACACATGTTATTCCTTGTGCCCTGTCATTTGATACCATATTTCTTGCTTCACATATACCTCATTTACTTTGCATTGATGCTTTCTTTTTCAAATTTCTCCCCTTGTCATTGTTGGAGCTTCAGTTTCGTTGGCATATTCTATCTGATCCATATCTGGTGGCATATACCATTACTAACATTCCATTCCTCCAAACTTGTGACTGGTACAAATTTTAGATCTTTAAATTGTTTTATATTCATATTCTTGAGATTAGAGACCCATAGAGACAATACAATATGAGCCAGAAATTAGAGATGGATTTTGAGGCTAGTATTATTCACTAGATGATTGTATAAGGTCTTGTACATCGATAGAAGGACTTTGACTACTCCCTCTCTCTATATATGGGTTGAAGATTTAGTTAGAGGGAATTGCTGAAAATTCATAATTGCAATTGAATTCGTTTGTCCCAAATGTTTAATTTGGTGTAGGTTTGTGTGAAGTCATTGTTTGCTAGTGCAACACTAAGGTGTGCAGGCCCAACATAAGTTGTTGGATTGAGTTCTATATAGAAATTCCCTCACATAAATTTGGCACAAGGTGTAAACTGAGGTTTCCTTGTGCAAGACGGGCAAAGTCTTCACCAAGATTTCCTTTTACAAGTCTGTTAGGGAATTTGGCCTGGTATCAACACAAACTCAAAGTTTTTTGAGTCTAGCTATCTACACCAAAGTCCCCAATAACACTTGTGATGATATCGTTGAATCATCGAATAATCCATCTGAAGTCAGGATATTTTCATTTCAGATAAGGTATTTATACAAACACATGTGCTCTAATGTAATTTATGAATATTAAGAGCATACTATTTGTCAAGTATTAATGAATTCATGGTAGGTTTTGATACTCAGTTTTTTGCCTGGATTGCATCAAGTCTAAAGTTACTACCAGATGCTATGACTACCTTGTGGCTGATATATTTTCTAGTCTCTATTCTATTCATTACTCTCTTCTGTGTTATTCATTTCTCCCTCTGCGTATATATAAGGACACAATGTCTTTTATTTGTGTATCTATACATGTTGTTCTATAATCAATGTGCCTTCTTTGGTAAATGGACACCATACATATTTCATCTGAAAGAGATGCACATAAGTCTTCTACCATAAGATTATATGTTAATAGAGTCTTTAGTTATGTTCTTTTTAGCTATTCCAAACAAGAAAGTAACCTCTTTTCATTGTTCTTCTAACCATAGTTAAAGCATGTCTGACACACTTCATATGCAAATTTGGTCTCATTATATCTATTGTATCTTTTCCAAAACATTCTTGGGGTTACTCTCCCCTTGAGAGACTTCACATTTCATGATTGCTTCTCTAACACTGAATAGGTTCTTCATTGCTTCCTTGAGCAGCTCCCCCTGAGGCCATGCTAACTTCAATTTTTCATTGAATTCATATGTTGGTATTTCTTCATTTTCCATACTTTCGTGGGATTCCTTCTGTTGTGTGGATTTTATGGCTTATTGTATGATCTGTTTTGAATAATCTCCTTCATCTCATGTCTATATTTATTTAGTGTACAAGGCAACTTGAAATCCTTGGCCATGTGGTGAAGGTTGTCACATACATAACATATTGTGTGGCCAAGAAATGCAGAAACATTAGAGGAAATTTCAGCCTAAAAATGTCCACGAAATTTTCATCTACATAATATTTAAACCAATCAAAATTCCCTAATTTTAAAAAGAGGTACACGTAAATATTTTAGAGGGAAAATAAAAATACTACTTTTTCTAATTGTATTTTTGGCTTATCTCCTTATAGGTTTTATTCTACATCCAACAAGTGGCTACACTAAAAATTTGAGTAAACCTACAAAGAGATAAACAAAAAATACAATAAAAAAAGTAGTTTTCTTATTTTCCCTCCAAAATTCATAACTCTTATTTTATTATTTTCCTTAGGAGGCCACTTTTAAGCTGAAATTTTCTCTAATGAGTGCTTGTGTCTTCTTGTGCCATTTATACCCTTGTTTACATAGAGTTTGCAATCAATATATTTATATCCAAAACCATTGCATAAATAACACTATCCATAGAAAGTATTTGTGTATTTGATGACTGATGGTCTTATCATAGGTAGAGATCTTCTTTGATTATTGGCTTGAGGATACTTCTTTGTCTGCTGCAATTTTGCTGACGAGTATTGATTTGATTGCTCCTACAATCAACTGCTACATGCCCATGGCTATGGGAGGAAAAACACTTAACATATTTCAAAGGAGAAAATGGCCTTTTTTGCAATTGACACTTTATTTGACTCATTCTTTTGCTGATGATTTTGTTACTTGCCTTTGTTTTATTCTTTGTTAATCATGTTGCTTGCATGTTTTCCTACATGCCTTTTCATAGCTACTTTATTATCTTAAGTCGATGACTTTGAGCCACTGCTCTTTTCTAAGTAACCTCCTCTTCTAACTTTTCATGTCATCTTCTCTTTTCATCTAACTCATTTCTTGCTAAAATAGTATCATATTTTAATATTTCAACCTATTCCTCTCTTTCCTTTAGCTGGATGTTGATCACCTCTTCAACTCTTCTTGCTTATTCTAACTTTGTGTTGATTTTTGTGTAGCTTGGTAGGTACTCCAAGCCCTAGGGTTCAAGGTTTGGAGGGAAAAGTGCCACAAGGGTAACTTGTGGGCTTGGAACCCAAGTATGGGGTTTTACACCAAATCGTGTTTTGGGAATTTCCAAGAGCACATTTCTACATCCAACGCTTCGAGAATTATCGAATTCCGTGTTGTAGAAGTGGAGATATGAGTTTTTGGAGTTATATGATAGGTTTGCACATATGCATGTAGGTCGACCTAAGGTGTTTTAGGCATGTGACAAGCTGGAAACCCCTCATTGTGACGTTTTAGAAGCCCTTCATATTGGTATAAATAAGGGGAAGTGGAGGACTTAAAGGCATACATTTGTGCAACACATTACATATGAAAACCTCGTTGGAGGAGAAAGGGAACTTAGATTGGGCCGCAGGGATAGGACACTTCAACTTGGAAAAGAGGAAGTGTAGAATCCTTTTGGAGACTATTTTGAAGTCTATTCACACTTGCAGGGAGGCTGAGTTAGGTAAGGAGAAGGGCCGGTCTGTCGTGGCATTTGTAAAGGGTAGGATAACTCTGTTTGGGCAGAACGTTAGTTACAGGTAGGTTGTGTGCTAGGCTGCAGGCCATACCACCACAACAAAGCACTTGCGTGGGTCTATATCATGCCCTAATATCTAGCGTGGAAGCAGAGGGATCACTCTAAGGAAGGCCACAGGGATTGAAGGCTATTGGAGGGATGTTGCAGCCTACTAAAATGCCCTAATTGGGAACAATAAATGTCAGCAGCGTGACAATAGACTTGGAGTCAAGGTTGTTGTGTGTTAGGTCATGATATAGACAAGATTCAGATCTTTTTATATTACAACTTATAAGTGCCATGTATTGAGGTCAACTTGGGCAGTTGGAGACCTCAATTAGGAGCAGAACTTATAGTGAATAATTGGGCATCATTGGTTTGATGGAGGGAAGCGTGTTGATAGCCTAAAGTAGCCATAGACGAGCTATCTTGATGTGACAAATAAGACCTGAAGTTTGGGTGAATATTGGTGTCGAAGTGCAACACCTTGATGGGAAAAGGTGACTTCTAGCCTGGAATATTGGAGCTTGGGATTAGGCCTACCTAGAGAGCATATTGAATCAACCCGTGTACATGCTACAAAAGTGACTTTTAGTAGTATTAGGTGGAAATCCTCCTGGAGTCTCGATGTGTTGTCTTTTGAAGGACTAAGGGGCGACTAGTGAGCAGTGCGAAAGAGAAGGACCGACATGACAAGATACAACATCGAGTTTGTCATTGTATCTTGTATATCATAGAATATTGTATTATTCAAATTTTGGTTTAATATAACAAAGATTGGGGTTGTACATTATTATACAATTTGTTTAAAACTGTGTATATTTGTGCATGTGTGATTTACTGCTTTATATTTTCCCCTATGCAAAGTAGTTCTAATTGAGATTCTTGGTTTGGTAGCGTCATTGATTTTAAGACTCTAACCTAGACCCAAGGTCGTGGAAACTCAACGTGGAATCAAAGTTTGTTTGAGCTACTTTGGAACTCAGTGAATCAGAGTTGTGCACAATGAAGTACAACGTGATAAGGAGTTGGTCACATTGTAAGTGAATGGGTCACTACAATGTTGAAGTTGGAGGCAGGTCTTCGATATGAGGACATGTTGGAGGGGTTTTCCAACTATATTCCTTGGAAGGAAAGGATCAGGTTAGTCTTGCTAGTGAATATGATTTGGGATTTTTCCAAGAAATTCATCAAGAAGCCAACTGACCCTAAGGAGATGGAAACATGGGAAGATTTGGATATGAAGGCAAGATTGATCATCCTAGATGGTATGAAGGATGCCCTAATAACTGATTTTTCCGGGAAGAACACCGCACATGAGATGTGGATGGCTCTTTAGAATTTGTTCCAAAACAAGAACAATAACTGGTTACTAGTATTGAAGGACAAGTTGAAGTCCACCAAGATGATAAAGGGTGAAGGAGTGACTTTGTATCTTATGAATTTGTCTCAGGTCAGATATGAGCTTGCTACCATCAGTGTCAAAATTTCAGATGGATATATGGTTTGGATTGCCTTGAAAAGGTTCACTGAGGAATTGAAGCCCTTCATCAAAGGAATCGTTTCCAAGAATAAATTTCCAGATTGGAATAAACTGCAGGACAAATTCATTAAGGAAGAGTTGCGAGACAAGGATCTTCATCCATCGAAGAAAGCAGATGAGGATGTGACACTTGCAACGCAAATGAAGGGTAAACTGAAGAAGGACTTGAGTAAAGTCAAGTGTTTCAATCATGGCGAGATGGGTCATTTTTTTTTGAGATGTTCGATGAAGAAGGTGTTGGAAAGTGTAACCAGGTTCGGTCTTCATAAAGACTTGTAATTATGAATTTCTGTAATGTAGAAGACAAAGATAATAAAATGTATTTTGTAATGATTTCCTCATGGGTTTCATGAGCAAGGAGTTTTATTATAGGTCAAATACTTCTTCTTCATGTCTTTAGGGGTTTGTCATCTTGCCATAAATATATAATTTAGAGTCATGTATATGAAGTGGTGTTACACTTGTAAAGGAAAATCATTGATATAATTGTATGCTCCAAAGGCCTTGTCAAAGTTCTTCTTGTAGACAACATAGAGATGCTGGAGGATACTCCTTGTAAAGTCGGCTTACAGACAATTGGTCAAGTCAGACTTATAACAGATGATCTTGTCAGCCTAGAGAGGGTAAGGTTGTCCCTATATATAGACAAGTTTGCGGCCTCATTTGACATATCAAGTTCTAAAATAAAGTGCAAATAAAAGGTCTATTTCTGGGTACATTAGGACGAGGATAACCAACGAAGAAGCAAGGAAGTCTATCTTTGTTTTGGGTCATGTTTTACCTTGAGAAACAATCTCATGTTGTGTTGAGATCAATGATCAAGACATTTATCATAACTTTGAAATTAAATATTTGTTTCCCTTTCATTTTGAAAACCCAGAATATAATACTTAAAACCTTGTAATCTTTATAACATAACAATACTCTTCAAAATGCCTTCAATTGAAGAATAAAAATGAACATGAATTAGATAGAAATGCTGGTGGAAAACTTCTGATAACAAGATGCTAATACAAAATATATTATCTTGGTTTTAGAAGAATATGGTTAAGCATAAATGACATTCAGAATAAATGAGCACTTCATTAAGGAATTTAACTCTAAATCACATATGTAATATTAGAGACAAATAACTACATTACTTCATTCTCAGAAGAAATAAAACACAAGACGAAACATGAAAAATTAATTGTACTCAACTATACCTGAAAATTATTCTGAAAACCTTTATTCATCATCATAATGATCAAGTACAAAAGTTGTGGTACTCTAAGGTTCAAAAATCTGAAACCTCTTTCATCGTTAGGATTTTTTTTTTATACAAAATTTCAAAATAGACAATTATAAAACTGTCAAATTCCTAAACTACTTTCTTCCAACTATTACATTGAGAATATAAAATAAGTATCTCTTTAGAAAATTATGTAAAAGATCAAATAAATACTTGGTCACTAAGCAGCTTGAGATTTTGGAACAGAGGAGTTTCCTATTTCTGAATCTTTCGCTTGTTGAGACATCCACTCTTTGCATCTTCTCCACATGTCTACATTTGATCCAAAACAATTGACAAGTTTCACATGTGCCATTCTGAAATTTGTAGTCTTGGAATATGTTGGCCTTTCTGCAAATAAAGTCTTCATCATACACAACAACTCAAAGTATTTATGTAAATAATTAACAATAGTGGCTCCCTTTAAAATATCAGTCTTTTCGTAAGTATTCCCAATCTTTCTTTTTTCCTCGACCGATAATGTCTCATAGGTTTCCCAAGGGAGTAAATTTCATTGTTGGTCCCAACAGGATGGTAGACCAACCCTGGTTCTCTTATCAAACAAAATATTAAATTTTGTTACTGCTCCCTTGACTTCATTTAATTTTTTCTCTGCAGTTTTCTTGTATGAATTCTTATTAATCATCCTATTCAGTTCTAACACACATTGGGTCCTATCCTCAATCCCGAATTCTTCCAGTGCCTGTGTAGACTTAGAGTTTATAAAATCAATAAGTCTCTTAGCATATAAAACTCTATTTTGTGAATTTTGCTTATTTTCCAAAATAATTCCTTCCAAGTCTCTTACAATATTCTTTTTCTCTCAAATAATAAAAATTAAATCCCATGCTGGGTTTGTGTTATATTCTTTCCACGACTAGTCATGTGCGGGGGGGGGGGGGGGGTCACAAGGTAGCGCCCCGGAAAATTTTTTTGGTCCTTATTTTCCGGTGGGCGGACCCGCCCATGGTTTTGTGCATGAGTTTGCACATGGTTTTGGGGCATGATGGTTTTTGGCCCCTCGTATTTTGTAGATCCGGTCAAGGGAACTACGGTTATGTTCTAATCCAGGGTTAATGGATTGGGGTTTATGTATGCTTTGGCAGGTATATATATGTGTTGTAACACTAAAAGGAACATAATGAAAAATCAAGCTGGTCATCCCGATTTGGGATGCAGGGGAAAATATCTGTGTTTATCTGTTTTATGTTTTATGCTCTCGCTATTGTTTATTTTATATTTTAAATATTCATTCGTAGATAATTTCTGTACAGGGTTAAAACCTACATTTGGTATTAGAGCAATTTCGGCTTCAAGGGGACGCCTTTACTGCTAAGGGGTTTTTTGCTCGGGCCTAAGGTAGACCCTGTTCAGTGGGAGATCTGCGAGATCGATTCTTGCAGTGAAAGAAGATGGCGAGCGGCGGGAAGATAGAGATCGAGAAATTTAATGGTGAGAGTTTTGAGTTGTGGAAGCTCAAGATGGAGAATCTGCTGGTGGATAAAGATTAGTGGATCACAGTAGATCTGGGTAATAAACCAACGGAAATGTCAGATGAAGACTGGAAGAAGCTAGATCGGAAGGCAAAGAGCACAATACGGTTGTGTGTCTCAGATTCAGTATTGTTGAATGTATCTGGGGAAGCTACAGTGAAGACCTTATGGGACAAACTTGGGACTTTGTACCAATCTAAGTCTCTAGTGAATAAATTGCTCCTACAGAAAAAGCTGTATAACCTGAGGATGAAGGATGGAGACTCGATGATAGAGCATATGAACACCTTCAATACTATGGTAAGTGAGCTGTCATTTGTTGATATTAAAATCTCAGATGAAGATAAGTGCATAAATTTTTTGTGTTCTCTACCAGATTCGTGGGACAGTCTGGTTATTGCGATAGGTAGAAATACAACTACCTTGAATTTTGATGACATTGTCTGAGCCTTGGTGTCGGAGGAAATGAGACAAAGAAATATGGAGGGTCAGAATGGAGATGCTTATCTATATGAGGAAGGTCCCATAACAGAAACAAGAATAAGGTTTCAAGTGGGAGATCTAAATCTAGAGGGAGATCTAAATCTCCTGGAAAGTTTGTAAAGGTGTGTTGGAAATGCGGAAAGGAAGGGCACTACAAAAAGGACTGCAGATCTAAAGCTCCTGAGAAAGGAAAGGGATCTGATGATGCTCCTTCTTTAGAGGTAAAAACCACCTCGAATGAAGGTGGGGATGTGTATTTGGCTTCTTCTTCAAATACACATGTAGATCATGAGTCATGGTTGATTGAATCGGGTGCATCCTTTCACTTCACTCCTCATAGGGATTGGTTTTGCGAGTATGAGAAATATGATGGCGGTGATGTCTTCTTAGGTGATGATAGGAAGGCCAGAATCGTCAAACATGGAAAAGTCAAGCTAAAGCTGCAAGGTGGAAGGATTAGAACACTTCCTGGTGTTCTTCACATTCCTGCATTGGCCAGAAATCTGATTTCTGTAAGCAAGATGGATGATGCAGGTGTAAAAACAATGTTTGAGAAATATTCCTGTAAGATGGTTCGGGGAGTGCTGGTATTAATGCGGGGAGTTCAGATTGGAACTCTGTACAAGCTTCAAGGCAGCACTATTATTGATGGGTGCAACAGTTCTGTGGTTCCCGAAAGTGGAGCGGAAAGCATAGTGGTCTCTAGAGAAAAGACCATGCTATGGCATCAAAGGCTTGGACATATTGGAGAGAAGGGCCTTCAGATACTGCATGGAAATGTTATGGTAGAAGGTATGTCTAATAGCTCTCTGGATTTTGATTTCTGTGAACATTGTGTATATGGGAAGTAGAATCGGGTGAGTTTTCCTTCTGGTGCTAAGAGGGAAAACAAGATATTAGAGCTTGTGCAAAATGATGTGTTTGGACCTGTGTCAGTTCCATCACTGGGTAAGTCTGTGTACTATGTTTTACTCATATATGACTTCTCAAGGAATACATGGATATATTTATCGAGGAAGAAATCTGAAGTCTTTGACAGATTTAAAGAATTTAAGGCTCTAGTAGAAAACTAGACAGAGAAGAAGATAAAGGTGCTGAGGACAGATAATGGTGGGGAGTTTTGCAAGAATGAATTTGAAGAGTTCTGTAAGAAGTGTGGTATAGCACAGTAGAAGACTACTCCATACACACCTCAGCAAAATGGAGCTGCAGAAAGAATGAACAGAACACTGACGAAAAAGGAAAGAATCATGCTCAGTGGTACCGGGTTAGGACAAGAATTCTGGGCAGAGGCAGTGAAGACTGCATGTTACTTGGTTAACAGATCACCTTCATCAGCGTTGGAGGATAAGACTCCACATGAGGTATGGATTGGTAAGAAACCATCTCTTTCACATCTAAGGGTATTTGGATGTGATGCATATGTGCATGTTCCAAAGGAGAAAATGATCAAGCTGGATAATAAATTTGAACGGTGCATATTTATTGGGTATAAGGATGGTTTAAAGGGTTACAAGCTTTGGAACCCGGAAACAAGGAAGGTTGTGTACAACCGAGATGTGGAGTTTAGAGAGGTGAAAGATATTGTTAAACATGAAGTCCTACCAAAGGAACATGAGAAGATAGAGTTTGAGCTAAAGGAGGATGAATCAAACTCTACAATAGAAGAAGACTTAGAAGAGGAAGAGCCACAAACTCCAGCTGTTAGAAGACCAGTTCAGGAAAGAAGACAACCAGAAACATATAGTCCATCTACTTTCTATTCAAATTTTGCTTTAACTATAACTGATGATGATCCTAGAACTGCCAGGGAGGCAGTCGATTCAGAGGATGGAAAACTCTAGAAGGAGGCTATGGTTGATGAAATGGCATCCTCGCATAAAAATGAGGCATGGGATCTAGTGGAGTTGCCAGCTAGAAGGAAGCCCATCGGGAGAAAATGGGTGTTTAAGAAGAAGATGAATGTAGAAGGCAAGGTGAAGTACAAAGCTACGATTTGGATTTCTATTATTCCGGTGTCGAAATTGTCTCTCAATGATATTTTCTCCACTGTTGCCAAAGTTTCTTCATCAGTTACTTTTATGTCGATAAGATACCAGCTGCATTGATTTTGGTCGACAGTTGGATGTGAAGATAACTTGTTCTTCACGGGAATGCGCAAGAGAATCTACATGAAACAACTTTGAATGATTTATGGTGAAGGGGAAGAAAGAGCCGATATGCAGGTTAAATAAGTCTCTGTATGGGTTAAAGCAGTCACCAAGGATGTGGTATCAGATATTTGATACCTATATGCGGCGACTTGGCTTCACCAGAAGCAAGGAGGATCATTGTGTTTATTTTAAATTAATTGGTGACCGTGTTATTTATTTGGTATTGTATGTGGATGATATGTTGTTGATTGGAAATGAAAAAAGAAATTATCAAGATTTGGTGGGTTGTTCTCCAAATTAGAGCATGAAGGATCTCGAAATCTTTTGGGCTTCATATTTTGGGCATGGAAATTAAGAAGTTGAGCGAGGAGGCTGCGGGTCGCTTGAGAGGTAACCGAGACTATATTGCAGAGGTTCAATATGCAGGATAGTAAAGCGGTGAATGTTCCTATTCTTGTAGGTGTAAAGCTGTCTGCTGAACAGTGTCCCAAGACACAAGAAGAAGAGGAGTATATGTCCCGTGTTCCATATGCAAGTGCAGTGGGTAGCCTGATGTATGCAATGGTCTGTACTAGACCAGACATTGCACATGCAGTGGGAGTATTGAGCAGGTTTATGTCAAACCCGGGGAAGGAGCATTGGACAACAGTGAAGCGGGTTTTCAGATATTTACGTGGCACTAGTGATTATGGCTTGTGCTACCAGGGAAGACCAGGATTGGAAAGAATGTTGGACATTCGTGGTTTTGTTGATGCATACTGGGCTGGAGATCTGGACCAAAGAAGATCTACAAGTGGGTATGTTTTTAGCCTATTTGGAGGCGCAGTCAGTTGGATGAGTAAAAGACAGTCTGTAGTGGCTCTTTCAACTATAGAGGCAGAATACATAGCAGCCACTCATGCAAGCAAGGAAGAAGTTTGGTTGCAGAGATTGTGTTCAAGTATGGGGTTGGTACAGCAAGCTATAAGGATAGACTGTGATAGCCAAAGTGCAATTTTCTTGGCTAAGAACCCTGCTTATCATTCAAAGACAAAGCACATTGATGTTCGATATCACTTTGTTAGAGATATGGTTGAGGCTAAAAGGGTGTTGCTGGTAAAGGTGGACACTTTGAAGAATGTTGCAGATGCATTGACAAAGTTTGTGAGCACTCAGAAGTTCTCTTGGTGTAGAGAAACAATGGGTGTTGCCAAAGCTGGGCTAATGACTCGACTCTCTTGGTCTGGAAAGGCTCACTTAGAGGGACAATGTTGAGTTGTGTTATGTCTTTCCATGACTAGTCACGGGGGGGTAATAGGGGGTCATAGCCCCCACAACATGGGGAAGTTCGGGGTAGCGCCAAAATTTTGTTGGTCCTTATTTTCTAGTGGGCGGATTCACCGATTGTTTTGGCATAGGTTTGCACATGGTTTCAGGGCATGATGGTTTGTTGTGTTTTGTGAATCCGGTCGAGGAACTGCTAATTTATGTTCTAATGTGGGGGTTAATGGAATTGGGGTTTATAGGCTTGGAAATTAAGAGAGATTGGGCAAGAGGAAGCTCTGGTTAAACTAGATGAAGTATGTTGAGACTATATTGCAGAGGTTCAATATGTAGGATAGTAAACCGGTGAAGGTTCCTATTCCTGTAGGTGTAAAGTTGTCTATTGAACAATGTCCCAAGACAAAAGAATAATATGAGGATATGTCCTGTGTTCCATATGCAAGTATAATGGGTAGCCTGATGTATGTAATGGTATGTACTAGACCGGACATTGCATGCAGTGGGAGTATTGAGCAGGTTTATGTCAAACCCAGGGAAGGAGCATTGGACAACAGTGAAGTGGGTTTTCAAATATTTGCATGGCACTAGTGATTATGGCTTGTGCTACCAGGGAAGACCAGGATTGGAAAGAGTGTTGGAAATTCGTGGTTTTGTTGATGCAGACTGGGCTGGAGATCTCGACCAACGAAGATCTACAAGTGGGTATGTGTTTAGCCTATTTGGAGGTGTAGTCAATTGGATGAGTAAAAGACAGTCTGTAGTGGCTCTTTTAACTATAGAGGCAGATTACATGGCAACCACTCATGCAAGCAAGGAAGAAGTTTGGTTTGCAAAGGTTGCGTTCAAGTATGGGGTTGGTGCAGCAAGCTATAAGGATAGATTGCGATAGCCAAAGTGAAATTTTCTTGGCTAATAACCCTGCTTATCATTCAAAGACAAAGCACATTGATGTTCAATATCACTTTGTGAGATATATGGTTGAAGCTAAAAGGGTGTTGCTGGTAAAGGTGGACACTATGAAGAATGTTGCAGATGCATTGACAAAGTTTGTGAGCACTCAGAAGTTCTCTTGGTGTATAGAAACAATGGGTGTTGCAAAGCTGGGCTAATGACTCAGCTCTCTTGTGGTCCCCTACGGAAAGAAAACAACAAGTGGGACAATGTTGGGTTTGTGTTATATTCTTTCCATGACTAGTCACGCGCGGGGGGGGTAATAGGGGGGGTCATAGCCCCCACCAAGGGGAGGTTAGGGTAGCGTAGGAATTTGGTCCTTATTTTCTAGTGGGCGGATTCACCGATTGTTTTGTGCATGGGTTTGCACATGGTTTTGGGGCATGATGGTTTTCGGCCCCTGGTATTTTGTAGATCCGGTCAAGGGAACTATGGTTATGTTCTAATGTAGAGTTAATGGATTAGGGTTTATGTATGCTTTGGCAGGTATATATATGTGTTGTAACACTAAAAGGAACATAATGAAAAATCAAGCTGGTTGTCTCGATTTGGGATCCACGGGAAAATATCTGTGTTTATCTGTTTTATGTTTTGTGCTCTCACTATTGTTTATTTTCTATTTTAAATATTCGTTTGTAGATAATTTCTATACAGGGTTAAAACCTACATCCCACACATTTTTAACAACATCAATAATGTCAGTCCATATAATTTCCTTGGCCTGAATAATGGACATATTCCCTTTTACTTTCTCCTTTAGTTCCTTACTTTATTGACAAGAATTTTGGTAATATTTCTTGTACTTTTTAGCACTTTCCTTAGTCATCTACACTACTTGCTATATTAATTTGATCACTTTGCATGCACTTTCCAGTTCTCTTTGAGTATTTTTTAAATCAATCTCCACCATCCTTAACTCAGCCATGACTTGAGTTAATGTGGCAGCAGGGTCTTGAGAATCTGATGAACAAAAATAGTACAAAAATGAGAGTCTAGTTCCTTTTGTAGCATATCATTCATTTCCTTCAATTTAGACATCTCCTCATCTTTTTGCAACAGAGCTTGCAACAATTTTTTTTTTACTTGAGCCACCTCTGTAGCCATTGGGTGTTCGCCGGTGAGAAGCTTGAGCTTCTTCTTCAAGGCTTGGATCTCAGATTCAACACTTTGAAATAATTTTTGAACTGTTGGTTTATCCTCAAGATCAACTCTGATCTTAATAATGATCTTTCTCAATTCTTCATCCTGTGTGGAGTAAGCCCTTGAATTTTCTTTTCCCAATTTCAATTGTTTTATCACCTTACCCAACATGTTCTCAAATTTAACATCAATTGAATTAGTCTTGCTTAGATCATTAAAAATCAAATGACCAGTCTGCATATGAAGGTTAATTTTATCTAGGAGAGGAATATTCTTTGCATCAACTATTAAATTAATAGTTTTGAAAGCAGCGGAAGATGTGTTGAGCCCTGAAATTATCTTCTCTTTTGCCAAACTTCACTTCATTTCATCATTACTTTATCATTTCATAAACCTAAAACTCAATGAGAATGACTAAGATTACTTAAAGGTTTCATACAATGATTAACTATTATACTTTTGTGATTTTTGCTGTCTTAATGATTTTTGAACAGTTCAGCTATAGAATGCAGTCATTCTGTATCCAGTCAAGCGTTCCGTAGTTGTTTTGGTGTTTAAGTATGTTACAGGTGTCATCTAGAGAAAATGAATACATAGGTGGATTCCAAATCTTTCCTACATCATTCTTTCCCTTCCACAAGGACTAAATCAATAGCTGGAGGTGCCTAAGCACGTGGTCAAAGCAAAAGTCAAGGAAGCTATCTTCTACAGGAATTAGGAGTCCTGATTTGCTATATAGAAAATTATGAGTCCCAGAATATTCCTAATTTGATTTTAAATTTAAACCTACACCTGTACTTATTTTTGTGCAATGTTAGTTATGAATTTACATATAAATTAAGTTCTGTAATACCGAGAGAATCAAGTTGATACTTATTTTATCATTATGGTGATACTCTGTTTTCAAGACTTGTGATTAATAGAAAGGAGTTTTTACCTTGATGCTGTTCTGAATACAACCTTGAAGAGTTAAAGGATTAATTCCGAATTGATAGCAGAGGGCGCCTGCTATTCCAGGAGGTTTTACATGTTTTCTAGATAAGTCATTTTCAATTATGTTCTGTCATATTTCCTTACTTAGTCTGCTTTCTGAAATCATAGCCTTTAGCATTATGTTTCATGTCATTTTCTTAGATAAAATATCCTCATGATATTGTAGTTAGTCTCTTTCTCAAGCTCTTCCAATATATCTCTATTAAATGAATGGGATTCAATTGTGATATTCTGAGTTATTAACATTTTATTTTCTGTCATTTAGTTAAAAAGAAGATCCTCATTATACTACAGTTAGTCTCTTTCCAAAGCTTTTCCAATAAACCTCTAATCCACGAATGAGACTGAGTTGTAATATTGTGAGTTATTGATTGTTTTGCTTCATAAAACGATCCTTATCACATTATGATTAATCTCTTTCAAAAAGCTCTTCCAAAAAACCTCTAACTCATGAATGAGATTTAGTTTTAATGTTATAAGTTGTTTCAACATTTCATAGGAGATCCTTACTACATTATAGTAATATTTTTCTCAAGCTCTTCCAATAAACCTCTATCATATGAATGAGATTTCACTGTAATGTTCTAAGTTACAGTTTGTTTCAGCACTTCCTTTTATGTTTTAGGAGATCCTCATTGCATTAGAATTAATATTTTTCACAAGCTCTTCCAACAAATCTCTAACTAAATGAATTAGATTAAGTTGTAGTGTTTTGAGTTACTTTTCATTTCATGATTGTTCATTTAAAAGCTGTAATATCCATGGATTAGGACTCTTTGTTTTCATCATTTTCTAATTAGGAACAAAACTTGCAAATAAACTCTATTTTAATTCATTTCCTTTTCTCCTTCTTGACATATATTTAACTTCATCTTTTTAGAATATAGTAGCATACTAAGAATCAAACATAAAAACCCAAAAACATCAATAAAACACTAAAAACAACGAAGTAAGAAAAATGATACTTAGGCACATATATTGCATTACCCTTCATTAGTTTCCTAGCCCTGGTTGATAATTTATGCGATCAATTTAGGACACTAAATTTACTAAACATTTTGGCGCCATTGCTGGGGAAGTGTAACTAGGTAGCCTTATTTCCTATTTCCCAAAAACAATGATATGCTTAGAGAAAGAGATTCTAGGGGTAGATTTATAAGAGGCAGAAGCTTAATTCCCACAACTCCACTCACTCCACCAAGACCAAGAAGTAGCACACCTCCAACTCAAACCCACATTCCATACTATACTAGTCATAGGCTTCCAAAAGTCTCAAGATCAGATATCCCATTAGGAAGATCTCCCACTTCATCCACTGAAGCAATTCTAGAGGAAGAAGATCCAAGGACTCCTACAGAAGGGATAACCTTTTTCACTTTCACAGGAGAATATATTCCAGCAGAAATATTACAAATCCCTAGTGAAGAGGAATAAGAGGACTATTTCTTCAATATACCCTTGATAGAAGAACCAGTAGAACAACTAGCTCTTCCAACTAAACCCTATATCATTTCAGAAGAATTTATCATGGCAGAAGAAGAGGAAGGAAAAGTCTTTAATGGATAACATACACTATTTGGAGGAGGTAGAGGTAGAGGAGGAGATAGAGGAAGAGGTAGAGGTACAAAAGAAGGTAGAGGAAGAGGAAATGCAGAAGGAGGAAGAGGTAGAAGGGAAACTGGAAGTCCTTTTGGATTTCCTATAATAGATGAAGAGACTAATGCAACTATGAAAAATATCTCACCCTTTGTTCTTCCAAACTTTCATTGACTAAAAAGTGAAGATCTTGAGACTTTCTTATTTGAATTTGAAGTTCTATGTAGAACCTATGATTACCTAAGAGATGTTCAGAAACTTAAACTGTTCCTTTCAACATTGAAAGGAGCAGCATTAAAATGGTTTATGAGTTTAATCACTAGGTCTATTAGGACATGGGATGAAATGAGAAAAGCATTTCTAGACAGATATTTGGATTACTGTATACCAGTCAACCATAAGGAAGAAGTGTTCAAGATGATGCAAAAAGAGGATGAAAATCTGGAAGATTTGTTGGAAAGATTTAACTATAACATCAAGAGGGCAAAAATGTAAAACTTAGACCAAGATACTTTGAAAGCTCTTTTGTTAAAGACAATTAGGGATGAATGGATAGATATCCTTAATATGCTGGGGAAAGGAGACATATCTCAACTTTCATTACCTGATATGGTAGAATTATGTATTAATCTTTCAAGAGGAAAATATAAGATTCTAAAAGGACCAATTGACCCTAATCTTGCAAGGGCAAGAAAATTTGTAGCTAGAACAATAATTAGGGAAGAAATAGGGAATATGCTTGATGAATTAAAAATTGACATTCTAGGGAGTCTTAGTGAGAAAATTGACACCCTTAAGTTACAAAACAAGAAGAAAGACGAAACTGATGCCTTAGCAATATTTTGTCCCAAATGTAGGAAGAAGCATACCTTAAGAGAGTGTCCTTTGGATGCAAAAGTAATGGAGACTTGTCCAATTTTTTTAGAAAAACATGAGACCAAGAATTGTCCCTCAATCCCTGGCCTTAAAGTTGTCTTTCAAGAAGAAACAACCACAAATTCCACAGAATATCTTAATTTTGTCTCTAGAAAACCTTGGCAGGGACCTCAAACACAAGGGTTTAGTAATCAAATGTATAATCAACCCCCACCTAATTGGAACTCTTAGCAGCAACCTTGGCCCCAATTTCCAAATCAATCTCAACCTTGGGCTCAAGGAGAAAAAAATCCTTATGGAAGTTTCTCCCAGTATTATCAATATCCACCATCTTATCCATCATATCCATCATATCCAAATTTTCCTCCTCAACAAAATCCTCAGCAGAATCCACAACATCAAAATAAAAATAAAAATAAAAATCCACCACTTCCATTACTATTTCCTCAAAAAGCAAATCAGTTACCTGCCCAGCCAATACCAAACCCCAACAATAAAAACCCTCAAAATACATATATGATATAATGTCAACAATTTCCAACCCATTTGATTACTCCTTTAGACCTTAATGATGTTCAACTTAGGTCTGGAAGAATACTTGAAAGAAAGAAACCTTTTGTAGTTATACAAGATTTTTTTTTTTTTGAGGAAGATTCTTTACAGGTAAATAAAAGTTTTGAAGAAAACACATCTCTTCAAGACCAAAACATTGGAAAAGAAAAATAGAAAGAAACAATATTTTCAACTCCTATGTTAGAACAACCATCAACATCTACTACTACACCTCTATTTACCGAGAGATTACAAATTGATAGAGGTATAGAGAAACAAATTATGATGCCTAACTATGATTTCCTAGATGAGTTAAGAAATGTTTGTATCAAGATTACATTATTATAGGCCATCAAGGAAATCCCAATTCTAGTAAAGACAATAAAAGAGTTGAGTATGAAAAAACTAGGCAAAAGAATAAAAGAAATAAAGAAAATACAACTGGTAGGAAAAATAACAGACATAATGATGGGAAAGATTGCCATTTCAAAATATCTAGATCCTGGAGATCCAGTTGCTAAGATACATATCAATGGAATTTAAATTCCAAACACACTTATTGATCTAGGAGCAGCAATAAATATCATGAGTAGGCAAATCATGGAAAAATTAAAACTTCCTAATATTCTTTTTACACCCATACTACTACAATTAGCAAATAGATATGTAATCAAACCAGATGAGGTATTAGAAGAAATTCCAGTGTCCTTAGATTCTTGGGAGTATCTTGTGGATTTCATGATCCAAACTCCTAAAAATGATCTAGGAGGACATCCTATTATATTAGGAAGACCTTGGTTAGTTACAACTGATGCTTTCATTAGCTGTAGATCCGGTGATATGTACATCTCTGATGGAAGTTCAACCAAGAAATTCACCTTGTATCCTCCAACAAGAAAAATCACAGAATTAGATGATACTCAATGGATTGATGATGAAGAAGATATACAACCTCTCTTCACTATTTCAGAAATTAGAGAAGATAATCAGATTCTGAATACCTTAGAAAATCATGAATCTTCTTCAGAATACAAACATGAAAAATTCCAAGAAGAATCCAACAATGAGTTCTTGTCATCAAGACAAATGTCTCTTTACTCCATGGAAGAATTTGGTAGCTCTACAATTGAGATATTTCCAGGAAAAACCTTAAACATAAACAAAAACCTAGAAAAATTTCAACATGAAAAACTAGTCAAAATATTACATAGACATTCTTCTGCATATGCATGGGAGTACAATAACATGAATGGGATCAACCCTAAGACTTGCACTCATCATATCTATATAGAGGAAAATTGTAAACCAATCAGACAACCTCAAAGAAGGATGAATCCAAACCTTAGGGAGATTGTTAAAGAAGAGTTGCAGAAATTGTTAAATGTCAACTTTATTTATCCCATTTCAGACAGTCAGTGGGTTTCTCCTTTGGTGATTTTACCCAAGAAAAATGGTAAATGGAGGGTATGCATTGACTACCGAGAATTAAACAAAGCTACTCTTAAAGATCATTTTCCTTTACCCTTCATAGATCAGGTGTTAGATACATTAGCAGGAAAAAAGTACTTTTCATTTTTGGATGGTTTTAGTGGTTACAACCAAATTCAAGTTGCACTTGAGGATCAAGATAAAACCACATTTACCTATCCTTGGGTTACCTATGCCTACCGAGTTTTACCTTTTGGATTGTGTAATGCACCTGCAACATTCCAAAGGGAAATATTGGGAATATTTTCAGATCTAATACATGACTATGTAGAAGTATACATGGATGACTTCACAGTCTATGGAAACACATTTGAAGAAGCCTTAGCAAACTTGGAAAAAGTTCTAAAAATATGTAAAGAGGTGAACCTTTCATTAAGTCATGAAAAATGTTTCATGATGTTCACTGAAGGGATTGTCTTAGGACATCATATTTCAGGAGATGGGATTAGAGTTGATGAGTCAAAAGTTGAAGTTATCTCTAGACTATTAGTTCCAAGTTTCCAGAAAGATGTTAGGATTTTTCTAGGATTTACAGGATATTACCGAATATTTATAGAAAACTTCACCAAGATAGCATCTCCACTTTTTAAACTACTCTCCAAGGATTATGAATTCAATTGGAATCCTGACTACCAGTTAGCATTTGAAACCCTGAAAACAAAAATCTCTGAAGCACCTATTTTAAGAGGACCTAACTAGAAATTACCTTTTCACATCTCGACAGATGCCTCAGATACAACTTTACGAGCTGTGCTAGGACAAAAAGACTTGATTCCTTATGCCATCTACTATACAAGTAAAAATTTGACTCCTTTAGAGTTGAATTATACTGTAACTGAAAAAGAGTTCTTAGTTGTTGTTCATGCCATAAATAAATTCAAACACTATATAACAGGCTATGAAACTTTTGTCCACACAGATCACTCTACAATTAGGTATTTAATGAACAAATCTATTAGTAATGGCAGAGTCACAAGATGGTTATTGATTTTACAAGAATTCAACATCACCATTCTAGATAGGCCTAGGAAACAAAATACAGTAGCTGATTTCCTATCTAGACTCCAAAACATTAAAGACAATACTCCAGTTGAAGATCAATTCCCTGATGAATATCTCTTTGCAGTTACTACTCAAACTCCCTGGTTTGTTGATATTGCCAATTATCTAGTTTCAAGGAAATTTCCTTCAATTATGAATGTAAGAGACAAAAGAAAAATCATTTATGACAGTGAAAAATATTCATGGATTTCTAATGAGTTATATAAAACAGGTCCAGAATTTATTATCATAAGATGTGTTCGAGAAGACGAGATGCCTGAGATTCTCAAGGCATGTCATGATGAACCATGTGGTAGACACTTTGCTGATAATATGACAGCTTGTAAGATCCTTCACCTAGGATATTATTGGCCATCCCTCTTTAAATATGCTAAAGAGTATGTCAAAATGTGTGATAGTTGCCAAAGGGTAGGGAAACCTTCCCCTTCAGGTGAAATTCCATTGCAACCCCATGTACATATTGAACCTTTTGAGAAATGGGATTTGGATTTTGTAGGACCTATTAATCCTCCATCAAAATAAAAGAAATATATATTAGTTTTCACTGATTATGTTACCAAATGGGTAGAGGTCAAGCCATTACTTTCTGCTACTGAAGCATTTGTAATTAATTTTCTTTTTGAGGATATTTTTACTCGTTTTGGTGTTCCAAGAAAAATTGTTACAGATCAAGGAGCTCAATTCACATAAAAAATGGTGGAACAAATGGTAGAGAAGTACAAAATCAGACACATGAAATCCACTCCCTACCATCCACAAGCAAATGGCCAAGTAGAATCTACCAGTAAGGTGATTGAAGGGATCCTGACAAAGACTGTTCATTTATATAGAAGTGATTGGGCGGAAAGGCTTCCTGAAGCCTTATGGGCCTACATAACTACATGGAGAAACACAACAAGACACACCCCTTATGAACTTGTTTATGGAAAACAAGTCCTATTTCCCATAGAGTTTCATATCCAAACTTTCGAAATGGCAGTCCAGCTAGGACTTGATTTGACAGAAGCACAGAAGCATAGACTGGAGAATATTAATGAATTGGATGCGATCAGACAAGATGTAGTCCAGAGAACAAGAATAGTCCAACAACAAAGGACTAGATGGCATGATAAGTATATCAAAGAAAAGAAATTTAAAGAAGGTGACTGGGCACTCTTGTTTGATTCAAAATTCAAAGATTTTCAAGGTAAATTTCAAACTCATTGGCTTGGGCCATATGAGATTGTGAAAATCTTTGAAAATGGAGCAATAAAAATTAGGACAATAGATGAAGGAAAGGTAGATTTTCTTGTAAATGGACATAGACTGAAATTATATCATAAGCCACTTTCAAGAGAAGAATTTGTCAAGAAATTACAAGATAACATTGATATGAAGTTAGTGAAGAAAAACTCTTCTTCTTCACTAACTTGTATTTTTCTTCAATAATTCTAAAAAATAAAAAATAAAAATAAAAATAAAAATAAATAAATATATATATATATATATATATATATATATATATAAAATAAAAATAAAAGTATAAATGTGAAAACCAATCATTGATTGGCATGTTTATACAGAAAGTGTAAGGTGAAAATCAGAATTCTTCTGACACTTTATACTTTCAAATTGTTCTTGTTCTGCAACTAAATATCATAAAATCACAAATTACAGATTCATTTTCACTCCATACTTCATTTCATTCATATTCCATTCCATTTCACACTTATGATCCATCTCATTCCATTTCACACTCATGATCCATCTCATTCCATTACATATTCATGATTCATTTCATTCCATATCCATATTTCATAATTTTTAACAGGTACATTCTGCAGTTGCCTGTTCTGTAGCCAATATTGTTCTACAGCCAATTTGATCCTGCAAGCCTACTTCAATACACAAAGGATGATATTCAAAGAAGATTATGGAGCTTAGAAGATCAACATTCTACAAAATGAAGGACAAATACAACAAGTAGCAAAATCAAAAGGGATGAGGTAAACTGTGTGAAATTATTTTGATAGCAAAACATGAAAAATATAGTATAGTTAAATCATATGTTTCCTAAAGTTAATCTATCATTTGAATTGATATTTTCCTATCATAAAAAAATTTCAACTATATCCCTTACCATCCGCTCCATAAAGGTTCATCATTAATTGAATAAACGGTTAAAAACTTAGATGTGACCTATTAAGTCACGTCCTTAGATCGTATCATTTATTGATTATTTTTGAAAATCATCATAAGATCTCTTCACGATATTCCATTTCATATCAAACTCTTAACCCGATCATTTTCATCATCCACCATTACCTTGTTCATTCATCCGTATCCATTCACTGCCATTACATTCTGTAGCCAGTTTCATCTGCAGAGAAGTCATTTTAAGGGCAAAACAACCTTCCACAACTACTCTTTCTTGAGGCACATGATCAGAGACAGAGCAGTATAACTCAGCCAAAGAAAAAAAGAAATCAGTACCAAGGAGAAATGGGGCTAATTATGAGAACATAGCCAATTGGGATCAAATATTTAGAAGGATACCCTCAGGTTAAGGGGCTATTATAGCAGGTTGGGTGGCTGAACTTTGTGGAGAAGTTCAATGGATTCCACAAAGAAGTCATGAAATCATTTGCTAGGTCATTCGATGGATCAGAGGTAGAAATTGGGGATATTAAGTTCACCATCACAGAGTGATTCATAGCTGAAGCCACATAATTTCCAAGACAAGGAGAAGCTCTAGATTAAAAGGCATGATGAAAAAGACATGGACTAAGCAAACAAGAGTTATAAATATTGAAGAAGAAGAAACTCTAATCCAATCACCAGTTGATAGATCTCCTTTACACCAGTATGAAGAAGACCCTAACAGAAGAACTCCAGATATAGATCCAGCTCAACAACAGATTTATGACTATTTGGAATCACTAGAAAAAAGGGCCTCAGAAAATCGAGAAAGATATCTCAGTCCACAAGAACCTCCAATAGAAATTTTGAGAAGAGACAATTATGAATTGGAGATACTGAATAACCATATCAAGAATGAAAATGAAATCTTAAGAGAGCAGGTCAAATTAAAGAGTACCATGAACAACACTCTCTCTCAGCAAATGAGAGCACTATATAAAGCAAACAGGAAGCTAAAGAAGAGAAACAAGAAACTGAATAGGGCACTCATTGATCTTAGGTTTAAATCATTCATGAGGAAACCCAAAATGGAATTGACTACCAAAAGAAGCAGGAAAAGGAGGCTGGATGTTCTTGCAGAAGTATCAGTGCAAATGGAATGAAGTTTTGATGAAATTGCATGAGGACATGCAAGAGTTTTGCAGTGGGGGTATGTTGAGTGCTGAAATTGTCTTCTCTTTTGCGAAATTTCACTTCATTTCATCATTCCTTATCATTTCATAAACCTAAAACTCAATGAGAATGACTAAGATTACTTAAAGGTTGCATACAATGATTAAGTTATTGTACTTTTGTGATTTTTGTTGTCTTAAAGATTTTTGAATAGTTCAGCTATAGAATGCAGTCATTATGTAGCCAATCAAGCGTTCTGTAGCTGTTTTGGTGTTTAAGTATGTTACAGGTGTCATCTGGAGAAAAGGCACACATAGGTGGATTCCAAATCTTTCCTATATCATTCGTTCCCTTCCACAAGGAATGAATCGATAGCTAGAGGTACCTAAGCACGTGGTCAAAGAAAAAGTCAAGGAAGATGTCTTCTACAGGAATCAGGACTCCTGATTTGCTTTACAGCAAATCATCAGTCCCAAAAGAGTCCTAATTTGATTTTAACTTTAAACCTACACCTGTACCTATTTTTGTTCAATGTTAGTTATGAATTTACATATAAATTAAGTTTTGTAATATCGAGAGAAAAAAGTTGATACTTATTTTATCATTACGGTGATACTCTATTTTCAAGACTTGTGATTAATAAAAAGGAGTTTTTACCTTGATGCTGTTCTGAATACAACATTGAGGAGTTAAAGGATTAATTCCGAATTGATAGCAGAGGGCCCCTGCTATTCGAGGAGGTTTTACATGTTTTCTAGATAAGTCATTTTCAATTATGTTCTGTCATATTTCCTTACTTAGACTGCTTTCTGAAATCATAGATTTTAGCATTATGTTTCATGTCATTTTCTTAGATAAAATATCCTCATGATATTGCAGTTAGTCTCTTTCTCAAGCTCTTCCAATATATCTCTATTAAATGAATGGGATTCAATTGTGATATTCTGAGTTATTAGCATTTTATTTTCTGTCATTTAGTTAAAAAGAAGATCCTCATTATACTACAATTAGTCTCTTTCCAAAGCTTTTCCAATAAACCTCTAATCCACGAATGAGATTGAGTTGTAATATTGTGAGTTATTGATTCTTTTGCTTCATAAAACGATCCTTATCACATTATGATTAATCTCTTTCAAAAAGCTCTTCCAACAAACCTCTAACTCATGAATGAGATTTAGTTGTAATGTTATAAGTTGTTTCAGCATTTCATAGGAGATCATTACTACATTAGAGTAATCTTTTTCTCAAGCTCTTCCAATAAACCTCTATCATATGAATGAGAATTCACTGTAATTTTCTAAGTTACTGTTTGTTTCGTCACTTCCTTTGATGTTTTAGGAGATCCTCATTGCATTAGAATTAATCTTTTTCACAAGCTCTTCCAACAAATATCTAAATAAATGAATCAGATTAAGTTGTGGTGTTTTGAGTTACTTTTAATTTCATGAATGTTCATTTAAAATCTATAATATCCATGGATTAGGACTCTATTTTCATCATTTTCTAATTAGGAACAAAACTTGAAAATAAAATTTGTTTTAATTCATTTCCTTTTAAAACTCCTTCTTGACATAGATTTAACTTCATCTTTTTAGAATAGAGTAGCATACTAAGAATCAAACATAAAAACCCCAAAACATCAATAAAACACTAAAAACAACGAAGTAAGAAAAAGGATACTTAGGCACATATATTGCATTACCCTTCATCAGTTTACTAGCCCTGGTCGGTAATTTATGCTATCAATTTATGACACTAAATTGACTAAACAAGATGCCACAATGATAGCTGAAGGATGAGAAAACACTATCCGTAGCTGATCCTTCTCTAAATCCATTGCTGACAACAATATGGTTTGATCAAGAGAAATTTGAGCTTCTGCCTGAGATTCTATACTCACCCTTATATTTCTATTTCTTTCTTTGATATGTGAAAAAACCTGCTTAATAAATGGAACATAATCATGCCATGTGTCCTCTGGAATAGGGGATGAGAGAGTACATGAAGTATCTCCCAACTGCAAAGAGTATCTTGGCATGGTTGATGAACTAATTTCATCCACTATCTTTGCTCTCTTGGCTTCTTTCTTTGCATCACCCTCCAAATTAATTAATTTTTCTCTTCCCCGTTTGAGGTTCTTTTCAGTGGGATGCAGGGTTTCAACTTCCATCTGCACAAGTGCAAAAGATTGTCTTCAATTTTCTAGTTTCTCCATCTCTGTTCTGGAATCATGAACAAAGGGAGATTATCCATTTTCCAATCTGCGATTTGAAATTATATGGTATGGGTCATAGGCCCATTTTTCCCCTAATAATAAATGCATGCCATCCAACATTTTATGAGCTTCTTCACATGCTTTTCTAGTGTTCACAATAAATGGGCCTACAATCCTAGGCAACTTGAATAAGTGACCCTTTTTCACAGGCAAAAAGTGAATTTGATCTACATCGAGACTCTGCCTTATAAATTCCAAAGAAAATGATTCTCGTTGGAACAAAAGTAGGTAGTCTAGAAGGTTCAATATCAACTCCATATCTTTGTATGTTCTTTAAAGGAAAATCAATCTCCAAATTTCACATCTTTACTCAGTTGTAAAAGTGATTTGGCTTTGGGAAAAAAACATGGCACAGGTGATCCATTCAGAATTGAATATAAAATTGGAAGAAAAGAAGAAGTGAAATCAAACATGCCTTCATTTCCCACTTCCCTCCTTACTATATTTTTCCAGAAAAAACTGACTGCTTGTTTTTATTTACATCCATAACATTCAACACGAAATGTGTGAAACATTCCATATGACTTTATAGAAACAAATAAGTAACACGAGATGAAAACCCAAAACAACTAGTGAGTGGTAGGCTCATAAATTTAGTATTCACAACATCCTCCAAATAATCAAGAATATCCAAAATTATTCCAGGCTTCATCATTAGGGAAAAAATTCCCAAAATTTCCTTATCTATAATAACAATATATGCTTTTCCCAAAAATTTAGCCAAAATTTGTAGAACTGGTCTCATATCTTCAAAAAAGAGGTTTAAAGAAATTTTTTCTCAATCCAGAGAAAATTGTGTTTTTTCAGGCATCAAATAGAAAAGGATTTGAGAAAACTCAGGTCCTAGAAAATCTTGGAAATACATAGTTAGAAATTCATCAAAAAAAACCATATATGAACTCCTAGAGGGGTAACATAGGGACTTCCAAATTAAGAGAGCAGATACTTGGAAACCATTTTCTCCTAACTGGTTCATTACGAAACATTTTTGAGGGTACATTGCTGAAACTAACCAATGGATTAATTCTAGAAATAAGTAGGTTTGAGGAACACAAGCTGATAAAATCTCTGACTTGACTGAAGCCGAGTAGACTAGACAATTGGATTGGTTCAGTATGACATGCTGATAAAACTGCAGGTGGTCAACTAGACATACTGTGTCGGCAATGTTGATTTCAGTATCCATAAGGGGAATGTGGGTTGGTGACTCGACTAGCACACTTTTCTTTTCCATTTTATGAAATGTGAGTATGATTATGTGTAAATACCTAGTTCTGACGAAGCAAAGGTGGCTGGACGCTGGTACAAACTTTGGATACTTCGATTGCTTGGAAGAAGGATGTGGAAAGTCAATGAAAAGTAACCCTTTTATAGATGAGGAGAAAATACAACAGGAAAAGACATTGCATGGGAATGTAATGAATGAAAAGATGGATGAAAAGACATGCGAAATGACAAGCAGGATGATGTGTAAGATGATGTGGAATGATTACAAGGCTAGCTCGCCTGTTGACTTCACCGCGGGGGGACTCTGCTGTATGGGAAGGCTTTTGGAGCTGTGCCCCTGTAGTAGATTGTTATGAAACTAGATCCAAAAATAGAAGAAAAGAGATATCAACTCCTTAGAAATGAGCTAGTTCAAGGGGGAAACCTCCTTTACATTACATAAATGAACAATTCTTCGATGACACAAATGACAAAACCTCATTTCTATATATAGGAGTCTATGGGGTCACAATATAATCCTAGCCAACCTAACAATAATAATGTAATGACACAATAATAAAAAACAGGGGCACAACAATAACAATAAGGGGGTTACACTAACAACAATAAGGGACTACACTAGTAATATAGAGCCCTAATATGAACCTCTCCTTCAAAAAAGTGTTTTCCTCAACGCTTGAGTAGTTTTGGATGCTTCTGTAAAAAATTCTTATCCTTTCATGTGGAATCTTCAGTGGGTAAGTTCTTGCACTTGATGAGATACTCTAAAATTGATCGATTTCGTAGTTGTCGAGTTCTTGCTTCCATGACTGCTTCAGGTTCCAATATGATTTTTCCTTCCTCATCAAGTTTTGGAAATATTGTTTTAACCGAAAGTTGGTCACCTATAACCTTCTTTAAACATTAAACATGGAAAAATGGGTGCACTCAGGAAGATGTAGGAAGCTCCAATTTTTATGCCATAGTACCACTCTTTTGCACCACCTTGTAAGGACCATAGTACTTTGGAAATAATTTATTATCCTTCTTAGCTTGCTTGAGGGACATTTGTTTGTATGGTTGTAGTCGTAAAAATACCCAATCGCCTACATCAAAACTTCTCTCGTTGCGATGTCAATCTGCCTGTTGTTTCATTCGATTCTATGCCAAATTTTAGGTTATCCTTTAAGAGTTGGAGAACTTGTTTTTGATGCTCGATGTGATCTTCCACTACTTGAACCTTAGAATTTTCTCTTAAAGACAATGTGATGGACGATGAATGATATCCATAAAGTGCCATAAATGGTGTCATTTTTGCTGCAGATGGAAGGAAGTGTTATACCACCATTCAGCTAGAGGTAACCAATTAACCCATTGTGTTTGTTTATCAGATACAAAGCAACAAAGATATCCTTCCAAATACTTTTTCACTATCTCAGTTTTCCCATCAGATTGAGGATGATAAGATAAGCTATGAGCTAGTTGAGTACCCAAACAAGAAAATAATTCTATCCAAAAATTTCTAGTGAAAATGGGATCTCTATCAATTACAATAATATTTGGGTTTCCATGTAGCTTTTGAATTGTTTCCATAAATGCAGGAGCAATTGTACTCACTTTAAATGGATGAGATAATGCACAAAAGTGTGCATACTTGATAAGCCTATCAACTATCACCATGATAACACTCTATCATGGGTGATAGAATCCATTGAAACCTCCTCCCAATGTTGATTTGGAATGGATAAAGGTTTTAGCAGACCCGAGGTCTTAATTGTCTCAACTTTATTTTGCTGGCAAACCAAAAATTTTGCCACAAACTTTTGAATATCAGATTTAAGGCCATCCCAAAAAAATATTTCTTCACTTTATGGTAAGTTTTTAAAAATTCTGAGTGTCCTCTTAGGGAAGAGGTGTGAAATTCCAAAAGCATCTTTTGTTTTAGTTGGAATTCTTACAAAGATATAAGCTATCTTCGTACCATAAGGAATAATTTTTCCAACTAAATGTATCATATGTACTGGGATCTTGTTGCAAGTTTTGAATAAGTGTCCATACTTATTTGTTATTCTTCCATTCCTCCCTTGCTTCGATTATTTAATCTGGTTGGATAATAGAAATGGCACAAAGAAATGCTTCCACATCCTTGTCCTTTCTTGAGAGTGCATCTCTAACAACATCGAGCTTCCCTCTTTTGTAGATGATTTCAAAGTTATAACCCAACATCTTTGTGACCCATTTTTGCTGCTCTTCTAAAGATAGTCATTGTTCCAAAAAGTATGTAGGAATATCATGATCAATTTTTATCTTGAAGTGTCTTCCCATTAGGTAAGGTCGCCATTTATTTAGTGAATGTAGTATTTCCAACATTTCTTTCTCATAAATAGTTTTCTGTAATTACTGTCCTTTGATTGGACAAATTTTAAAAGAAATGGGTCTTCCTTATTGTATTAAAACAACACCAATTCCATTTCCTGAGGCATCACATTCCACAATAAAGGTTTTTGTGAAGTCTGGAATAGGTAAGACCGATGCTTGTAACATTTCCTCTTTAAGACGTTCAAAGGCTTTAATTGCTTCAAGAATCCATGAAAATACATATTTCTTCAATAATGTTGTTAAAGGTGCTGCTATTTTCCCATAATTCCTAATAAACTTGCGATACTACGCTGTTAACCCGGGAAAACCTCGCAAATGCTTTATGGTTGTGGGGAATTTCCATTCCTTAATGGCTTTAATTTTGTTAGGGTCTACCTTAACACCCTCTTGTGATACAATATGACCCAGATGTTCCACCTCTTATACTCCAAAGAAACATTTGGAGGTTTTTACATATAATTATTTCTCCTCCAATAGTTTGAGTACCCTGTGAACATGTTGAACATTATCCTTCCAAGACCTACTGTAGATTAGTATATCATTAAAAAATCATAATGAAAATTTTCTAAGGAAGGGTTTGAAAATGGAATTCATCAACCATTGAAATGTAGAAGGTGAATTGGTAAGGCCAAAAGGCATGACCAAAAATTCATAATGACCCTCATGAGTTCGAAATGATGTTTTCAGAATGTCTTTAATTGAAATAAATTTCTCGATGTAATTCATCCAATCATTCATCAATCACAGGAATGGGAAATTTATCTTTAATAGTGAGCTTATTGAGATCCCTATAATCTGGACACATGTGCCATGATCCATCCTTCTTGTGCACCAATAATACAGGAGCAGAGAAATAACTTTGACTAGGTTGAATTATACCAGTCTCTAGCATTTCTGTAATCATACGTTCAATTTCGCTCTTTTGGACATAAGGATATTTGTAAGGCCTAGTGTTTGGAGGAACACTTCCTAGAATAAAATGAATATCATTATCATGATCATGAATAGGTGGGATTCCTTTGGGAGTTTAAAACACCTTGGAATGATTGTCCAAGACTTTTTGGAGATATGGAGAAATATACAATTTTGATGTTGGAACTTCTAGTGAGAATAATTGTGCAATGATGCCTCGTTGTTCTTTATTCAGAATATTTGTTAGGACATTCGATCTATTATATTTCTCATATTTCCTACGATACCCTATAATTCAATTTCCTTTCCTTCCCAAAAAAAAATTCAAGAAAAGTTCTTGAAAATTAAAAGCTACCGTCCCCAAATATTGTAACAATTGTACTCCTAGTACAACATCAACACCACCCATTGGAATGGAAATAATTGGACTATTCAATACATATTCCCCCATGGTTAGCTTGATATTATGGCACTTTCTAGAGCAATTTATAGTTCCTCCATTTTCCACCATCACTTGACACTGGCGCTGGGTATAGGAAGCAATTCAATTCCTTGGCTACCTTACAATGAATAAAATTATGGGTACTACCCGAATCAATAAGCAATATTACATTTTTCTTTTTGATATGTCCTTCTATCTTGAGAGTTTGAGGAGTGGTAATTCCTACCAATGCATTATAGGATATGGTCGGATTCATTTCTTCTTCCTCTAGGGTTGGTTCCCGGTGTATATCCTCTTTTTTTGAAGTTTCTTGTTCCTTTTCTTTCTCCTCTTCACAATCTATGTAAAATAATTTATTCTCAGCACACTTATGACCTTTAGTGTATTTTCTATCACAACTATATAAAATCCCTTTTTCTCTTTTTTCTTCCAATTGTTGTGGTGTCAACCTTGTAGGTTGTGGAAGTCTAGGAGTAGCAACAATTCCATCTTTATAGCTGTGAGTGGTAGGCTTCCTTGTTGCCATAATTTTTCTTTCAATTTTTCTTGCCAAGCTAAATGCCTTCTCCAATGTATCGAGTTCCCAAAGGCAAACCTCATGTTGGATGTTATCCTTTAGAGTCCCTATGAAGACATCAATTCTATGTTCCTCTGGAATATTAATTACCCTTATATTCAATTTTTGGAAGTCCTCAATGTGCTCCACCATTAAACCCTTTTGTTTTATATTTATCAATTGGCTAAAGAAGGTGTTTCTCTTTGTATCCTCATAATGTGCTATCATTTCCTCCGCAAAAATTGACCATTTGACCAGTGGTTTATGAGAACAAAGCCATCGATACCATACAAACTTATTTTGTCTAAATATAAAGTTGCAATGCATACCTTTTGTGTGTTTTTCGTATTATGGAGCTAAAAGTATTTCTCCATTTGTAGTATCCAAGTTATTGGATCCTTTCCATAAAAATTCCTCATATCTATCTTTGGAATATGGTGGGTCTTAAATCCAACATTAGAGTCTATGAAATCATGATTAAAATTTCTTTTGTTCTCATCATGAGTTTCCTCTACTACCTTTTCACCATTATGAAGCTTTTCTTGTAGAAACTTTTCCAAACCTCCCTTCAAACCTTCCATGTATTTCTTCAAATATTCCATGTTTCCTTCTATACCATCCCTCTTAGCTTCCACGCCATTCTTCAAACCATCCATCTTATCTTCCACGCATTTCTTCAAACCATCCATATTATCTTCCACGACTTTCTCCAAACCATACATTTTAGCTTCCATGCCATTATTCAAACTATCCATCTTAACTTCCACGCCTTTCTTCAAACCATCCATCTTAGCTTCCATTTCATTTTTTTTTACTCATTGCGAGAGGGAAATTTTCTTGTAATTTTGATATATCATGTTGCACTTATTCCTATTCATGAGTCATAGTAGAGTCTTCTAAGGGCTTAATGGGTGTTGAATTATTTTTAGGGGGAATTTTAGAACCCAATACTGATATCTATGCTTCAATATTCCCTTGGAATCACTTCAAAATGATTTTTCAAACAATACTTATGTAATTTTAAAAAACAATACACACCTTTTTCTTGCTTTTGAGGAGATCGATATTGAAACTAATGTATCTATGTAATTTCATATCCCCAATATTTTCCCAAGGTCACCTCTTTGAGAGAGAGAGTTATGAAGATTTTCCCAAGGTCACCTCTTTGAGATGAAATTCATGAGCCTGCAAAAATCCTAACTTCCACAGATCATATCTCCGAAAATATTGCGAACCAAGATCTGGAATTTACACAAAGTTCCTTAGGATGTCTTCACAAATGGTTTTTTTTAGCTTCTGAAACTTCATAGAACAAAAGTTATAGCGGAAATGCCATGATGACCTGTTTGAAGTAGTGAAACCCTAGAGTCTAATTCTCTGATACCAAATGTTATAAAACCAACTCCCAAATTAGAAGAAAAGAGAGATCAATACCTCAGAAATCAGCCACTTCGAGGGGGTAACCTCTTTTACATTACATAAATGAACAATTATTGGATGAGACAAATGAAAAAACCTCATTTCTATATATAAGAGTCCATGGGGTCAAAATATAATCCTAGCCGAGCTAACAATAATAATGTAAGGGCACAATAATAACAAACATGGGTACAAAAATAACAATAAGGGGGCTACACTAGCAACAATAAGGGACTACACTAGTAATATAGGGCCCTAACATAGATCTAAACCGCTCATCTCAGGTCAAAGGACGAGGGTCAACATCCTTGCAGAGGCACCTCTCAAGATAACACATGCAATGTTTGTGGTGTTGAGTTTGCAACATCATGTGGACAATAACGCATCAACGGACCCTACCTTGTAACTTGTCAGTTTATTAACTCCATCATGTTGGGCGGTGGTCCCACTCTGACAACATTCAATTACTCCGACAAGTGTTTAGTACGCCATTATTCAAAATCATTATTTTTTTATATTTTGTACATTCACTATTTTATTTTTTTCCCTTTTCGTTTGTTTTGAAAAGGAACACTGAAATACGTACAACATATCAAATGTAAAAACGAGTTACAACATCTGGCTCCACCTCGGGATAATGATTTTTTACAAAAGAACACTAAGAACCGCATATTAGTGCCTTCACTTCTAGTATGGAGTCAAAGGCAACTTACACATTGCAATGGATCACTCACCGATTTATGTACAATGATTAAACCAATATATACAATGATAAAATCATGAATTCTAATGCTGGAATTAGTGTTTGAGATACTTCCCATTCACTAGGAGCTGCAACAATTCTCGATCTAAATTTTCCAAAATGAAAGTATTACTAGCTCTGGATTCGAAAATCTTGAAAGGACCATACCAAAGAGGATCAAATTTCCCATGTTTGCCTTTATCTTCTCTTCTAATGTCCCATCCCAGAACAAGATTACCTAGTTGAAAAAGAACATCCCTTGCTTTTCTGTCAAAAATTACTTTATTTTTTCCTGATAACTTATCAGATTTTTCCTGACCTTTTCCCTATTTTTGCTTAACTCCACCAACTTATTCATCCTTTTGACTAAAGTGCTTGGTTCTTCTTTGAATTCTTGAATTAAAGCTACAACAGGTTTTATCAATTGACCATTGAATAATGCTTCTGTCCTATACACCAACTCAAAAGGAGACTTACCAGTTGATCTTCGAGAAGCGACTCGATTTTCTCAAAGAGAAACTTCAGTTTAGAATCCCAATATTTTTTATTCTCTGCAATAGTTTTCTTCAGAATTCTGACCAATGTCTTGTTCAAGGAATCTGCTAACCTA